>VXBJ01001058.1:653681-710579 GCA_013400055.1 Nycticryphes semicollaris
AAACCAAAGAATAGATCAGTCTCCTAAAACCAGAAAGGAAGAAATTATTTTACATTGAAAAGAAAGCTGTAGATACCTGGACAACATGAACCTGCTTAACTTCAGATGTCTGAGCAGTTCCCCAGGGGATGACAGGACTGACCACATCTTTTAAACTAAGTACACGACTACCAAGTCGCAAAACCAGGGCCAAAAAGGAGAAAAAGTCTCAAGGTTTCATATATTAACAAACTCCACTGAAAACTGCAGAGACATTCCTGATGTACAGGCCAGGGTAAACAGAAAGAACAGTACTCCAAGAGTGTATTTCTTAGGTTCTGATTTCCAGAGTGCAACAGTGAAGGAGCAGAAAGGAGGAAACATCCCAGCTCATCTTGCCAGGGGAAGAAATAGCACAACAAGAAAGGGCTGATGTGGTAAATCTACCTCATCACCTCTTGGCACCACATCTCTGGGGACTCATCACCCTTTTCTGCACCATCCCTGGACAGAAAGGCACTGCAGGGACAGAAGGTCCATGCCTGGGAGCACCAAATCCGAGGGCTTGGCCTCCATGGAGCCTGCACTGTGCTGGCAGCTGCTGCCTGCGCATCTTCTGAGTCATCACCCCCCGTTACCTTGGCAAACGTAGTCGTGGGTACCATTAGAGGTGCTCCAACACCAAGAGAACACACTGTTTCGTGTTCTTCCACCAGCACAATTCTCATTCCAGAATCTCAACCTGCTGCTAATTAATTAAACATAATCAGGAGAGCGGCTGCGGAAGGGACTCAACGGGTGGCACACACTACGTGAGCGCCCATGAGCACGGGCAGGGTGCTGCCTCCAGCCCCCTCCACAGCATCCCTGTGGAATTGAGCTCTTGCCCTCAAGCATTGTTTGGTTGAGGTTTTTCTCCCCCCTATTTCCTCCTGTTTCACAGGAGAAGTTCTTTGCATTGAGATGGGATAGGGTCTGGGCTGATTTTTTTTAGGAGAAGCTGTGCCAGGTAGGATTGAGGTGCTATAGGGGACCTCCTCCCTCTCTCCACGAGGTCCCCAGTTGCAGCACCCCAGATCAGAGCTTCTGCAGCACCCACTCTTCTGCCAAAAATGCATGAAATCCTCCACTTTCTCTTTACATAGCCACTAATTATTTCCTTGCAGGGCCTTTGATGCTGCTGAATAATTCATCAGACTCCCTCTAACCTGTCACAGCTTTGAACACAAGGAGACCAAGCCCTTGCAGACACCAGTGGTTTTTTTCCAATCCACATCACTGTCATGGCTCAGGTAGTAAGCATGTAGCAGGATGGTCTCATCAAGGACACCATCTACAGGGAGAGAAACAGAACAGAAAGCACCGAAGAGCCTTGTAGCAACACACTGGGAAGTCAGGCAGAGAAATAGTCCTTGACCAGCCGTCTCCCTGGGCCCTGCTCTGTGGAGCTGGCATCAGCAAGCGGGCTCTTGTGTGAGTAGATCCAACAAAAGCAGAGTGAGTGACTCCCACCCCAGCCTTGCCTACTCAGTGACATTATATTGGTGCCTGACTACTTAAAAGGTGCAAGCATACTCTCTCTTATTTGCTAAATTGACAAATTTACTCCTCTCAGGAGACCACCTCATCTCCACCTTCACCCTCTTCAGCCTTCTACACTCAGTTCATAATGTATAAAGGGTTTTCCTTAATTTCTTCTTCAGGAAAGAAGGAATTGATCTTTTATTTGTAGCAGTTTAAATTGACATGTTGAGTGCAAAAACCCACTGCTCATCACATCAAAGGCTAATGCAATAGCACCTATTACTCCAGTAATAAAGGTCTTCTCAGGGACGAGTGGATTAGTACAATGGGAAGCATGAGTGGGAGAGATGAAGTGACAGGGCTGAAATGGATGCATCCTCTCAGCAGAGGTGTGCATCAGTGCAAGGAGGCAGAGGAAGAAGTCGAAGTTGAGAAGAGAATGCCACTTTAAGGTAGGATATCTGCTGTACAAGGGCAAGACAAAACATTTCTCATCTTGTCCATGGATGCATCTCAACCCACATCTCCAGCTGTGGAAGTGTGGTGGGGAGTCTAGTCCTCACTTGCCTGGTAAATGACACAGCTGACCTGAGCTCGGCCTGGAATCCCCTGAGCTGATTTAACAGGCTTGTACAGGATGTAACCTGTGTGTTTGCATCAAGCACAGCATCACCAGTAGCAGGGAAAGGCTTGACTCTCCATCCTTACTACTCCAGGTATTTGACTAGTAAAGCATACTCTGCTCTGTAGACCAAAGCAGTAGAAATGTAGGGTCTTTTATGCCCCAACAAATCGGGAACCATTTCATCCCATGGCTCTACCATTCACGACCACCAGTTCTGCACAGAGCAGGCAGCAAACTGGTCATTATTTGCACTTCATGTCATTTTGGAGTAGGAACTATGAATCACCATCAAGCTTCAAGTATTTTCAAGTGCTAGTTGCTTCACATAGTCTCATCCAGATTTTGGTGTTGGGCCAATCCAACATTAGTGTTTGGGAGTGTCCATCAGTGTTTAGGTCCATGGGGTTTCATCAGCCTGGGATTGGGGCTTGTGGCCTCCCTCCAACCTACAGCACATTAAATTGACTAAGGTCATTATGAAAAATCCTGTGCTTTAAATTCACTAAATTTATAATTTGGGTTGTGAAATGTTATTTAGGAAGGTCCAATTCATCAAAATCAGGACATTTCTGTAAAAAAGTTTTTTTTACAAACGTTCAGGGTGAAGGAGGTATTTTCACTGAACAAGTTGCCTTCTTCATGCTTTTTTCAGCATCCTGTTGTTTTGAAGTTTCCACTTTTATCTTCTGCTAACTTTTACCTGCCCAGAGTAACTAATTTTGCTGACAGCTCTCATCTCCATGTACCATTTGCCGAACACTCTTGGTGCCGAACACTCAGGTCCTTGCTAAGGGAAAGCTCACTTCTTGCTTTTTGGGAACAGGGAAGGTCTTGCTTGCTCAGTCGGGAAACGAGATCATTTGTTTCTCAAACATATGGCATCGCCAATGTATTTTTGACTCAAAGAAATCTGCTTATTGTCTGCTCTTAAATAAAGAGCGAGCAGCTCCTGTGAGCGACACCATGGCACAAGAAATGCAAATAGGCTGTTACTCAAACACTATTTCTGAAGGGATTGTGCTCTGCTTTTCAGATAAGATTAAGAGCTCAATTACAGTACAGAAAGGGTCTTTCATTAAAAATTCTTTCATTAAATCACACATAGAACATAATAAGGACAAATTATAAAGCTCTTCAGAAGCACATCTGTGCCAGACTGCTAGGGAGGGAGGCCCAGCATGGGGAGCATCAGCTGTTTCTCCTATGCTTCTAAAGAAATGAACTACACATACTTCACCCAACTACATTTTTGAGGAAAACACATAACCAGATACCTATGAAGCACCAAATTCTTTGAATACACCACTTCCAGTAGCAGGGAGGACCAGGAAAAGCAAACACCTTCTCGTGTCTGTTATTGGCAGGATGAAGTCCCGAATTAGTACAGACGTGCACAGTTTAGATGTGCAATAGCATGTTCAGCTAACTCAAGAAAAGCCCAGAAGCTCAGAGTTCTCATCCCAGAGTGGTAACAGGAGACTAATTGTAGAGTTTAAAGAGTTTTTAAGCCCAGCAACTAAGAGATAAATAAACTACCCAAAAAACCAGTCACTGCACATCTCACCAACAACCAGGTCTATTGCAGTCTAGCAATCCTGCTGTGCTCTCTTGTCTGCCAAGCCTTCCACCAAAGAACCTTCAGATGAGAGGGAAAACCAGGTGAAGAAAGAACAGATGCAACCACCTCATGCAGAGGTGAGAGCCCAAAGGCTCTCACCCAGGAAGGCTCTGTGCCCCAGCAGCCAGGCTGACCACATTTTCCAAAACTCCTGTGTGTGCAAATCCCAGGCACACAAACCACAGACAGAAATACCCACTGGTCTCTTTGGGTTTTCAGGTGACTGTACACTTGAGAACATGGAGCAGAGCGACAGGATGCTCTTTTTTTCACAGCATTTCAAGTTATTGCATGACAGAGCTCACAGGAGATGGCAGTGAGGTTCAGGGCTGGTCAGGTTCCTGCACATGGGAAAGGGCAGGTCCAAATTCAGCCAAGACCCTCACAGAGTTGTAACTATTTGATTTCATCATCTTGTTATTCTGTTCTTCGAAACACACTCCAGTTAATTGCCAAAAGCAGTTGGCTAATGGGATTGTAAGCAGGTGGTGGTGAAAAACCACCATTCCCACTTGAAACCCAAAATAGAGATCCATTGAAATTTACCTTTGAAGAGAAATCCTGAAAGTTCATAATCTGTTGTTGAAAACAGACACCTGAAGTGGAAGAAACAGTTTTTTTGCCTTTTTTTTTTTCCCCCCACAGGTTTCACAACCTGGGAAGCTGCCACCCCATCAAGCATTAGGATTGTCATTCCCACACCAAAAACCCCTTTGAAGACTCAAAAACATTCTTTTGGGAAACAGGTCCAGAACTCACAAACTTGAGAAATTATCCATGAAGGCCTAATATTTCAATCAAGGACAAGATAAGTTGAGTAAGAGAGCACGACTGGGGCCCTTCAAAAGCCAGACCTCAGAGCTGAGAAGGGATTAAATCCAGACATAATTCTGATTATTCCAAAAAGGATCAAGCTATGGGAGAGGACTCAGAAATCACAAGTGCTTGTAACAAAAAAATATCAGTGTGTACACAGAGGGAGGAAGAGGAAACATGGCTGAATACATCCAAATGCTATTTTTTAGACTGACCTGATGTCTAACACACAGTGCAGTGAGTCACAGACACCTGCCTCGAAACGTGGGAGGCAGAACCAAAGAGTCCACCAATAAGGAATAGAAATAATTAAAAGCATATAGGAGTGGGCATAGCGATTAGGACTTGTAGAAGAAAGAACCTAAAAAGGCTAGACATCACAATGTGTATAATGAGGGTAAAATAGATGCTGTTATTCATTCCGTATCAAAAGAATGACAGACTGTTCAAAGAAACCAAAAAAAAAAACCCCAATACATTAACTGTCAGAGGAAAACTATATTGAAAGCAACCTAGAATTAGAGCAACAGCAGCAACTTCTTATCTTTGATCTAAAGATTTATCAATACACAGATAAAGGCTTAGATATTCATTTAAGTAGCAGAACATCCACACTGAGATGGGGCAGAGAAGGAAGCACGCCTACACCTGCCAGGCTCTTGCAATCAGCAGCTTGAGTAAGAGGGGGACAATGGAGAACCTGTGCTTGTCCCCAAGTAAGTGGGGGACAATGGAGAACCTGCGCTCCTCCCTGAGGTCTCTGTGGTCAGCCCTGCTCAGGCTCCTTCGCAAGGCAGGGCAAGAAGAACACAAACACACCAGCACCAGTTGCAGCCTGCAAACCCAGTTTGCTATTGCATGGCTGTGTCTCCTGAACTTCTGACCCTGCCCTGTTCAAATCGGGCAATTTCTTGGCATACCTATTCTTTAACACTGACTGTTTTACTTGCTAGTCATCGGACTGCCCTTATCCATCACATTCTTTGCCCAGGCTCATCTCCATCAGCTCATCTGGGGAGCTTCCATATCCACAGGAGAGCTCAGAGACACATAGAAGGATGGGTCAATACCTGCACTGGAGTCAACAACTGACCCCTCCACATCCTGAGCCCCTTTTGCTATTGCTATGTTGTGCCCCAGACAAGAAAAATCAGCGTCAGCCCCAGCTTGTCTGGAGCATCCTGCAACCCTTCCCCGCCCTCCCTGTGTCTAGCTGGCTGCCTGCCAGGCTGCACTGCTTAATTACCCCAGCACAGATGGCTAATGACTTTGTCCTCTCCTGGCTGATGAGCTAGAGAAGGAGCATACAAGTTTGCTTGTTCACAACACGACCCTTTGGGCTGCCTGGTAGAGGAAAGAGGAGAGGCTCAGAATGCTCCAAGCAGCAAGCAGCGCAAAAATAAGAGGTGGATACTTCCCAAAGACATCTCTTTCAGGAGCAGCCAAGGCACAACGGGCTTCCCTGGATCAATATTCAGGCTCTGCACCCACCTCCTGTTCATTAGCACATCCTTTAGTGTGTTTACATCACAAATTAGGCAGCAGAGGGCCATCTGGCCCCAAAAGAAATTCTCACAAGAACAGCCCACCACTGATGTTCCCGTGCTGTTGGACATCTCCCTGCTCACCAGCTCCTGCAGAAACACGGGACTTTGTGATGGGACCCCAACGCAGCAGCATCTGGGCACGCACCTATCAGACAGCACCAGGGAAAACCACATCACCGCTCCTGGAAAGTCAGCACATTTTTACCTGAACATCAAGCAGCACCAAACTTCTCCATGAAACCCTGGGTGCAGGATAACCAGTGCCAGAATGGCCTCTGTCTCCTGGAACAGTGGGCTGGTTTAAATTCTCACTAGGTCATTAACTACTAGTTTCATTAGGCTGCCCACAGACAAAACATAATTGCTTAGTGGCTACTGCAGAGTGAATAGCCATTTCAGTTTATTAACGTTCTCACAGCTGTAAACCTGCCAGGGAAATTATTTTAAGTATTCCTTGTAAAGTTTGTTCCTTCTTGAAGAACGTGGCAGGTGGATAGACTGGTGTTTGAAATTAACTTCCTCATAAAAAGAAATTTTACTGCAGTTCAGTAGCACTTGAAAGTGTTCTGCTCTGAGGTCCTGTCCTCAAAATCCAGGTGGACATTTCTGTTGGAGCTCGTAGAGATTTAGGAAGTTATAACTTTGGTGTTCATTTTACAGGAGCCTTTACAGCCCAGGAGTCAAGACCAAGGCCATAAAACTGTGCTCAAGCTCTGAGCTTTCTCAAGCCACAGGAAAGATTGGATTTAAAGGTCTGTTTGGAGCCCAGGACTGGTAAATCCTCTCTAGCAGAGGTCTGTTTTAAGGCTTAGCTTGAAATGAAGACAGACCTTCAGCTTAATTTACTTAAACGTTCCCCCTGAGCTGACATAATTTATAATTGCTCTGCTAAAACTCATGTCTCATCCATTCCTAATTAACTCTTCCTACTTGTACAACAGATAGTTTATCCCAGCCCTGAGCACCGTCCTTACTCCTACAACAGTTTGATGGCTCCCACATAATTTATTACTACGCAGACACACACGTTCGATTAAAGTTTACCTGAATGAGAGCTTTATCCAGTTCCTGCCACAGCTAATAGAGAAGATCTCAGTATATTCAATGCAGCTATTATCTCAGCAAAAAGGATCTAGCTTAAATTAGAATGAAAATTCTGCCAGAATCAGTATTCCTTTGTTTCACCCATCCATTCACTAAAAGCCCTCACTCATTTAAGAGTTTTTCATATCATTTCTAGCACTCACTATGTAGTCAATTATTAAAAGAGCTATAGATCTACAGTGCAATTAATGATGGTCTCTGACAGTTTTTTACAGGTTTTTTTTCCCCCCCTCTCCATGTTTTCTTTAGCAATAGTTAACCAGGTGGCCTCTCCCTCTTTATTTGACCCTTTTACTATCATGTTTCATGGCACAGCACACCATGTTTCCATAACACCTTCCATTCGTGAGCCTGCACTGGCCACTATTTCATTATTCACCACTAAAATACAGTCCCCAGACCGCACGCTCCCACCTCTTCATCTTCCTGTCCCTGGAGGAGAGTCAAGGTCAGCCAGATGCAAATGAGGTATTTGAAGCCGGAGCATGATGGAGCAATGATTGCTTGATGAGCATAAGAGGGAGCAAAAGGTCTTGGCTGTGCCTCATTTATTAAAGCACCATCAGTTGCGCAAGGAAAAAAAAAAATCAAGGAGGGAGCAATGACGCTCTTCTGACCAGCTTTCCCATGTCATCCTTCCTGTCACTAAGGCAAAGACAGGCAGGTTACACATTGCCTTTCATCCCAACTTCAGCTGTGGTGAAAACATCGGGGCAGGGAGGGGAAATAAAAAAAAAAAATAAAAAAAAAATCAGGGATTTTCATCACACAAGCTCTGGATTTCCACTTTTCTTACAAAGGGAGAAGATTTGGCAGGCAAAGAGTATTTTGGAGAATTTGAGGCTCCTTCTCATATCAATTATTTTTTTAACCTATGCAAGCCTGAGGAATCTAAGCAAAGCAAGTCAGCTTTTCAGAATCTTTTGCACACCTCGTTTCCTCACGTGCATCTCACAGGGGAGTGTGTTCCCACTGCCCCCAGCAGACACAGACAGCCCTGGGGAGCTTCTCCTCTCCCCCCAAGCCCTGGTACCTGCAACAGGCACCTCTCAGCCAGTTCCTCCCAAAAGGAGGTGGCCAATTTAACCCCAAAACGATAATAGCAATCTTGCCCTCTCAAGAGACATCATTTCACACAGCCATCATCTCCGCATCGAGATGTATCTCACTAAAGTTGTGCAAGGTCATAGGCAGCATCAAGAGAGAATTTAAGTGAGATACATTAATTTAATCCAAGAGAGCTACTCGCCTCTCTGCAGAAGCTAAGGCAGGCTGTAGAAAAAAAAAATTAATAGTGACATACCTAGTACCAGACAACCACAAGGCAAGTGAGAAGTTGCATTGAGAGAATGAAGGGACCACAGAAAAAAACCCCACATATTCATCCCTCCGAACAGGTAAATGAAGGTAAAAAGTTTAAAGAAACACATAAGGAAAAAAAAGAAAAGCAGTTAACAAATAGTCAGTGTGACACCCAGAGCCAAAATGATGTGCTTTAAAAAGGTAGAAAGTAAACAAGCCTGGGGAGATCAGGAGAGGGCTACAGTGTGTGCTCCAAACAACACAAGCAGAGCGAGCTCCTGTGAAAAGGGAGCAAAAGGAAGAGGCAGCCCCAAGAAAGGAAGAACACACCTCTACACTCTTCCTAAGGATCTAATCCATTCCCTGCTCACTAAGGTGTTGATTTTTTTTTTTAAACCCATAGTTTCTTCTATCATGCAAGAGAAATCCAGAAACGTTGAGAGTAAATGTTAGGAGAATCCTGGCTCGTTAAGATCATTCCTACATAGCAGAGAAGGTAGAGGCTCCTGCAACAGCAGGGTCCTGTGTCTGGGGAGTGGCTCCATCTCAGAGAGATCAAGAAAGAAGCAAAAAGAAAGGAAAAGGGTGTAAGAGAACATCAGAGTTCTCTCCCTCGCTCCTGCATGGATGGTGTTAGACCCACGCTGTCCCCAGGATGGTGGTAACAGCAGGTCAGGGACACACTTTGTGCCAGAGAGCTCAAGATAGCTGCCTCATTTGCAAACGCTGAGACTAATGATGCAAATGATCCCATGCAGTGCTCGCATCTTTAATTGCTTCTTTTCCTCTTCCCAGGGAAGCCAAGTTGCCCTAGTTACTACAAGCAATATTTTCTTCCTCCTCCCTGCCAAATAACAAGCCCCCCCTCTTGGCAAAGTGCTCCCAGGGTTACCTAATGCTCATCACACCCTTGCTAAGGGGAAGGGAACAGGTTCATTTATCACTAATTACACTGATTAACTTCCCCAGCCGCTGAGTTCAAGAGCCCCGGAGTGCCTCAGGTTACAAACGATGGCAGAAGGAAAAAAGCTCCAAAAGCTCCACTGGATTAAGCCACAGATGCACCAGTCCCCTTTGCCTGTCACATACACACGGCTGCTCTTTCGCTGCCCTCTGAAAATCCCCCATAAAACGCAGGTTCTGGAATCCCCTCAGCACCCAGGGGAAAGCAGCACAGGTCTACATCACAAACCTACCTGGGATCTTTTCAATCTCCCCTTGCAAAGGCAACATCTTGGGAAAACAGATCATTTGCCTTCTCCCTCCCAGACCTAACATCATACCGAAAGCCTCAGAGCTATATTCTTATTAAATACTTCTCTATATTTCTATTAAACTACGCTTTTTCAAGGAAAAGCATATATTGAACCCTCTTTTGTTTGTATCCAGCTCTTCAAAGTCAACACGAGCTCTGAGGAAAGGGCTGACACCCCCTTTTTCTTATCCCCTCCCTCCTCCCCCTGCCCCCCATTTGGTGGAACGTTTTCTTTCTGTTGTTGTTGTTGTTTGTAGCAGTATATTTATAAACGTGGCTGAGGCTGCTTAAAAATAGTACAACGAGATACCAGGGTGGCAGGGATGGAAAACTCTGCTCTCGCACATCCAGTGCTTCTGTTGTTGGAAGCCTTAAATCCCACCTCTCTGGTGGGATGAAATAGATGCTACCAATATAATTTCTAAAATATCAGGCATCAGGCTCACACTATTTTAAGACTGAAAAAAGCCAATTTAATCAAACCTCTGCTATTTTCCCTTTTCTCTCTTCCACAATTTACAACAGAAGACAGGAGAAGGAGACTATTTTGGGAACAATGTTTTCAAACCTCTAAAAATAATATAAACCTGCTCTGCCACGTTCTGGGCTGTTACAGCTGCAGCTCCAGCCCCAGAACACTGGGTTTTCTTGAGGAGTCGTGACAATCGTAGTGGGGCTCTTACCCAAAGGTACCAGCCTGGTGGTAGGATGCTGCTTCCCAGTTCCCACCTACCCGTATAGCAGAGAAAAAAAATAAAATAGCCCTACATTTCAGATTTCAACTCCCCAAAAAATCTCCCAGAGGCACACATGGAGTCAAAACTAACCTGCAATTAATTACCTCTGAAGTGTTTATCGTTCTATGCCAGAGACACCCGCTCCATCATCACCGCACTCCTGTTTGCACGGAACGTTGCAAAATCAAGTTTCTCCCTTCGTGTTAATTTGGCCATGGCACGGTGGTCCTACATCTGCAGGAAAGAAGGTTACTGGAAGGCAGATGTAAGCTGGGGATAAAACAGAAAATAAATCAGCAAATAATTATTTAATAGCTGGTTTCATTGCTGACAATAAGAAAATACAACGGTGCTCCTGGTGCAGTAACTAGCATCTTTGCTGCACCTCCCGTGGGTACCAGTGAGACTGGGAGCTAAACAACGACAAGTTTGAAAGAGCTTATTTACAATAAGTAAACGGAAGAGAAACCAATTAATTCTGCCTAGATGTAAAGTCCCAGCACCCTGGCCCAGGAGCAGCTCAAAGCAGCCCAGGGAGGCAAACCTAGCACCTCCCAGCAGTGGTCTATCAATAGCCAGGTCAGAGCCCTCCTTTCCCTCTCAAAGCTTTATTTTTAAAGCACTTATTGTATTAATATTGGGCCATGATGGCAGCAGATGGGGAGCAGTGTCAGAGGGTACAGAGCCACACCGAGTGCGAGGGGCCGGCGCTGGGCAGCTGTTTGCAACAGCTGGATGCTCTGCAGTCTGGAGCACTGGGAAACACAGCCTCGTGTGTGGCTGCACATAAATTCTTCCTGACCTTTGCAGCTTTGGGGACTGGGATTTGTCTCCGAGATGGTAGCAGGGGAGGGAGTGTGTGTGCAGCAGCCATTCTACACCGGATTTTGTGAAGCAGAAAAGGTAACACCATCACCCTGGGGTCTGGGTGCGTGGCCAAGAGCCTGCGCTGAGCTTCACCCTCCCAAAGGGAGCTGTAACCTCAGGAGGGTGGCAAAGGTCTCTGAAAACTGAGAGCCAGCCCCCAGGGAACTTCTACAGAGAGAGACTGTGGCAATTCACAACTATTTACCTTGCTTTCACCCACTCATCCAAACACTGACAAAGAAAAGTTTGCTTTGAAATAAGCTTTTCCAAAAATAAGCTTTTCCGCCAAAAACCAAAGAGCCAGATTTTGAGCACTGGATTTAGATGGAGACTCGGTGCTTACTGGGCAGGGGAAAATTAAATCTGGGACTTAAGGAGGACTAATTCTCACTTACCAGAACCCACCCATCACTCCCATGTCAGCAACACAGCTGCTGTGATTTATCTTGGTTGACATCCACAGTCAGCCCAGGTCCCCTTTGTCCCCAGAAGCATGTGACTGCTGGGTGACAGCACCAGGGATGTGCACATGGGAGGTTCCTGCAACAGCTCCCATGGCACTAGAGAACTTTATCCTTCTTCTGTGAATAACTACAGCACTCTTGTGTAGCAAAGCAAACAGGAACCTATTTTAATGGCCCTTGAAATTGGATGTGTGAAATGAGGTAACAAAATCAGAGGGCAGCTGAAAACATGGCCCTGAGCCTGTGATCTGTGAACAAGCCTTCTCATTCCTCCCAAGATGAACTGAAATCAGTGTTTTGCCAGTGAAATGGCATCAGCTGGGAATGAGGTTCAGAAAATGCGCTTTCTGCTCCGTGCAGAGCCAAAATTCCTGCAGATTTCATGCCCACAAAAACAAGGACTGTGCTTGTCTGAGTGGCAGTGGAGTAAAACAATAATCCAGGAATGTATTCTTCTATACACAGATTCATCCATATGCATGATTGATTACTCACAGACACACATGAAGGGAAGGAGCCCAAATGCATCACTGTACATAAATAAAATCATGTTTGTTGAGGGGAGACGAAAAAAAATAATCTTGCAGACAGACTGGAAACCTCCCATGAAGATCAGATTCAGAGAGAGCCTGAGCTATTTCATAGTTTTGGGGGTGAAGATGCTCAGGACTTTCCACGGCTGCTCAACAGTCAGCAGGATTGTGCCTGGATCCCACTCTGGAAATACCAGAAGCTCAACTGGGAGCTGTGGGAATGATTTTATATCACGTTGGGAGGGCCTGAAGTCATGAAAGAGTCTTTCATCAGGAGCAAACAGCAGCCTGGGAGGGGTGGGGAGGGGAGCACTGGATCCAGCCCACCCCATGCCCATCCTTCACCTTAATGTGAAGCCGCTGCAGCTGGGGCTGCCGCTCACCCCCAAAGTCACCACATATCATGTTTTATATTTCTCCTGTCACATTTAGTTTTGAGCAGCTAGCATGTATGGCTTCTCACAGTGATCCTGGGGGAAGCAGCCATTCACAGGCTGTGGTATCCACACGACTAATACCAACACCTAAGTTTTTCCTTCTTATTTTTTTTTCTCCCCCATTTTTTGAAGAAAGGGCTGGTGAAGTTTACCACACCAAACTGAAGGAAATGTAAGCCAGGCCTGACTCCACAGAAGTGACATTTGGCTGGGTTTAACTGCATCCCCAGGGACAGCCAGGCTCAGGATCACCAATTTATGTGCAGGTTTTGCTCTGCACCACCAGCCTGCCTGGGCTACATCTGCTTCAGCACAAGATCATGACAGACAAAAGCAGGAATTAAGACAATATTAACCAGCTCAGAGCAGAGAGGTCATCCCACCATCTGCCCCTCTGCTTTTATTGATTTCAGACATGTAGAGACAAACTTGGGTCTAACACTACGATTTCTCCTTCAGGTTTCTGATACTATTTGCCACTTTCCAGCTTTGTTTCCCACAGATCTAACTCACCGCTGCCTGTACAGAGCGGAGGGAAAAAGCACCACCAGGTCCTCTATTTCCCTTTAGGGACGAGCTCTGTCACTAGGCTCCAGTACAAGTGTAACACAACTTGATTCTTCTAGTTAAAGGTGTGAAGTTAATTGGGATTAATTGTCTCCTTAAACTTCACACCGCAGCAAGGAACAGTGATTGTAATCCCTGTTCCACGGTCCCTGCTCAGGCACCAAAACAGATGAACACACACCCTCTCCCCAGCACATCTTTAATTAGGGCCTACCTGCAGACAGCTTCAGGGGGCAAACATACCACCTGCAACGACATGGAGAAGTAAAATACTCTGCACTGATAGTCTGGGTCATCCCTGACACCAAGGATGGAGGCTGTTAAATGCTGAATTCATTCCCCAAAGAAGAACAGTAAACCTAATGGAAGCTTTAGGTCTCCTCTTCTGCCATAAACACATATTGCAACGGTTTGCTCCCCAAATTTAAGACTTTTTATTAGTAGGTTCAGGACTTTAAGTATTGTTGCAGGTCGAGGTGCAGAGATAATGTTTCAGAGCAATATGAGCTCAGCACAGCTTCTGCGACACACAGCACAAGTTTTCAGACCCAGACACTTCAGTTGTGCAAACTGATACTTTTTCACCCCTGTGTAAAGATAATTATTAGTACATCACCAGTGTGCCATGCACTTCTCAGAGCTGTCCCTTCTGCCCAGCCCTCACGAGTCCCTTCACAGATGTCACTCCCAAACACTTATTGATAGCGGTAAATGGCACATGGCATTTCATCCCACCTTTCCTTCACCTTCTCCTCCCGAGCCGCCTTCAGACATGGTGTGTGGGCACTGCCTGACAAGCCAACAACAGCAGCATTAAAACATCACTGTGTTGACACTGAGTTGCGTGTCACAACTTCACATCAAGAGCAGCAAACAAACAATTCACCTTGTGTCCCACGCAGCCCTGCAGGGACCTTGAGGGGCTGCAGCTCCAGCACAAGCCCTGGTGGACAGATGAAGCCCAGTCAGGGAAACCCATGGGACAAGGTGGGACCTGACCCAAGCATGATACTGCCAGGAGGAGTGGAAAAACTGGGAGTCTCCTGGGGGAAACAGCAGCAATGTGAAGCACTCTGAGTTTGGCAAGACCTGCATCTTGCATGCTCTTACATGGTTTTCCTACTTTTTAATAAACCATTATACAAGCAAAGAAAAGGCTTACAGGAAAATTAGTGAATAATAATCAGGTTTTGAAGATACAAAGATGTATATTGAGAAAAATATCTAAAATCACCAGCTGACCCAATTGTCATGTCGTGATTTATGATCCAGAGGGCTCTACTCTACCAAGACCTGAGGAACCAATTCAACTCAACAAGAAGTGCAATTCCGAATCCCTAATATCACACAGGTAGATTTTATAGATCAGATAGAATTAACATCAGGGCTGGACTACTACTTTATACTGAATTATGCTCTCAGGGCACTTCTACCAAACAGTCTCACTACGGCCCAGAGATCCTCCTGCAGGGTCTCGGGGTATTGCCTTCTGCTTCCAGAAGAGGGGTGACACGAGTCCAAGGCAGGCAACATTCTAAGGAGAAAAAGCTATGCTAAAAACATTGAGTAACTCTTCATCTGCAGAAAAAGAGCCTGACACTCTAAAATAATTCACAGGGTGAGCTGAAAACAGCACAGATACTTTTTTCCCCCCATTTAACATTTAGACATTTCAACTGCTTTCTGAAAGAACAGATGTATTACAGGCACACCAGCAAGGCCAAGAAGGTGATAAGTCTTTAAACACCCTTGGCTCAGGAGCCACCCCTCCGTGCCGGTGGGATTTCATCCTAGTACCAGGCTGGGAACATCTGCTCCCAGTTACCTTCGGACACAGGGCAGGAGCTGACCATGCTGTTCCTCAGGCTTAATTCACCACCTGCAACAACACATTCACATCCCATTGCCATTTACGTAGGCATTTCAGGAGGGGATGACACAGGAGTCATTGATTTACAGGAAAAAAAAAAAAAAGAAAAGCATTAATTTGCTCAGTCTGAGTCCCCACAGCCTGCAGACTGTGGTCACCCAGACATTGCATTTACACTTTCACCTGTGTGCTTTATTTCCCCCCCACTAAAGTCACCACCAGCTCTATCCATGCTCAGATTCCCAAGATAATTAAAGGCAGCATTAGGAAAGGAGATGGGGGAATGTGTCCATGGCCAAGGCTCAGCAAAATTTCTCTTCTCACGGTTGACATTTCCAGACAAGGAGGGAGGAAAAGCCTGGGTGAAAGAAGTGTGAAGTCAAAGCAATAATCAAATTTAGGTCTAATGAGAGATGCTGGAGAGGTTTTCAACATTCAGAACAAGATTAGCAGCTCAGGGCACAGGAGGAGCACTGCATTTCCCCTGTTTTAACGAGCCTGTGGTACAAATCACATCTCAAACCCTCCTTGGTTCTGGGGCCTTTTCAGCTGCCGACATGGTTCTGAATTTTTAAAGCAGTGTTCAGGCTGTTAGGAGAGAGAGTTCGCAAATAAAAATCCCAGAGGAGAGCTCAGAAGAACCAGCCAGTGCAAGAAGCAGCAGAGTCTGGTCCCTGGGCTGCAGCTCAGCCACTTGACATGTGCCTGAAGCTCCAAGATACAAAGAAACTAAGGGCTTTGCCATTCCCCACCACCCCCACCCCAGCCAGGAGGTACAGGAGATGCTTTACAGAATCCCTGCTGCAGTAGCATACAGGAGAGCCCGAGGATGAAAGGTTACACCATCTCCTGCTACTGCTCCCATGTCCTGCCTCAGATCTCTGCAAAATCTGACGCTATTGAGTCTTCCCTGAGCCCCAGATTTGCTCAGTCCTTGCAGGATTTCAGTGCTAAGAACCATGAAGGGAGATGGAGCCGCTTGCAGGGACCAGAGTTGCAATTCCTACCTCGAGTGCATTTCACTGCCCTTTGAGTGAACGCCTCTGAAGTCATTAAAATCAACCCCTTTGACAGCATCAAGCCAACATCAGAATGTCAGAGCCCGCAAATGGTTGGAAATGTCATTTCTTAACGTTTCTATTGCAGTCTTCCATTTCATGATACCATTGCAGGGCGTTATCCCATTACTCAGCAGCCACAGCAGGGCTTGACAATCGGCTTGTGATGGATTTTTAGTGCTGAGCAAATAGGAGGCAATTTTACTCAGTCCACAGTGAAAGAGATTTCGGCTAAATCAGATAATCTCTTCTCTCTGAAGCTGGACAGGCAGTAACCGCTGCCACGTCCCCACACTGAAGCCACCTGGATATCAAACTGCTGTAATTTCATCACAAAGCAGAGCTGATGGTGTCACTTCACAACCAAGCCCAGCTCTGGGGGAGAAGGTGTCCATGCCCCAAGGCACAGCTCCTGCAGGAAGAGGGAGCCACAGCAGGAGCAGACCCAGACCACCCAGTATCCCTCTCTCCTCCCACCAACTGAAGCTCAGCACATTGAAAATCCTTCCTTTTCTGTCTGTAAAAAGGAGTAATTCAATCCTCCCATTTTGCTCAGATTCAGCCCTGTCTCTAAGGATGATGGGGACATGCCAGGGAAAGGAGCAATTAATAAGGCTGCCCTGAGCAGGATGGGGACAACAAGTATCCAGCTGTGCTCACTGGGGATCACATCCCACAACAGCATGTTTACAACCCAGCAGAAGAACAGGGCACCTCTGCTGGCTCCTGGGCAGTCCAGCAGGCACCGTGCCATTTATACCAGGCAGGGGTCACTTCCCCAGTCTTTTTGTCTCCTTCCTTTGCCACCAAATCATTTATTTTCTAGACAACTTTCACTCATGGAAAGCTCAGACTCTTTGCCTACAGGCAGGTTTGTTTAATCTTCAGGACAGGTTGATATCTCCTTGCTCCCTTATCTCACCAACAAACAGGGGAAACCACACACAATAGGGGCTTGAAAACTTCAAAAGAGACATAAGAAGAGAAAAGTTATTTACTTCAATTCCATCTACTCCAACAGCTCACTCGGTGGCAGAGCCAAGGTGCAGACAATCTTCCCATAAATATTATTCCCACCTGGATCCCCTTCTTTCACATGCCTGTTCCTTCCTCCTCCCTCCACATGTGCCAGTTGGGCTAGAAGAGGTACTTGGAAAAGGAAAAAAAGCCACACAAAAACCTCAGCTTAGTTGTCAGTCCTATGGTATAAGGAAGGAACAGTAAATGAGTTACTTTACATCATAATTTTCTTCCACATCATTGCTGCAGGGTAACCCCTGGGTGATAAATGCCCACACAGAAGAGCACGGCACCCATTCATCCTTGAGCCATCCTAGTCTGTTACCAAGAACAAATTAGAGGGCAAAGGTTTATAGCCTCAGAAGGATGATGGGCAATGCCTCATCCTCCATCATTTTGTGTCAGGGAGGGATCTGCTGGCCACAGCTCTTCTTTTTATCTAAATGAACAGCAATAAGACCACGAAGAATGAATGTAAACTTGCCCAGTTAAAACTGGACAACCCTAAGCATTGTCAAAACTGACTTCAGGGTACTGGAAGGTTAAATTTGTTTCAATTTTACATATAAGAGGTGAAAATAATTAAATTAAAAGCCATATAATTGCATTCCCAAGCCATAAATACAGACCAGCCGCAAAGACCACAAGCACAGCAGTGTAAGGAGCAGAAGACGCAAAGACAAGTGACATTTTTAAGGAGATGGAAATTGAAGTCTGGTTTTTCCAGCTATTGTAGAAAGCCAGCTCCTTCCCTTGACCTGTGTGCCCATCGTGGAATAAACTCACAGGTAAGAAAATGTCTGTCCAGCTGAAAACTGAAGCTAGAACCAGGAAAAAACCCCCAAACTTGCACACGTCTGAGTTGAAGGACAGGCTCTGTCCTGAATAGAAAGCCTCTGTTGTAAGGAGCTGCCTTACAATAGATATGGGCAGCAGGAACAGCTGAAACCAGTAGAAAGCCAAGCACACGAACATGATTCATGCTACAGAGATTTCTGACAAAACCCTTAATAACCCAAAGGCAACATTTTTGTCCAGCCAAGCTGTAATAACAAACCGTGTGCTGTAATTTGGTCATTGACAGCGAATGAAGATCAGCTCAGAGTTCATTTGAGCCACTACAGACTTTTTTGTCCTGAGAATGTAATTACATTTACTCTTTGGAAGAAAAATTACCAGTTTGAGTGGTTCGAGGCAAAGAGTTTCTTCCCATACCCACTTGTAATCAGTCACCCAGAGAAATATTTTCTGAGACGATATCTTCAAAAATTCTGACTTATTTTTAACAAATAACTTCATTATTTTGCTCCCCCAAAAATAAGGGAATTCAATTGGACTCTGTTAACTTTATTTAAAGTGTTTCTTCCCTCTCCTTCGGAAGCAAAAAGGCTTTATTGCAGAAAAACTAAAGGAGAGAAAGTTTCTTCCCCCCTGAGCTGTATAATACTAGGAGCAAAACCCACCCAATTTTCAGTTTTTGTAATTTAAGGGAAAAAAAACCTCTGAGGATCAGAGCTATGAGAAGAACACAACAGGGAGCAGGGGATCTGTGGAAGCTTTCTTCAGGTATCTGGAAAAATACCACCCAATTCAAGAAAAACTAGTGAGAAATCAAGGCTCCATCCCTCAGAGCAGAAATACATCAATTTGACCCAAATGCCTCTCAATGGTAAGCAAGTCAAAGATCTTCCCTGAGCTCTGCTGAGCCACCAGGTGGGAAATAAATCATCCTTGTGGGACCAGACCTGCCAGCAGCCAGGCAGCAGCTCCCTGGCCATGGGACAGGGATGCTCCCCTGGGAAAGTTGCCTGCATTGGCCGTGGGACTCACAATGCCCGACACTACAGGCCTCCACATCCAAAAAGCTCCACCTTAGAAGCCTTCAGTTTGGGTTTTCACCTCTCCACCTGCCTGTTGTCACTGGGCAGCTGCTCCCTGCCTGCACCCTTCTGATGGGCACAATATTTCTCCTCATTTCCAGCCTAAATGACAAAGTTATTTCCTTTCGTTCTTCTGAAAATGCTGGATTATTACTTTTTTTGTTGTTGTTGGGTTGGTTTTTTTTTTTTTTTTACTTAATTTGCTCTTCCTCTCCCTGGCATGCATTTCTACATACGGGATGCCAAGGCAAAGAGCATTTCATTACTTAAATTATGCCATTTCTCCATATTATTTTCTTCCCAGGTCATTGCATGGATTTGGTGCTGGCTCAACACTCAGAACCTTGACACCACAAAAATGACAGTTTCCCTGATGATCTCCACAGACTTTCTATCAAGGCTGTGAAGAAGAAAATACAGCAAAGCAGTTCCAAACGGAGGCCCTAGAAAAGCTAATAAAATGCTGCATGCCTGCATTTGCTGCAGGGAAGGAACAGCTTCCCTGTTTAGTGCTGCTTATTAAGTCATTACAAACAATTAAAGCAGCAGAGGGGAGGAAGACTGAGCTATCTTTTCCAGCTCCCCAGCCGGCCTCTCTGCCCCCCGGCATGAATTTCATAAGGCACAAATCTCCCAGCGGGAATCCCTCAGCAATTGATTTCCTACTCATGAAATACAGCAGGCAGACGTCCTGCCTTTCCCAGCAAGAAAGGGAGATGAAAGAGGAAATTTGCCTCAGTGTTGTAGGTTTGGGTTTTTTTTTTCCCCAAGCCACATGGCTACGATGTCAAATCTCCCCCCAACAGGAGGCTCTGGCAGGTCCATGTTCCCACGGGGTGACAACCCACTGTAGATGCTCACATGATGACCCCCACAAGGGCAGATTCCCCCATTCAGGCTCCATCTTTGCTCACAAGCAGGTCCCAGGGTAACTTTTAGGTCCCCAAGTAGCTTTCAGCACATTTTTCTTTTTGGCTATTCCACCTTCCATGAAAGCAGCATGCCTGGGGTCGCTTCGGATCCCAGCAAATAGCTCCATCACCAGCAGGAGCGCCAGGAAGCGGCACAACACCAACCAGTCAGTACAACAGAAACCCACTCACCAGCCCATCCCCACATCTCCTGGCTGACCTCCAACACTCAAGAGAGTTCAAAATGCCAGCCTGTTTTTCTAAGAACCAGCTCTGCAATCAACAGGTAAATGCCAGGCACAATCAGCTGCAATAGAAGCGCCTCTCGGCTGGCAAGGGAGCCGGTGTGGCAGCAGAGATTGGAGATGCTCCATTACAGACAATGATGCCACCTCAATTGATGCTCGCTCACCATTTGGGTCACTTCTGTTGCTTTTATGTTAAGAACACATCTCACACCCCCCGATTGTTTCCCCCTCACTGCAGCCACGTGAAAAAGCTCTGCTGAACACCCAGCTTTTTTCTCATCACTTTCTGCCTGCTATCATCTTTCCCTTGTATAAAGGGCAAAATTGGAAAGAAACCCCTAAACTCTTTTCCTGATTTCAATACAGTCAACAAGACTTTGTAGTCTGCTTTATTCAGGTGCCCCAGGTCAACAAGGAAGGGAAAAAATTGAGAGCAGAGGTGGGAACACCAGCCATGGGTAACCTCATCAGGTCCTGCCTCTCTCATGGATGTTTTTCTTTTCATCCCAGAAAGCCTCCTGTCCCTTGTAGGGCTCTGTAAGAATCTGGGCTGCTCCACACAAAACAGAGCAAACCTAGTAGAAGTATTGCAGAGCTCCACAGGGAAAACAGAGAAGATGCTGCTACAGCCCAAAAATCTCTTCTCACATCAAATCCTTGCCAAATAACAAGGAGATTTGAAGTCTCAAAAGTAAAAAGCACCCCTATACCTGCACAACCCTGGCTGCTGAGCAAGGTGTTACTCAGCTGAGCCTGTAAACCCACAAGAAAACAGACACCACCAGCACCCGATTGCAGAGTAAGAAGTTATCACACCTTCCCCGTGAATGAGGATGGATTGGAGGACAGAGGTGTAATTGATTGCCATGTAACCTGCAGAGACACACAAGTACTCTGCAGTTATCTGGGACTCACTGAGCAACACCAAAAAAAAAAATAAATAAAGGTTATTGATGCAGTTGGGGAGTGTTTCTGTACAGCATTTATACCTCCTGACATCCCAGGCGGAGGAACACATCTCTCAGCATTTACAAGAATAAAGCAATTCTTATTACAAAAAAAAAAACCCAAAAAACAAAACTCAACTTCCCAGCAAGGAGCCTCGGTGAGAGTTTGCAGAAGTCAGTGGAAATGGGCCATTTACAAGAAAATCATTTTCCTCCTCCTTCAAGTGGAATTGAGCAGCAGGTGGAGATGGAGAGGTTTCACAGAGCCTGAGTGTACTCCTTATTGATAAAGTGATATTACTGGTATTAGAAGTGGAAAGACTTATTTGGTCATAACTCAGCCCCTCCACCACAAAACACCTTCTCCCGCTTGGTCAGCTCTTGTCTGAAATTATTCACTTGGCAGGAGGCCCTGCATGGCCCAGGGAGTTTTATGCTTCTGAAGTTATTCCCAGTAGAAAATGCAGGGGTATTTTTAAATTATTATTTTTCTGCCTCTCCTCCACAAGCATCTGAAACACCATCTTTATGGTGTAGTTATCCACAATTAAATTTGCATCAACAGGATTTCTGATGGGGACTTCCTTTTCCCCAGCACACTGTGAAAACCCCAGTCAGTGACCTGGCAGCTTCTGCTCCCTAGGGAATTAAATCTTGGGGCTTTGCTTTGGGGTCCAGGTAAGGTTTTAAAGAGAGAAAAGCCAGGTCCTATCACCTGCTGCTGCTCTTTCTAGTTATTTCTGGTGCAGGTGCTGAATCCACTCCCTCACTCACTTGCTCAGAGCCAGATGTCCCCAGTACATCCACGACCAGGGGCTGCAGAGAAGGCAGCACCACCCATCAACATCACTTGGCAACTCTTAATTCCCTTTTCCTTTTGGCTTGGTGTTTCAGAGCACACCATATCCTCCAAGTTCACCTCAGTTATCCAGCTTTGTCTTCTCCATCACACTGACACATCCAAGAAGGATCACGCACTTGAAACCAAATTTTCATTAGCAGATACTTGGCCACATGAATTACAATGACCTATTTAAGTAGGCCTGGCTGGTATTAATTGCAAGAGTGAGCTGTAATAAGTGATTGCAGTTCATAGAAATAGAGTCAAGTCTCTCTAAGCTCCAGTCAGGCTCCTACTCTTCCCTTTCTTTCCCCCCCCCTTAAAATATATCGACAGCTTTGTAAACCTTGTAACTCCACCATGTTTATTGGCCTGAAAAGCCTATGGAGAAATGTGCTGCCTCTGTATAATTGCACTGGAAAAAATGTTGTGCCAGAAGGTTATGTATTGGGATTTTTAAAGAAAAAAAAAAAAGAACGTTGTACCAAATACTAAAACATTTTTCTAAAACATGACAGTGAAATGACTCATCTTCACCTTAATATCATAACACAGGCAGGGAGGGGAAACTGGAGTGAACAAAGCAGCAAATTCATTCAGCAGCAATTTGCACTCCATAACCCTCCGATGATTAGGCTTTTAGGCCAGAGGAGCTCTGCTACTTAAGCAGATGAGGTGACACATTTAGCTGTTGCTTAGAGATACTGGAATATATTGCATAGAGCCCACTCATCGGGTGAGCATCCCCCAGGGGCTCCAGGCTGGTTTTCCAAGGATGCATTATAACCCTACCACAACACCGTTGTTGGCAAAGCCTCCCGGCTTTCAAAGCAGGTCAAGCAGTGACAAAAAAGGTGACTTTTCAGAAGCAACAGTTCAAATGTCATTAAAAAAGGTCAAAGCAACAACTCCTATCGCCTGGAAGCGGCGCAGATACCAAGGGCTTTTAGCAGCTGCATAATAAGCAGCTTAATAGCAACTAAATAGGATGTAGTTCCTGCATGGGATGCCAATGGGTTGCAGCACCAGGTGGCATGCATGTCCTACACAGCCCTCCTCTGCCACCAGTGTGGCACTAGAAAGCCCATTGTAGATGTGGACCCAGGACAAGAGTAGATCTCAGCCTGCTGACCCACATTTATTTCTTTTCCACCCAATTAGGACAGCTAACATTATTTCTCTTTTACTCCCATCCTCTTAAACTAGGATTCCTTGTATCTCACTGCAATCCAACAACTGTGCGGGACAACCCCCTTGTAGACATGCTGTGCCCCATCTGCTAAAGGCAACTGCTAGGAAAGCAGAATCTTGTTAACATTCCAATGGCCATTGATAGTTTCAAGAGTTAACAACATGCCAAGATAGCTGCCCAGACCAGGGCTGTGACAGCACCACGGGGCTCGGGGCATCCTGCAGAAGAGCCAGGGTCTTCAAGAGCTGCTGGGACCAAGGGCTGACCCATTTCAGGAGCTTCACAGCTTCCTTCCTGGCTTGCAGGAAAGGAACAAACAGCTCCGGCCACCCATCCACCACCTCCCTGTGCTTTTATTCCCCCCATCACCTCTGGTCTGAGGAAATTAGTCATGCAGCATTTGACTTGATGGCTCCCCTGCAGAGGGGGAGATAGGCAGTTAATACAACCTCTGCCTGACAAACCCAGGCTGTTTATAAGTAAGACTCATTACTCTTATTTTTCTTTAAGGCACCTCCAGGACCATTTTGCCTCCACTGCAGCTTGTGGTGGGTTGGGTTTATCACTGGCAGCTGGATCCATTGCAATCATTACCAAAGGCACTTCCTTCACCCACAACTCACCCGTTCACTAATGGAGACATTTGCCCTGTCCTCATCCCCCAGAAAAATCAGGACCTACACCCTTTGCCTATATCCCAGGGGTGTCCCACAAGCTGACCCACCATCACTTGCTTCCACCAGCCTGGCTTGCTTTGGAGTTAGGAAGAGTTAGGAAGCAGGAGGATATATCCCAGCTTGTGGCAAAGCACACATCACAGGGGTGATGAATAAGCTCAAGTTTCTCCTCTCCAGCTCACACCAACACCCACCAACTGCTACTTTGCTGAGCCAGCACCACTCTGAATTGGAGCAGCTGGTTCCTGGGGGATGCAGTGGCCAAACTCCATGCATCTGCAGGCTGGGACCAGAGGACCTCAGGGGGGAGACTCAGACCCAAGGCAGAGGTGACAGCATAGTGACAGTCATCCTACAGTAAATAACCTGACCACTCACACTGGCTTTACTCAACAAAAGCCATCACTTACAGACCATTCAACATAATCAGTTCTGGATATTAACCTGCAGTGCTGTACCATCTCTTGAAAAAAGCCTGAACGCCTCATCCAAATAAATCACCCTAATAACCAGCAACTGCAAGATAGTCAGCAAGAACATTTTGTTTTGGTGAGCAAAGCATATTGATTGTGTGTCTGTGTCCTTGAGATGAACTTGACTCTTTGACAGCAGGAGCCCAACAAAACAGAATTCTCCCCTGCTAATCCCTTGCTGGGACAGGGGCAGTTTTATCAAAGCAGTTTTATCAAACTGGACCCAGTCACAGGACTTCTCTGGTGGCTGCATGGTCCTGCCCAGGGTCTGTGAAGCAAAGGGCTGCTGCTCCCTGGCTTAGCTGCTGGGAGGGATGCTGAGCCCAGCAGTGCACCAAAGCTGGGAAGCAAAGCAGAGGAGAAAGCAATCCTTTTAGGTGTCCAGTAAATCTGGAGTCCTAGACCAGCAATCCCAACCCAGATCTGAGCTGTTCATGTGATTACACCCTTCTCTGAGCCCCAGCTTTTCAGACAAACCTCCTCTCTGTCTCTGCAAATTGCCTACAGACCTTCCCAGGATGAGTGTGTCACAGACATGGAGGGGAGGCTCCAAACCTGCCACAGGAAAGGACAAGGGCTTCCAGCACCATGGCCCCAGGGACATGATCATACTTTGTCCCCAAAGCAAGAATGCCAAAACCAAGGTGCATCCTGATGGTACCCTGGGTAACTAAGAAGCCACCTTCAATTTTGCTTTCTTCAGCATCCCTCCTTCAACTCTACACCAAAGACAAGTATATACTTTTCAAAGGGGGTGAAAAAGCCCTGGGAAGCTACTGCCCAATCAGCAGAACCCCAAAAGCTACTGCATTAGAGGCTTCCAACCACCCCCAGTAGAGCAGAGCATGTTCAGCTCTCTCTCTTCTTCCCCACAGTTAATTCACTTCATTTTAAATGGCTGAACAGGTCTGCCATCCCTCCAAGCCCTTGCAGGAAGAACACACTCATTCCCACCCCTCCAGCAAACCTGGTTTCATCACCCCTGGTATTCCCACATGGAATAAAAGGCAGCCTTAATTCAATAAAGTTTCAAAAGTAAATCCAGCCGAGATTACTCTGACTGTGAAAAATAAGAAAAAGGTGGGGGGAGGAAGGAATCTCAGGGGCTGATCCAGAGTAACTCTTCCTCTTTAATTGCCCCTGTGGATTGAGAGTGTGAGGTAGGTACTAGTGACACCTGGAGAAATCCTCCTCAAAAGAACTGAAACCTGGTTAGAGGCAGCAACCTTCTGCTTTAGACTACATGACCTTGCTAGAGGGCTGTAGTATCATGGAGCGCTCAGATGGCATCACTCACACAGTTGGTGGGGAAAATAAGCTCATAATTTGAGCAGATATTTTGCTGTGCTCTCCAAAAGTAACCCAGGCAAAGAAAGCTTCTGCCCTGCTTGTCCCCCTGCCAGTGCCAGGCACTCCTGGTGTCTCCCAGGCACTGCCATCAACACAGTTCTCCAGCTCCAGGATGATGGATGGCCTTTGCCTGGAGTCAGCATCATGTCGGCTTTATGATAGCAATAAAGTCCCACTGGCTTAGCCTTGGAAGGGATTTCCCCCTCCCTAACAGATCACCTTTTCTTTCTGTTTGCACAGCTGCATAGTGTGAACATGGGTTTTGAGAGGCAAAGTCTATCTCCATGGTGGGGATTTGTCAGGGATGGAAGCTTTGCCCCTCTCGCATTGTGCTGGTGATGGAGCTACTCGAATAAGAATGAATAGGTCCAAGTGGCTCAGGGGGAAACAATTCTTGTCCTTCAAAACAGCAGCTTGAACTAGTGCTTGATTTTCAAGGCTTTGTACCACCATATAGTTGAGCAGAAGGGGTACCCAACCAGAGAAAAGATGAATAAAGCATCCTCTCCACCTCCCCCCAGGCACTCTCCATTCCACATCATGCCACATTGCTTTCCCCAAAGCAGGTGAGTTTTCACAGAATCGTGGAATCACAGAATTTCAGAGTTGGAAGGGATCTCTAAATATCACCCAGTCCAACTCCCCTGCTAAAGCAGGGTTGCCCAGAGCACATCACTCAGGGCTGCATCCAGGTGGGGCTTGAAGGTCTTAAGGGAAGGGGACTCCACAGCCTCCCTGAGAAGCCTCTGCCAGTGTTCCATCACTGGAAAGAGGTTTTTCCTCATATTTGAGTGGAACCTACTACATTCCAGCTTGTACCTGTTGCCCCTCATCCTGTCACTGGAAACCACTGAAAAGAGTCCAGCTCCATCCTCCTTCAACCTACCCTTTACTGGAAATTTATCAGAGGAACTAGGCAAAGAGCACAACTCAAAGAGGGCACCCCGTGTCTATCTGACAGATATAAAAAAAACCCAAAAAACCAAAAAAGAAAACCAAAAAACCCTCATACCAGAAGATGAGATTAAATTCTTAGTCCCAAATATAATCTCTGACAAGGTTGTTTTAATCAAACACCACCTAACCAGTGTACATAAGAGGTTGGGCTCATAGGGATAATGAGAAGTAAGGCAGCAGAGGCAGGTGGGATGGATGTGGCCCCAGTGCAGGGAGTCTGCAGGAGCCCAGCCAGCCCCACAGCCCCATGGGGACATGTCCCTTAACACACAGCCTCTGGGCACACAGCCACTGGCCAAGCGGATCAACAGCCAGTTCCAAGGTAACACAGTTTGGGGAGTGAAAAGGCAGCTTTTGAGCTCTCCCAGAGACCCAAGAGACATGCTTTGTGCTGAAAACCAGAAAGTCACAACAGAAGGATTTCTTGGTGCAACTCTTACCACCTTTTACTCTGGGGAATAATTACAGGTTGGCAAATTTAACATCACATTCCCCTGGAGTTCTCTCCCTAGCCCTGTATTTCCTTCTGTGTGACAAAGACAACAGTGAATTCTGGAAGACACCTTCCCCCTGCAGACCTATGAAAACCCACTTTCCCTTACAATTGCTTACAAACTATGCCAGCTTTCCCAAAAAAACAGACAGAAGGAGGGCTCTGGGGCCCTTTCATCTGAAGAAAGATCACCTATATCATTCCTATGGATCTTCTTGGGCAATCTGTAGTCTGTTTAATTTTGCTTAGGCCAGATGTTTGGTTGAAAAGGATCAGATTTCGGCTGAAATACAGAAAATATCTGTAGGAGTTGTGCACTGGGCATAAAGAAAGCGACTATCTGCTGAAAAGTCAGTGGTACCCATCGCCTTAAGAAGTTACCTCCCTGAAGTGTTTTGTTCCCACCCAGTTACCTGTGTGCAATAACCTTGCCAGAAAAGGGTAAATATTCCCAGAAGAGGAGCAAAGTCAAACACAGCTCTTCACTACATTGTTCATTTTAAGGAAGTGACCTGCTTGGTTAAATGACACCACATACTGCCAGCCACAGCGCTGATGGATGCTTGCATTTTCTCTCATCTGGTATTGAAACAAAGGTCAGGCAACCTGCAGCTGGGGGATACATTGAAAAGACTAAAGGAGAATCAAAAGACCCTTGATTTCCTTTTTTTTTTGCCACCTCTTTTTATAGGAACATGAAGGTAAAGTGATCTTATATTGTTGCTGGGTTTGGTATATGACCTGGTGTGCATTTCTGTTAAGCTTCAGAGGACTCCCGCATCTTGTGAATCACACCTGGAGGCTTTAGCTGCATTTCCAGAGCTGGACCAGAGACCCAGCAGGGGAAAACCAGCTGCGCTCCCCCAGAACAGCTGAAACCAGCACAGATCTGGCAAGGTACATCTGTTTACTTGCTCATTTTGAGCACTGTAATGTTGTGTACCCTCCTCCCCCTCCCTCCCCCCCACCACATTGTGTATCTTCCTTTGTTAAAACCAGCCAGCCTTCCCTGACGAAGCAGTTTAAACCCCCTTCCCCCCCCTGCTTCCCACATCCCTCATTCAGCCAGCCACAGCTTGCCAGCCCTGGGTGCTGCCTGTGCACCTCAACATCTCCTTCATTCCTGAGGAGAACAGCTCTGGAGCATCAGCTGCTCAAGTAGCCCTGCAGAGGGGAAAAAAAAAAAANCACTCTCCATTCCACATCATGCCACATTGCTTTCCCCAAAGCAGGTGAGTTTTCACAGAATCGTGGAATCACAGAATTTCAGAGTTGGAAGGGATCTCTAAATATCACCCAGTCCAACTCCCCTGCTAAAGCAGGGTTGCCCAGAGCACATCACTCAGGGCTGCATCCAGGTGGGGCTTGAAGGTCTTAAGGGAAGGGGACTCCACAGCCTCCCTGAGAAGCCTCTGCCAGTGTTCCATCACTGGAAAGAGGTTTTTCCTCATATTTGAGTGGAACCTACTACATTCCAGCTTGTACCTGTTGCCCCTCATCCTGTCACTGGAAACCACTGAAAAGAGTCCAGCTCCATCCTCCTTCAACCTACCCTTTACTGGAAATTTATCAGAGGAACTAGGCAAAGAGCACAACTCAAAGAGGGCACCCCGTGTCTATCTGACAGATATAAAAAAAACCCAAAAAACCAAAAAAGAAAACCAAAAAACCCTTATACCAGAAGATGAGATTAAATTCTTAGTCCCAAATATAATCTCTGACAAGGTTGTTTTAATCAAACACCACCTAACCAGTGTACATAAGAGGTTGGGCTCATAGGGATAATGAGAAGTAAGGCAGCAGAGGCAGGTGGGATGGATGTGGCCCCAGTGCAGGGAGTCTGCAGGAGCCCAGCCAGCCCCACAGCCCCATGGGGACATGTCCCTTAACACACAGCCTCTGGGCACACAGCCACTGGCCAAGCGGATCAACAGCCAGTTCCAAGGTAACACAGTTTGGGGAGTGAAAAGGCAGCTTTTGAGCTCTCCCAGAGACCCAAGAGACATGCTTTGTGCTGAAAACCAGAAAGTCACAACAGAAGGATTTCTTGGTGCAACTCTTACCACCTTTTACTCTGGGGAATAATTACAGGTTGGCAAATTTAACATCACATTCCCCTGGAGTTCTCTCCCTAGCCCTGTATTTCCTTCTGTGTGACAAAGACAACAGTGAATTCTGGAAGACACCTTCCCCCTGCAGACCTATGAAAACCCACTTTCCCTTACAATTGCTTACAAACTATGCCAGCTTTCCCAAAAAAACAGACAGAAGGAGGGCTCTGGGGCCCTTTCATCTGAAGAAAGATCACCTATATCATTCCTATGGATCTTCTTGGGCAATCTGTAGTCTGTTTAATTTTGCTTAGGCCAGATGTTTGGTTGAAAAGGATCAGATTTCGGCTGAAATACAGAAAATATCTGTAGGAGTTGTGCACTGGGCATAAAGAAAGCGACTATCTGCTGAAAAGTCAGTGGTACCCATCGCCTTAAGAAGTTACCTCCCTGAAGTGTTTTGTTCCCACCCAGTTACCTGTGTGCAATAACCTTGCCAGAAAAGGGTAAATATTCCCAGAAGAGGAGCAAAGTCAAACACAGCTCTTCACTACATTGTTCATTTTAAGGAAGTGACCTGCTTGGTTAAATGACACCACATACTGCCAGCCACAGCGCTGATGGATGCTTGCATTTTCTCTCATCTGGTATTGAAACAAAGGTCAGGCAACCTGCAGCTGGGGGATACATTGAAAAGACTAAAGGAGAATCAAAAGACCCTTGATTTCCTTTTTTTTTTGCCACCTCTTTTTATAGGAACATGAAGGTAAAGTGATCTTATATTGTTGCTGGGTTTGGTATATGACCTGGTGTGCATTTCTGTTAAGCTTCAGAGGACTCCCGCATCTTGTGAATCACACCTGGAGGCTTTAGCTGCATTTCCAGAGCTGGACCAGAGACCCAGCAGGGGAAAACCAGCTGCGCTCCCCCAGAACAGCTGAAACCAGCACAGATCTGGCAAGGTACATCTGTTTACTTGCTCATTTTGAGCACTGTAATGTTGTGTACCCTCCTCCCCCTCCCTCCCCCCCACCACATTGTGTATCTTCCTTTGTTAAAACCAGNTACCCAAAACTTTTTCCTCCCCCCTTTCCCTGGTGTGAACAAGTGCTAATTGCCAAGATGTGCGATGCACACACAGAGCCATCGTGTTGATATGATTGCAAAGCCGGGTAACGTCAGCATCCCAGAGACCCTCCTCCAACTCGGATTAGAGAGAAGAGGCTCAACAGTGCTGAGCAGCAGGTGCCGGAGGAGGCAGCCAGAGCCGCTCACCAGGTAAGGGGCACTTCAACCCTCCATTCCCAATCCCGCCTTCCCTGCTCACTTTCTCCCTGTGTGACAACAATGAAAGAAAAAAAAAAAAAAAGTAGCAAGTGAAGCCAGGCACTTCTCTTTGCAGATCCTGGGGACCGGTTGCCAAATCTTTGATCTTCATGGGGGATCAGTTGTTTGTTCGCCTCCCCACGGAGGAATTCTTGGAAGAGTGGGTCAGGCGATTGCAGTGAATGTGGCAACTGCTAGAGACGTAAACAGATGGGGTAATTCTTGCTTTGGCTCTAAAGTGGGTTTGCTCTCAGGGTACTTCTCCCCTCTCCCCCCCTTCTCTGAATAATCCTGAACTTTTGAGATTTACAGGTTTGTCTGTCCATCTGTGCCAAGTTTCATATGCTGCCACAGTTTGTAATGGGGATGGTCTTCATATTGACTAAGTTCCTAACCTACCCTTTCTTAAAGGGTTACTTAAATTGCAGTGTGAGCCTCTGGTTTGGAAATACTCCTTGAACTCTATTTTCCCCCTCCTCCTTCTTTTGCTAGGAGACCTTGGGAGTGGGGAGTAGCCGTTTTGGAAACTTCTTCATTGTTTGTGAAATCTCAGTCAATGAAAAGAGTCTGAACTCCGACACAAAGACAGGCACTAATTAAACACTGCCACGCTTCTACTCCAGCACGGAAAAGCAAACACTGTGCAAGCAAAACAGCAGCCATCCCTCATCCAAGGGCTGTGAATAACCAACCAGGCACAAAGCTTCATCTCTGCCCTCCCTGTTCCTGCCAGCCCCGGGAAGAACTCCTGCTGCAGACAGCTGAACTGGAACCACTTGACTTCCCCAGCTGAGAGAAGCCACAACTCACCAGGATGCTCTCGGAGAGAAGAGCTTCTTGACCTACATAGGGAGTTATAATTCTCATTTTTGTTTTTCATGGAGCCTTATGCATCTTTCAATTTTTTATTTTTTAACCCCCTGATCACTTCAAAATCTAACTTCCCAATGGTGAGGGACAGGAGAGAGAAGTTAGATGACCCACATTGCCTCACAACCCACTCTTTGGAAATAATCCACTTCTAAATGAGACAGCAGCTGCTTCTTAAACAGAAAAAAGGTTCTCCCTCCTGAGCTAGCAGGGCTTTCAATGACATCCAAGGGTAGTCTGTGTCTAGCAGGCATGGGAAACAGCTCTCTTTGGGATGATCTGAACATCACCTGCAGCAATGCAGGCAACAGCTGCTACCTGGACAACAGCATGAGGTTCAACTTCACATTCCAAGAGCAGGCAGCTGACTTCTACATTGTCCTCCCTGTGATTTATTCTGTGATCTGTGCTGTTGGGCTCACAGGCAACACTGCTGTCATCTATGTGATCCTCAAGGCCCCCAAGATGAAAACTGTGACAAACATGTTCATCCTGAACCTTGCTATAGCTGATGACTTGTTTACACTTGTCTTACCCATTAATATTGCTGAACACCTCCTCCACTACTGGCCTTTTGGAGAAGTCCTCTGCAAGGTCATCTTGTCCATAGATCACTACAATATCTTCTCCAGCATTTATTTCCTAACAGTGATGAGCATAGACAGGTATCTGGTAGTGCTGGCTACAGTCAGGTCCAAGAGGATGCCACATCGTACATACCGAGCAGCCAAGATTGTCAGTTTGTGCATCTGGATCCTAGTTACCATCATAGTTCTCCCTTTTGTTGTCTTTGCCAATGTCTACATAGATGACCTGGAGATCAAGAGTTGTGGTCTCAATTTCCCCAAGCCTGAAAGGTTTTGGTTCAAAGCCAGCAGGATCTATACCCTCATCCTTGGCTTTGCCATTCCAGTATCCACCATCTGCATCCTTTACACCATGATGCTCTACAAGCTAAGGAACATGCACTTGAACTCTAACGCTAAAGCCCTGGACAAAGCCAAGAAGAAAGTCACTATTATGGTCTTCATAGTCCTGGCTGTGTGTCTCTTCTGTTGGACCCCTTTCCACTTGGCCACCATCGTGGCATTGACCACTGACTTGCCCCAGACCTCCATGGTCATTGGTATATCCTACTTCATCACCAGCCTGAGCTACGCCAACTCATGCTTGAATCCTTTCTTGTACGCTTTCCTAGATGACAGTTTTCGGAAAAGTTTCCGGAAGATGCTGGAATGCAGAACTTCTTGAACAGTGGGTTGGGGCTCACAGGTCCCTCCCCTCCCATAGCTTGGAAGGGGCAACTTTGCAGACTGAAGGGGTGGCTCATGAATATACAATGTTTGTTCTCCCATTCACATGTAACACACTTGGCTGTTCATCATTACCATCCCCGTGGTTTGTCTTGCTTTCTTGCCAGCCCTGCGCTCTGCCTCTCTCCACCTCTCAGTGTCTCAAAAGTTATATTCCTACATTCTTGTTTTTAATCACCCATCCTGAAGCATTAGAACAGAAAACTTCCTTCCCAGGGGTATGTTTCTACTACACAGTGGTCCTTTATTGCCATCTGCTGTACAGCACAGGCACGCTGCAGACCAGCTTCCAGACTAATGTAGTGCTCAGCTCTAAATAGCTGGTATTTGGAGGGTTGTTTCAGGGAGCAGAGCTCACAAGCACTTTCAATGACATATCAACAAAATGGCCAGAGGATGCAAGATAAGTATTTGGGAGAGAAAATGAACCATTTTCGTGTCCATGTACGTGCCTATGTGTGTTATGGGTTTGTTTTTGATTGAGAGATGTTTATTTACCATCCCCACCCCAAAATCCCTCTTTCCCGAGCTGTTAACATGAGTTAAATTTAAACCAAAAGCAAGATTTGGGTCTCAAAAATAGTGTTAGACAACACACCATAAAAAAAAATATTACAGCAACTGTGAAAACTTGTTAGGAATCATTTTTAATTGTTCCTGTTAAGTGTCAAAGATATACTTCTNACCAGGGAAAACTTATGCTACTTGTCTCATGCCTTTGCTATATATGTATTGCATTTTACCTACTTTAAAATAAAATACTATAAATTTATAACAAAAATAAGTTGTTTTGTCAGCCATAAGAAAATGCCTAGCAAGCACTGCAGATAAAATTACATATAAATAGTGAAGCAAAGTACTTCCACACAACCAGAACCTGAGAGGATGAGCCTGGAAATCAGAAACACAGCACTGAATGCTCCAAGAACTACCATAAACATGCTGAAACCTCGTCCTCCCCCTCCCAACAAGGAAACCTCTCCCTCACTAGCAGAGGGATGAGGACACCACATCTTCCAGCTTTCACAGTTGTGGAAAAGTCTCACCTCCACCATCATCATACAGAGATGAGCAGGGCTCCTTGCCACATTCAGTCCTTAGCAGTGATCTGCCACAGCCTGGTGGATACAACTCCCATACTTTGGTTCTCCATTAGCCACAAAAGAACCTTGTTAAATGGGAGTGGACTTCTTTAGCCAAAGCAACCCCAGAAACTACCTGCCCTCATCACCTCTGCAAAAACCAAACTGCTCCCAGCCCTTGTCTCAGAGGGTGATGCCCAGTTGAGTGGAGTAGCAGGCTTTCTTGAGAGCTGAAGTAAATATATTACTGTTTTAAAGAGAGGCTGTCTCAGCTGAAGTTTTCCTTTCCAGCTTTCCCCAGATCCACAAGCAGCAAGTTCAGTTCTTACCCATCCAAACTCCACCAGGGAAGCAGAGAACAGACACAACCAAATAAGATAGGGCAGGGGGGCTACAAACCAGCTGCATTGCACATACCAGAGCCCATCCAGGAGGCAAGATACTTACAGCAGATGTTCAAGGTCTATCCAGAAAAGGGGGCTGGAAAGAGGGCTGCAACAAGTCCAGTGTCCATCCAGGAGATGAGGACAGAATCGAGTATCCCCCCCAAAAAAAAGAGGGAAGGCTGCAGTGCTCTGCTTAAATGAGCTCCTGGAGCAATGGTGACGGTGGAGGTCCCAGGTGAGGTCACTCATGGCAATTTAGCACTCTCAGGGCTCTGACACAAAAATTAACAACCTTTACTACATCATGGTGGCAATTTCATGTTTCCCTTTTAGAAAACTGAAAGTGACTTCTGAATACAAGATCACTTGTGTTGCCTTCTCAGTGCTAAAGGTGCTCACTTTGGAAAAACAATGCAGGAAAACATATTCTTCCAGGTGAAACTTTGCCAGAAACTTAATTTTTTTAAACCAGCTGTATCATTAACTTGCTGTAAAGATGGAGAGCTGAACCCCTGCGAGGAACCAACCACAGCAGAGGGTCCTTATTCCCACAGCCTTAAACCCCAAGAATTTGTGTCCACAAGGTTTCCTGAGCCAAGTTTCATGGTTCGTCTCTATTTGTCCTTAAGCTGCACCTTGCAACTATCAGAAAACAAGGATTTTTCAAAACCCAGTCCTGACAGTGTGTCTGTGTTGGCACATACAGGTGTGTGGGGTGATCAATTAACAAACTCCAGGCATGAGAGGAGGAACAGGGAGGCAACTGGAGAAGACATCTCCTCCACTTAGAAAGTGCTGATGACTCTCAAGAGGTATCAAATGAGTCAAAGAATTTGGAGAAGATGGGGAACACCTGGCAGATGGGGCCTGAGGATCATACAGGTGGCCAGTTCTGGAAGGAAAGCTGGGTGCTGTGGTCCTGAGCGACCTTCAGAGGAAAGGAGATGGTTGTCAGCAGCAGATGAGAGAGGGTGCTGCACAGGCAGGCACCACGGGCACCCACAGCTTTTAGCACGGTTGCCACCTGCTGGCAACGGGCTCCCGAGGTGGAAAAACCTCTCCGAGTGCAGAAAAACGACTCAAATGATGTCACCTCACACACAAATTGCCTAGCTACCTGCAATGCCGCGGTTCATTGGAATTAGGTCTATAGGAAAGGGAATATATTTCATTAGGTGGAAAACCTAATATGTTTAATTAAGTGGAAAGTGCCTTTCGAGTGTAAGTCACCCGCTTTCAGACCTGACAGTCTCATTGCTGGAGCTTTTCCCTTTTGAAGCCAATGTCACAATTGTCACAGACTCACCGAGTGGGTGAGGATGGAGTCACCTCTGGAGAATGCTCAGTCCAACCCCCTGCTCAGGCATGGTCACCTACAGCAGCTTGCCCAGGACCGTGTCTGCTTGGGTTTGAATGTCTCCAAGGATGTTTCTTTGGGCAACCTGAACCCGTCTTCATCACTCTCACAGTAAAAGGTTTTTCCTCTGTTTAAATGGAATTTCCCATATTACAGTTTGTGCCTCCTGTTCTGCTAAAGGACAGCACTGAGAAGGGTCTGGGTCTCTCCTCTCTGCACCCTCCATCATTTCAGGCTTTGCTCAGATCCTCCCAAGCCCTGTCTCCCTGAGGATAACCAGCTCCAGCTCTCAGCCTCTCCTCCCACAACAGCATCCTTCCTGCATCTGTGCTTCTCTCTACCTAAAATGCTGAAGACGGGAGCATTGGCTCCTCTTTGCTCTGCTGGGGTGCAAGGTTACAAGGGGAGAAGGGGCTTGCTCTGGCCAAGGTCTCCTCTGGTGCTTAGGAGGGGCTCCGGCTCCCATCAGTGCACCCAGCTGACCGGTGTTGCTGGCCGGTGGAGCGTCCGGCGGGTCCCTGTGTTTCATCCTGGTGGCACTAAGCGGCACTGTCTGCTTTCAGCTCGGCACAGCCGGCTCTCCCGCAATCTCTGCTCAGCCTCACACCTAGGCTGGTACCATGCTTCGGAGGGGAAAGGCTGCAAACTGGGGGTGTCCGTGTCTGGGCAGACACTCTGAGCTCAGCATCTGAGGCCAGGCTTTCTCTAGCTGTTCCCGGGAAAGCAGAAACCACCTTTGAGGAGACATTTGCCCACTCGACACACAGATTCACCCTAGTGAAAAACCAGTACACCCGCTTGTTCATTTGAATTTCATCAGGTTTGCAGGGCTGGCTACACCAGCCCACGTTAGCCACAAATTGAAGGCTGAAAAAGCTCAATTAATCATTCACTGAATAAATCACGCTCCCAAACCAAGCATCCCTTCCAGGGTCTGCAGATTTGCAGGAGGATGAATCAGTGACCAGCGCAACTCTCTCCCTCCCATCCTAACCTCCTTCCCAGCCTGTTGTGCATCAAGCAGGGAAGCCAGCTCAGCCCCAAATCCAGGGATATTTCCTTCCGGGACAGTCCCAGATGTCTTAATGAGTGCAAAGGTGCTGGGTAACCTCTCGGCTCCCTGGTTACGGCCAGAGCTGAAGGTTTTCCACTTGCTTCTGCCCACCACAGCAGCATGGAGGAAGGCAATAGGCTCCTGCCTTCCTCCTCTCCAGGAAGGACATCACCTTCCCCATTCCAGCTGCACCCAGAAGGACAGACAGCCCTGAAGGTCTCTGCTTCATCATCCCTGGGAGGGGAGAAGAAGCCATTTTCCGCCACAGAAAGAGGAATTAGGGTTCATACAGGACTCCTATTCCCACCTCAGACTAAATGCAGGCGTCTGAGTTAGGAGGTGAGGATCAGAAATTGCTATTGCTTTTTAAGTCTTCACGCTGCAGCAAGTAATAATGGCTGCTTCAATCAATTGTCCTCATCCAAGCTGTGCTGCAGCTTGTTCTCCCACAAAGCCGTAATCCCCCGGTACTTACGCAGTCTCTCACTGTCTCCTACTGCTGGTCATGATTTCGGGTGAGAAAAGAAATAATACCCCACTGAGGGATGAAGGCCTAGCTCTCAGAAGCATCTTTTGATGGGAAAAATATTGAAAAGGGAGATTAAAAATGGATGAGCAAAGACTTGGAATATGGAAGATACAAAGCAGAAGCATCTGTAGAGGATACTCTTAAAAGCAACCCAAGTGAGAGAATTTGTCCTTTTTCTGTACAGCCCAACTTACCTGTAGCACTCACCATTGTACCTACAGGATACTGGGAGCCCCTGGGTGTCATCTTGATTAGGGAGGATGGTGGTAATGTGCCACTGATGGTCCCACTGCAACCCTGAGGAAACAGTGACCCTGTGGATTTACTGCTAATTCTGGGAGGAACCAGCCTGGTTTGGTTTCCTACAGAGGGTCTTAGTCCCTCAAGGGTTGACATCCCCATCCGCTGCTGAAGAGAACAGGATTCCCCAGGCTGGGGTCCCTTTCACGGTGAGTCAGCAGGACATCTGAGGACCCTCTGTGGACAATGGGGACACAGCATTGGCAGCTTCTTATCCTATAACCTGGCAGACCATGTTGGGTCTTAACCCATCCACACTACCACTGCAGCCCTGGCTGTGCCCAGACCTGGCTTTGAGGTGAAAAACCCTTGATCTGAGCAGCTCTGAGGCCTCCAGAGGAGATCCACACATGGAGTGACAGGATACTAGGCATCTTCCAAACCACCCCCCCACCAAAAAGCTTTCCAAATAAACCTCTCTTGAAAAGCCACATGCCACATGGCCACATTTCTCTTCTCCCATCTCCCTTTTGCTGTAAGGGAGGAAGAGGAGTTAACTTAAAGGCAAATGCCAAGAATAGGGACAGTAAATACTGCCAAGAGTTTCTTGTTGGCATTTGGGTTTGGTAAGTGAAGACGCAGAAGGAAAGATCAAAGCTGTCTGAATAGCTTTTAATTACGAGGTTCAATTGCTCTATTTTCTCTCAGAAAAGTATTACAATTATCTAACAAAGCTCTTTGAGTGGAATTAGACACTAGTCCAAAGCTTCAAGGGCTGTTTAGTGGCTATTTTCCCTTTTTAAAAAAATATTTGATATCTGGATAAAAAACAGGCACTCCCGTAAGTGCCTACAGCCAAGTCTGGATGTAGAGGGAGAGGCTGGAAAGCTCTTCCAGAGAGGAGGTGAGCAGCCTGGGCTGCTTCAAAGGCTGATGGTGGCCCTGCTAAAGCACCTGGGCAAGGGAGGAGCCTCTGGGTGCTGCCACCAGCACCTCACAGGGGAAGGAGGAGCTCTCAGCGAAGAGAAAATAAACTATAATTTGGGAGTAAGACGTTCGGCAGTGGGCAACTGTCCCCGTCTTCAGTTTTCCTGATATGTAATTTCTTTCTCTGTCTTTCACCAGGACTTTGGTACAACTCCATCATCTCCCTTTGCTCTGCCACTTCCCCTGCACAGACACCCTGGGAGATCGTGAGGTCCAAACCACCTGCTTTACAGAACTCAGTAAGGCAGCTGAATAAGGAAAACAGAGAAATAAGGATTCAGTTTCATAAACTTAACCCTCAAATGAGATCAGAGGCTCGTAATTAATAAAGTCAGATTTCAATGCAATGAGAAACCTCCCCTGAGACTCAGCCTGCTGGTGCCTCGTATCGATGGAAATGGTACACATGTAATTACATTTCTCTTTGCCGTGTGATGGAGACAGTGGGTTGTTCTCAGCCAAGCTCCTTCCTTCCAAGTCCACTATAAGCCAGGGAGATGAGTCTGATAGCCACTGCTTCATTGAGGAATGGGGCTGCTCAGAGCTAATGGCTCATCCTCATCATACAGGACCCTGGCAGCCAGCCCCAGGGCAGAAGGAGGACTCAGTGGCATCACTAACACACCCTCATCAGAAGACAAGAGGCAGTTTTCCAGCTGAGCACATTCAAGCTAAACCCCAATGCAGGTGCCAAAGCAAACTACGGGGAGAGCAGCCCTGGTCAGCTTTCCATACCTACCTCCAAGCTCTTTTTCTCATTTTCTGCTCTTTTACACTTAATCCCTGCAAGCAAGTGATTATCCCCGGGCATTTTCTCTGCGGTTAAGCAGAGCAAGAGCAGCACAAGGCTGAGATGAGGGAAAGGCCAAAATATGTGAACAAATGACCGCTGCATGCGGAGAAGTTGCTATTAATGCCTAACGTTGAACAAATATTAGATGGCCCAACCACAACACAGGATTCATTTCACACAGAGGAAATCAAGCCGAAAAGCCATTAATCTTGATTTCATATTGACTGCATAGCTTGTGGTTCTATTCCCCGTCACTGAGTGAATCAGCACGGCATGAGCTCTTCGGAGCACTCACTGCTCATGGCAGACTGAAAACACACAGAGAAATCAATGTTTATAGAATAGCCAGAGACAGTTCAAACTTTCCCTGGTCTCCTCTCTGCAGCCAGGAGAAAGGTGATCTGATGCAGCCAAAAAACCCCCACTGTGGGAAGATGTTAATTCCGTCAGTGGTTTCCTCAGAAAAAAAAAAAAAAAAAAAACAAGTTTCCTGTTTGGTTTCTTGCAGATTCATCCTTCACTTCACTACATGGAAAAATCTGCTGGTTGGCAGGGCTGGTGCTGCTCGGATTTTGGCTGCAGCCCATCCTGCCTGGCTGCAGGCCCGCAGGGGAGGGAAGCGGTGGATGCTCTCCCTGCCCACTGCAGGCAGGCAGCAGGACTCCATCCACACAGGAGATACAGCCCCTCGCAGCAATAACTTGCACTGGAGGAAAAATACCTTTTGCTGCAAGAGTGGGCAAGAGGAATAGCATGGGCTCCACGGTTAGGATTTCCCAGCCAGCACCTATGTACAGCAAAAGGCACAAGGATTTGAGAGCAAAGCAGGAGCAAGAGACTCCTGTGTAATACCACACTATATGCACCCACAAATCATAGAATCATAGAATGGTTAGAGTTGGAAGGGATCTTACAGATCATTAAGTTCCAACTGCCCTGCCCTGGGCAGGGACACCTCCCAAAAGACCAGGTTACTCAAAGCCCCCTCCAGCCTGGCCTTGAACCCCTCCAGGGATGGAACATCCACAACTTCCCTGGGCAACCTGCTCCAGTGCACTCGTTATTCAGGACAATGCCAACATGGAGCCATGGGGGTTTGCTCCTGCAGGACCTTCCAGCAACTTAACCATGGGAGGACCAAGTTCCCAAGATGTTCTCCAAGAGGGATGAAGGAGATCCCAGCTGGTATTGGATATTACTGTGAACTTTCTAGCCAATGGAGCATTTTTGGGTTGCTGAAGCAAAAACCTCATGTGTAGTAGAAGCAGCAGCAGGTGGGGAAAGGACTGTCTGTGTCCCCCAAGCACTGCAGAGAGCCAGCATCACTCCTTCCCTGCAGACAGCTGGGATTTCACTGCATTAAGAGAGAGAGAGAGTGAAGTCGGTTTACATGGTTGATTAGCATCATCGTTGCCAAGATACATAACCATGTTGCTCTATTTATTGATTATTTCACTCTGTCATGTAATTTATCCAGGCTTCAGGGTACTGAAGAAAGGAACAAAGGGAGTCTAGGAGCCACGGGGCTCTTTGACCTAAAGCACACCCAGCCTGATAGCAGTCCCTTTGCTTGAAAGAGTCCTAAAATACCTTCTTTTAAAATGAGTTATGGCCTTAACACACCTGTTATCATATGCTTTGAGCAAAGGTGACACGTAGCCCTAGCCTAAATGGGCATGTTCTTGTGGTCACTGTGGGCCACCCAAAATAGACATGCATCAGCTCAGCTGTGGCAAGAAGGGGCTACGGATCCTGTAACGTTGCATCATTCCCCCCCAAAAAATCCTATCCCAACACCCATTGGCATCAAACAGCATATGGTCTTATACTTTCTTATAACTCATGCAGCACCATGATTCTTGGGTTATGGACCTCAGGTCCACTTTCCTTTTCACCGCCTTCTTCCATCCTCACCACCTCACGAGCTTTTTTCACCACGAAGCGGTGACACCGTTCCCTCCTGCAACCCTCTGTCCCTCCTATCTCAGCTTTGTGCTTCTGCTCAGCACAGGAGAAGGCCAGGAATAAGAACTGGTCCTTCAGACAGCCCTGGGTAGGGCTTGGGAGGTGAAGATCAGAGGTGATCTTCAGCTGATTCTGCAGAGTCACAGCGATGAAACTCTGCCGTCACAGGGCCTCACATGGAAACATGATGTGAAGCCATGAATGCACAATGAGGGCTACAGCTCAAGATCTGCCCAAAGGAAGTTCTCCTTCTGGAAGAAAGGAGAAATTTGTTTATGCGTAAATAGCTGCAAAAATAGCTGAAGGAAAGCATGGGAATATGAGTAGGAAAGCAAACTGGAGTTTTTCTGGCAGGCCACACTTTTCTGCCAGTCTGAGACCCTCTTCTGAGCAGGTAGGAGAGGCTGTAACTCTGGAGAGCATGCGCCTTCTCTATGAAGCGTTGCAGGGTGAGAGGCATCCCCCTCCTGACACACATTGGCCTACCCAGCAAAAATATCCCAAAGTACCCAGAGAGAGATCAGAGCCCAGTCCCAGCTCTCTGGGGCATTAACAAATCCTCCTCAGTGGGGCGGGAAATGAAAAAGAAAAGAAAGGAAATAAAAATAAGACATATTCACAGTCTAGCTCTTCATGAAATCACCTTGAAAAGAGAGATATGGCAACTGCTCAGCATCAGGTAGTGTCTTCATCGGGGCAGGTCCCGAGCTGCAGAGCAATGTGCCCCCACATGGGGCAAATGCAGCTTTTCTCTTTTGGGGGTTGGGGTTTCTTGTTTCTTCCACCTTCTAAAATCATCTTCTGCACTGGGGGCCAGGCTCCCCTGGGGGTCAGGGCCATTCGGAACAGGCTTTATGGCTCCTACTGCCAGAGGGCACAAGGAGAGCCGATTGTGACTAAATACTCACCCAAACCAACTAACCCCGTAACTCAGCACCTCCCTGGGTAAGTTCTTCCCATGGCATAAAGCATCCAAACTTCACTGAGGCTGCAAATTCTGCACCTTATTTCTGCTTTTAGAAATTGTGATTTGTGTTGGGGGTGGGGGCAGCTGTTGGCTGAACATCCTGGGCAGGGGGAGGGGAAGAGGAAGGGAAAAGCAGCACCGGCAGAGCAGAGCACCCTCAAAAACCAGAGCTTTGCCCAGTTTTGCCAGTGCCATGAGCCAAGGAACTCCTCAAGGGAGAGCTGAGCCCCTGGCTCATCCATTCCTCGGCCTTTCCAGCAGTTGACTCCAGCCAGCAGCAGCAGGGAGAACACTTAGTACATTAATAAATCCCATAATACTGAATAAAGCACTTTGGTTTATGGTTTTGCTATAAGAACTCACCCCTGGGTACTTAGAATTAACTGAACTAGAAAAGAAATAAAGATTTCTAATTTTTTTGCCTACCAATTTTCTTTCTTTTTTCTTTTTTTTTTTTTTTTAAAAAAAAGGAAGAAAATCACTACTACTAATAAAAAAATCCTTCTCTTTATATTTACCTGCCTGGGTAGGAATATTGATCTCTGTGCAGAGAAGGCGCTTTCCTTATTGCACATCTCACTGGCTAATCCATCTTTCCTGGCTACAGAATATTGCTTCGGCTTTATTTTCAGAGCAGCCTCTGTCATTCATCGTTCTCCCTGATCGTGCCTAACCCCGTAACTCCTGGGAAGCGTGCGTGGGAGTAAATGGGAAGAGCTTGGTTTAGTCCTACATCAGACTTCGCCTCTCAGGACAGGCAGCTGCCTGCATCCCTGCCCTGAGCTGCTGGGGAGGCTGGCAGGGTGCAGGCAGCTCATGCTCATCCCCCGACACTCATTTTCAAGCATTTCCACGTCTTCCATTCCCAGTTTGCCTGCAGACAAATTTGTCTCCGTAACAAAAGTTCCCCCTAACCTCAATAAAAAGGGATGGGGTGCTTTGGTGTTATTACACATGCTCAGCAGTAGCTTTCCTGGAAAAATAAGCCCACGTGCAAAGATCCCGGCAGCACTGGGGTTGGAATACCATGCAGTTCGGTCTTTCAGACCCCACATCATTCAAAATACAGGGGGTTTTATTTTCTTTTATTAAAGCACACAAGTAGCCACCTAGGAAATTGTCATTTACACTGCAGTAACTGTAAAATCATACCAACACAACCATTTCAGAAGAGAAATAAAGAGCCTGCGCTTCAGCCAGCCAGCTGATGGCAAGCCTTTAACTCCATAGGCACAGTACAATAAAGCTTTTGCTTTCAGGTTTTTGTTGCTCCTCTTATAACAAACTCCACTGAGCATTGAACAGAATGCCTAAACACATTCACTGCAAGGGCCACAGAATTACCCAAAAGCTTAGTAAACGCACATTTATTGAGTACTTGATTATGTAAGATCGTTGCAGCATAGTCATTATAACAAAATCCTTATTAACAAAAAAAAAAACCCCAAACAAACCGCCAAACACCAGTATATTTTCCAGAAGACATAAATCTATTTTAAAACCCAACCAAGAACTACAAAGGGAGGGTGGCTGTTCCTCAGCCAGCCACTAACGAACGCTCCCCTGGTCCCTAATGGCACTGCAAGAAAAGCCCTGCAGTTGGTTCTCAGCCTCACGTACCACTGCACCCAGCACCCTGTCAGCCCCTACGGCCACCGGTGGGCTGAGAAGAGCCAAGGCTGCCCACTGACCAAGGCTGTTACTGGACCCACCAACACAACAGCCCACCAAACTCATCCTTTCACAGGCAGGGAAGCATTTCGCCAGCAGCACGGTTCTCAGGGAGTTCGTCTTGGCACGCTTGGGGGTGGTACGAGATTTCCTGGTGAGTGCTTGGGGAAAAACATCCATTACAAAGTGCTTAAAGTGCCCACATTTCCTCTTCCCCCCTGCGTTATTCGGGGGAAGCGCTAATTGCAAAGTTTGCTCTGGTATCCCTCCAGATTCCCAATCACATGTTAATCAGCATGAAATTCCTCCCAGCTTGAGCAGTTAACAAGGGATCTGGGTCCTATACATGGGACACTGGAATTGCATCTATATTTTAAGCCCAACCATGAGGGGAAACACTCTACATAGAAATATAACATTGGATTCTTTTGTACAGCATATGTAAAGAACATGACGGCATGAAAATATTGGCAAATCAATACATTAAAAATACAGAGTCTCATAGACCAGAGCACGAGAAATATATTCACATGAAATCTGTACAGTCCAGACAATGCTACCAGTTCTTAGGTCGGAGCCGACCTTCTGTCCCTAAGCGGGGGTCGTTGCTTTGCTTCCCCATCAGCACCAGTGCCCAGCTTTCCCCAGGAGTTTGTGAAACAGGGAGAATAAGAGTCTTCTGTCCCCACCAGCATGGAGGGTACTCAGTGGTTAAACTCTCCGGGAATGCTTTCATTATCAAATGACATGACAGGGCATTTCATTTTACAAAGCTCTGGCCCACTGGGAGAGGAAAAATCAATCTATGGTTGGCAGGGGGGGTGGTACCTCGGCAGCATTTCCTAAGTGCTCTCAGCATCGTGGATCTCACTTCATTAAAAAGGAAAAAAAAAAAGAAAAAAGAAAAAAATGCAAAAAAAAAATCCCCCCAAACCCACCTTTTGTATGGTTTGTGCACCATTTATCTCGCTTGGAGCAGGTGGGACTGTTTTAGGCTGCCCCTCCTACCAGAAATGTCCATGTCTTCTGGAGGAGCTGCTGTTCTGACTTCTTGGAAATGGCTTTCCCCTATACATAAATTGATGTATATATAGGCCACTTCATTCCTTCCTCCCTTCACTGAGGAAGAACCCGAAGGCATGCTCGGCAAGAGGAAATCCTATATCTGTACCTATAGCACTATAGAGATGTCTATATACAGACACATTCTGTCCGTTATTACAACGGAAATACAGAGTTTAAAAAAAAACCCACAGCAATAGCAGCATGTAAACAAGGATTTGTGTTCATTTTGTTCGTTCCATCCATCTCTTCTTCCGAGCTACATTCATCACTTTTGACAGTCCCTTCTCACCCCCTTGCTCCCCTCTTGAGGAGGAAGGTTTTGCTGCAGACCTCATCCATGGGAGCCGACATCGTCCTCCCCAAGCTCCCAGCCGTGGGGCGGTTTGAGTTTCCCTTCCCACCAGCTCCCTCCTCTCCCTCCCCGCATCCTTCCTTCCCTTCCCGATGACTCATCCTGGAGATGATCTTGAGTTTGGGTTTTGGTTTTTGTTGGTTTTTTTTTTTCCCCTCGTCTGACGGCTGCTGCCCACTTTGGCTTCAGCAAAGTCTAATTTCAGAGCAATGCCGCAGGAATAAAACCTGCACACGCGTGCCTGGTGAGCCACATGAGTTGTTAGCGCCTTAAACAACTCGGGGAGGGGAAATAAAAAAGAAAGGAAAATGAGGAGTCTGCATTTTGTCTGTCTCCCAGCAGCAAAAGTGTAAAGTCCCAGGAGCAATGCCTGTTTTAAACCCTTAATTCCCAAACTCACAGTAATGTTGCAAACCACCAGGGCTTTGCGGGAATCAAAGGGCTGATTTCAAAGGCGTTCCCTCAGCGCAGGATGCACTGGAATTAAAAATGCATCAAATGGGCTCACTTTTTCTGCATGCTCTTGCAGTATCCGGTTTTCCCAACCCCCAAAATTGTTTCCTCGGTTTCTTGCCTTGCAGTTTTGAGGTCCTGCTAAAGAGCCGTTATCTGAGTCAGCTCCGACGTGGGGGTGGTTGGACTCTGCTGAGCGACAGCCACCATGGGAATTTCCATGCCTAGTCAGGCCGGATTGTTAGTCCCCTCCGAGTTCTTGCAGGCATAGGCCACATCCTTGGCGATGCTGCACATCCTGTTGGACATCTGGAGCTCCGTCCTGAAGGCGGTGGGGAAGCAGAACTTCTTGAAGCACGCCTTGAAGTTCTCATCTAAGAAAGCATAGAGCACGGGGTTCAGGCTGCTGTTGGCATAGCCCAGTGCGGTGCAGAAGCAGGAGATGGCCAGCTCGAGCTCGCTTTCTGCCTTGGCACCCAAGCACTGGACCAGCACGAAAATCTGGATGGGAGTCCAGCAAATTATGAAGACTGCCACCACCACCAGGACCATCCGGGTGATACGCCTCAGGTTTCGGTCCTTTTCCTTGGAGCCTGAGAGGACACGGACGTTCTTGAGTCGCCTGATCATGAGACTGTAGCAAATGGTGATGATCAACACGGGGATCATAAAGGAGAAGAGAAAGACACAGATGCCAAACACTGGATCCCAGTAATCCACAGGTGAAGGGAGTTTAATTAGACAATCAATTTCTGCAGATGAAAAAATTAAAAGGAAAGGAAGATCAGTAAGCCCATATCAAGAAAAAAAAAAGCATCTGCACATTCAACTTAATCTAATACTAGAAAAGCAAAAGCAGCAGGAATGATGCAAAGGCAAGGGCAGAAAGCAAAGAGTTATGGGGACTTTACAGCAGAGAGCTCACCACGCTGGTGAGACTGGTAGCCCTCCTCGATGGTTCCACAAGCCTATGGGCTCTCCTGAGCTCCAACACCTCCCACCCGTTGGATGCATTTTTACCCACCGTTGTTTTCATTCTCTGCAGAACCCATCACCATCGCTGGGATGCCAAAGACAGAAGCCAGTGCCCAGATGCAGACGTTCACCACCTTGGCCTTGTGGGGAGTGCGAATGTCTAGTGCTTTGATGGGGTGGCAGATGGCAATGTAGCGGTCCACGCTCATCATCGTCAGGGTGAAGGTGCTAGTGAACATGTTGTAGTAGTCTATAGAGATGGCAATCTTGCAGAGGACATTGCCAAATGGCCAGAAACCCAGGAACGTGTCTGTACCCTGGAAGGGTAAGGTCATCAGACACAAGGTGTCAGCCAGAGCGAGGTTAAAGATGTAAATGTTGGTTGCTGTCTTCATCTTGGTGAATCTGAAAGGTAGGAATGAGCAGTGGTTAGAGCTCCACCTGACCATTGAAGAGGTCATCCTGCCACTTCAGGAAGGAGGCGCTGTATTTTTCTGATGTAACAAGATTGAACAGTTTCCTTTGGTAAATGCTTATCAATCCGCAGCTCAACCTGGCTCCTACAGCAATACAGTGCCTTCACAGCCAGTTCCATGGCCAGGAGAAGCTTATTCCCTTAGACTGCAAGTGAGGGACATGAAAGCCTGAGGCTGTCGACTCAGACCATGGCTTTTGACAAATGACTTCAGTAAGGCTACCCTAGGATTTCATCACATATGGCTTCGTTATTGTAAATACTGGTGAGAGCTTTACCCGCTAAGATGATTTGAAAGGCATCATATGCTCCAGGAGTAAGTCGATAAGCCATTTTGTATGGGCTTCATAGTCAAAGACTGTGGTTAAGTGAGCTGTCAAATCAGAACAGGCAAGATGGCCAGCCAAAAACTGGTGAGGGGAGAGGTTCATATCAGAAATCACAATGGGTCATCCTAAAGAAAGAGGCAGTTTGCAGATAAAGTCATGAGCCAACTCTACTTCAAAGGGCTTCTGTCATTTCTGTATCACTTTTATCACATGAAGAAGTGACTGCCCCAAAAAGAAGATTCACCTTGCTCTAAAGGTAATCGTCTCCTTTCTACACATGGGAAATGATGCAAAGCAAGATGTGGTCGTTTGCCCAAGGATACATGCAGAGTCTGCAGAAATGGAAACTCAGTGGTGACTCTATGACTGAATCTAACATTTCAGCTCCGGGATGTTCCTCTCATGGGCAAAATAAGAGCTCAAATAGGTATAATTTTAAAACTCCAGTTCATCTATCATTTACTATACTAACAGCTTTTGCAGAAATGTTGCCAGAAATGGCAGACAATGATGTGTGTTATTAATGGAGGGCAAATTCATTTGAGGGCAACACTTAAACCCATAAACCGCTGCACTATTCACACTTTGATATGTGTTGGAATATTACAGGGTCTGATCTGACCTAAAAATAGCTCTTTTTGTCAAATTGATTCAGAACAGCAAACCCATAACTGTACATCCCCCTCCCCTCCATGATCTCCCACTCTTGATAGATTATTGGAGCACTTGGAGGAACATTATCACTGCCACACTCTGAACTCTGTTGAGACACAGGGTGACATGGCCAGCTTTGCAAGAACAACAGCCAGAGGATCCACAATCCAGAAGATAAAGCCCTTTTTTTGTTTTGTTACCCCTCTCAGAGCTTGTAGAAGAAGTCAGATGTTTGAAAGCGGCTTCAAAAAGCAAGAACAAGCCATCCTACATTTGACCTGCAAAGCCAAGGGAAGATTTTGGAGCTGGTGAACATCAATGGAAGCACTTGATGTACCCACATAAGCATCAATCACCTCCTCCTGACCCAGAAATCCCAGCAACTGAGCAAGACAGTGGGTTCTGAGAAAGCCAGCCCAGACCAGATTATAAATTTATACAATCAAAAACAGTAGAGGAAAAATACCAGTGTCTTTCCTCTTGTGAAGGGGTGAACAAGCAAAACACTTTGCAAATCCAACACCACAGGTCAGCTGCCAGGGCTTTAAAGCTTTGGGACTTCCTAAGCAGAATTACAGAATTCCTTACCAGAGAGACTCTAGTGCTGTGAAGCCCAGAGCAGCAGCAGCACCTCAGGGTGGGCACGTTTTGCTTTTTCTTTCTTTTTTTTTGCTTGAATTCTTGCAGTTGGTATAAATGAGCCAGTGGACACAGGGGACATGAGATGGGTCTGTGAATGGATTCAGACACTTTCCCTTCTAGGTCAGCAGGGAAGGGGAGTAATTACAGTTAAAAAAAATAAATCTTTGTTCTTTATCAGCCCCCACAAAATTCAGTACTGTCAGTTTAGGCTTCAGGGAATTATTTAGTCACCTAAGAATGCATTAGCAAAGGTCTCCTGGGAGCTGGGGTCATCTTCTGTATATCATGGACTTGGCTGGGCTCACTCAAGCTTCCCAAAGGTCAGGTTTGTTCCAGTCCATCCTTCCAGGACTGCACTTGGAGGCAATTCATCAACACAGCTCTAACCCTGACTGCTTTTAATCATGTTAGAACTCAAGGGAATAATAACTGCATTTTTGAACCACCAAGGCCAACTTCACCACAGCAAAACAGAAGAAATTAAAGTTGGTTGTTGGCATTTTTTTAAACCAGTTGGAGAAACAATCAGTGGTCCACCTACCTCTACCACCCATCCATGGGGGACAATTTTGCCTCCACGGACAACCCTGTCCCAGCACAGTGAGAAGTCTGGAGCACCTCATCTAACCCTGAGCTTGGGTGTGCAGGTTGTAAACCCTCTTGCTCCTTTCCAGTCCAGGGGACCTTGCTGGTCCCCCTCCTCCAAAACCCCTCTCAGCAAGAATTCAGAGTTCAGGTGCAATTGTTCAGCCTGGATGTGCAAAAGCCACTCTCCCCGATGCATGGATCCCTCTCTGCTGCCCTTTTCCTCACCCGCTCCGAGGTGATGGCAGAGCCACCTCTGATATGGGGACACGCTGTGGTGGCTGGCTCACTGCTTATCTCCTTCAACCCACCTTCAAGTGGATTTTAAAGCTGATTTTGTGCTCTTGAAAGATGGAGAAATTAATTTACACCTAATTAATTACTTCTAGCTCCAAATTCTCTGCACACTGAAAGCCAACAGCCATTACCCCAAACAAGCAATGTTCCCAAATGTTTCCAGAATGTTCAGTACAAACAAAAAAAAATCAATTAATCACTTATCTGTGGATTAACCTCTTTTTCTTTTCCTCTGGGAACCGAGAGTGTTCTCTTTCTTAATCCACACCAAAAAAAAAGAGATATATTAAACTCTTAGGTGCCTCCTAAAGCCCAAGGTTCCCCCTCCCGGCACAGCTCCGACTCGGATAAGCCTGTGGCCTCCACCAAAGGCATTAGCTTCCTGCTGAGCCCCTTTCTTGTACTCGGTCACAGAGGCAATTTTCTAATGGAGCATCTCCCACAGCGTGGCTCAGGCAGTTCTCTCCTCTCCATCCAGCTCCACCTTTGTCACAGAAGTAATCATTTGCTCTGCTCTCCTGTTCTCCCACCTGCTGAAGCCTGAGAGGGAAAACATCTGGGTATCAGCTCAGCACTCAGCTTCCCCCTCCTTTTTGCTAAATGGATCTCAAGCAGCGTTACCTGGGATGAGGGTACCCCTGTTTCAGTGGGGGGGAACCCGGTTGGGGAGAGGAGGAGATGAGTAGGAAACAGCTCTTCCACTCACTGGGCTCTGAGGTCCTATTTTTTACAAGGACAGATTCTGTCACTGGCTGAGCCTCAGGGTGAGCTGCAAACCTGTTGTTTCAGCATCTCTCCATCCTTCCCACCCTGGTCTGGATGCCCCAGGGCTAAGGACCAGCTAGCTGCAGCAAACCTACAACCTGAAATGGGGCTGTAGACACCAGGGGTAGAGGGACTGGAGCAAAGGCTTCAGCCCTGGGGAACCGTGAACATTATCTTCAAGACCTCTCTGCCTCTTGATTTTGATATTTACAGCTCCAGCTCATCAGGATGCAGACAGTGCTGTTCACCTTGAGCAGCTCCCTCTGTTCCCACCCCACACCCTGGCACCAGGGACAGCCTTTGCCATCCTCCCCGGGCACGCACAGTAAGGAAAACAGAGCAGAAAAGGCTCAGGGACCATTTTGCCTTCTGAAGGTGGAAAATCAGCACCGCTTCAGACATCTCTGCTCTCAACCTGCTCCTAGCCCTTGGGTTGTATGAAGCTGATATTTGATCTGGCACGTACCATCGTGATTTGTGTGCTCCCAGCCATACACCCGCACCGTGCTCTCCCTGTCCCTGCTGCTCCGATCACCTTTTCAGAGCCCCCTCATCCTGAAATTACCCAGTTCAAGCCAGTTTATTCTTAATGGCTCAAGCAGCCACAAAATAATAATAATAATAAAAAAAAAAACAACCAAAAACCCAGCAAAACAACAAACCACCACCCTCACAGAATTAAAAGACAAACATAAATTGCTCTGGGCTACGAAACCAGATGTTACAGCAACACCAGCACGTAAAAGCCTATTAATTACCTGGCAGGACAGTGACTGACTAGCAGGGGTTAAGGAGTCTGCCACCAGCCAAGGCAAGCACCAAGGCTTTGGGACAGATAATTTTCTTGCCCTTTAAGTCTTGCTGCCATGTCTGGGTAACACTGGTGCCCTCCCTCCTCAAGGTGCTCTCTGGGGACCAGCACAGACGGAGACATTGCGTGGCCCCAGTCACTGCCATGCTAAGGGAAGAGGCTGGGTGGTGGCTGCTGGAAAAGTCCCTGCAACTCACCCAGGGGCTCACAGGGATGCCCATGCAACCTTAAGCAGGTACGTGGCCACCAGGAATGGTGCTTCCATCTGCAGCAAGATGCTCTCATCCATGAGATGAGATGGATCTGCCCCTGCGGAACCTCTCATGTCCTAAATGCTGCTGGGAACTGCCCAGTCTCTGAAAAGCACTGGGAACCAAGTCCCACATCACAGAATTACTGCTGCACACGTGTAATTCCATTCCCACTGAAGCCAAGGGAAACCGAAAGCCCTCCCAGCACACACTGGAGCTGTGTTAGCAGTGGCCACACATGGCTGCCATGAGCCATGTAGCAGAGCCCAGCACAGAGCCCTGGACATCAGTTTCCTTTCTTTACAAAGTGCAACAATTTTCATCTTTTGGGGTGGGTTTTTTTTGTTTGTTTGGGTTTTTTTTACCAGGAAAAATAAAAAGAGGCTGATCTGGAAAGAGCTGAGGTCTCAGATGGCCCCACCAGTGTCCACTGGATCAACACTGCATTAAACACTTGATTTCAGCTCCAAGACACACAGCTGGTTGAGGATCTTCCCTTAGAAAGCTTTCTATTAAGAAATCAGCATCTCTGCAGTGTCATAATTAACTTAATTTTCCCTGTCTCATTACAGCAGCTGCCCTCACCCCTATTCTCAGGGACTGATGCAATTTTCAAGCAGAATAATGGCCAGCACAGCCACCCCCAGGCAGTCGCCCAGTGCAGGCAACTCCCCATCACATCCCTCCTCCTAAAGATTCACCTGGAAGCAGCAAGTAGAACTGCAGAAGCCCGACAGCCCTAATGTGCCTAAACAGCTGCTTAAAATGCCCTGGAACAGTGTTCTTCAATAGGGTGTGCTGAGAATCTCCAGTACTTTGCTGTGCTACCAAGAGAGGAAAAAAAATGTCCCAGAAATGTGGCATCATTCCCATGGGGGCCTGACCCAGGCAAGCAAAGCCATCTCTGAGGACGGGAGTCCTCCAGATTGTCACTGCTGAGCATCGCAGCAGCACGATGGAGCAAGGGACAACAGAGACCTTCCTGGGCAAGAAGCTGCATATTTTCCTTGGTTTCTTCCCCAGCTCATCAGTGGAGAATTGACAGGGGCGGTGGGGTGGTGTGGTGTCTGTGTCACACCCCTCACAGCAACACTTGGGTCAGCATCACCTGCAGCCCCATAGGCCATGGGTCCTCCACCCTCCAAGGCCATTGCAAGAATGATATACCCCCTTCCCCCTTCGCCTTTCTTCCTAAAAACAAAGCTCTTGGGCATCCAAGCCTCGCAGTGCTCAGTTCATAGATTAGAGGGACCTCAAGCAGCCTGGTTTCCCTCACTCTTCCCCCCAAAACCCTCTCTACCTCGTCCTCATCAACTCCTTGTTTCATCATTCATTAAAAAGCAGTTCAGGAAACATGTGCAGAAGAGAGAGCAAAGAGAGCAGAAAGAGGAGGGAGAGGAGGCATTGTCTCCACGGGCAAGGAGCTCCACAAGGAGCAGGAGAACAAAGCCACAGACGAGGCAGGTTCCCACAATAGACCCTTTACTGTCCAGGAAATCGTGTTCCTGATAAGAGCCCTTCTGGGTCTTATCCAATTAGCGCTGCTCAGCCTAAGAAGGGGATTGACAGTCACATGATGACCGTCTCTATAAATTAATCATTCCAAATGTTAAATCACTCCAAATATAATAAAGATGTAGGATGGGTTCTACAACAGAGGAGAAAACCCAGAGGAGGCTTTGAGTTCTTATTTTGGTGTCAAATAACCAGCAGATTTTAAACTTTATCCCTGGGTGCTGCAAAAATACTCATTCAAGAGGAACAAAAAATCAAGCCTTCTTGATGCCTCCAATTTTCTCGAGTGTTGATATTAGAGTCTTTGTATTTCCCAACTCCCTCTTAAACAGGAAACAATTATTGTCCATGTCACTGTACCATTTTTTTTCTGGAAGATAATACACCGGTTTCTTATATGTTGTGTAGCTTACTGAAGTCTGGTTATCCCTGGTGAAATGTAAGCATGGAAAGGGAAAAAAACCCAGCTTTTCTTGGATGCACCATACCTACAGACAGTGGAGGTGCAGCTCAGATGGTTTGCCAGTCTTTTTTCCATTAGTGGAAGATCTGACATTAAAAGTCACAAAGCCCCACGTTGACTTACTGGCAACCAACATTCAACCTACTGAAAAAAAAAAGATGCTATTTAAGGCATGAAATCCAGAAGCACCAATGCTCCAGTGTGGGGAGAAAAGCTGTACTGGAGAAGTCATCAGCATTCTCCTTGAGCAGCCACTAATTTGGCAGTTCTGCATGAGTCCACAGTCATGGCCAGGGTCAAGAGCTGGAGGTATTGAGTCCAGTTTATCACCAAACTTGCTCCTGACTTTAACAGACAGGGCAAGGAGAGAAAACCCCTGGGCAGCAATAATCAGAAGTTGGAGTTACTCGCCAAACCAAGAAGGGTCATTTCCCTGTGTCTAACTCAGTGTTGTCCTCGGCCAGTACTGAGCTCTCAGGAGACACTGATGGATTAAAACGTGAGCTTCTACATGTGTCCTAGCTCAGTTACAACCTTCCCAGCACACATTATTCAAGTGGCCTCTCCAGGCTCACATGCAAGTTTTGGGGGAAAACCAGAGGTGAATTCCCCAAAGGGAGTACCCAAATAATTAAAGCTTCTATTAGCTCTTTTGTATATACAGGGATTTACTGGATAAAAGGGGAAACAGAAGTGGAAAAAGCCCGAGGGAGATGGTGGGTGACACAGTTTTCAATTGCTCAGAAGCAGTAAAATCAGAGGACGCTCAAAAAAGCCAAGTTCTGTGGGAAATTCCAGTGCTCAATTCCACTTTCTTTACTTGGGTCACATTTATCCAACTGGAAGGTATGAAAGCCAAAAACAGGAGCAGAACAGAAGCCACCATTTTGAAAGCGTGGCCCCTCTTAATCATGGCACAGGTCCACCCTGACCAGGATGCCAGTTTGGGACATTCATATTCTTGGTGATCCATGGGTCACAGCCCTAGGCAGGGGCTGGCAGGGTCCTGCTGTCCACATCCCATGGGACTTTTGCAGACAGGGAGAAGATTTCTGCCAAGATTTCTCCTGACACATGTCTAAGGTTCACACCTGGGGCATGGACCTCACGCAGGCTGGCTGGTGTTCCCAGGGAGTTGCATCACCATGGGACAAGGGCTTCTCACTCCCAGAGCCTCACTACCCACCACGCTTACACACATCCACAAACACCCTGCCTACTCGAGGGGTTGCTACTACATCAAACCAAACACGAGCTCTCCAAACGTGGCACTGCTGCTCTGCAAGCCCCCTCTCCCCATCTCCAGACTCCCCAGGGCTAACAGCACCCCTTCTCCCCGGCCAGGAAGAGCACAGACAGGCGGTCCGATGAACAGTCACATCATCCTGCCCTCATAGCAGAGATTTAACTGCCATTTACCAGCTTGGGAAACCAAAGACTTCATTTTGCAGCATCTCCCCCAGCCGAATTTTGTATATTCAAGGGAAAGATGCTTTGGAAGCAGCAGGGCTCCTGGCAGGAGCAAGACTTAATCTCATCAGTGTCTGAATACCTGGTAAATATTTTTGTCCTCTGTTGGAGGAGAAAACAAATTGATCCTGTCTTTCCTGTGCTGGCAGCATCCACCTGCACCAGGATTCTGCTCCGAGATGTATGGAAAATGGAAGCTCACTCCTAAGGTAAAGGGTACAGAGATCAGAAGGGGGGTTCCTGGCATTTGGCACAGAATCACAGCCCTAATAGGCATTTTGTACTTAAAGGGGGAAAACAAGGTTTATGATTCCAAGAAAGAGTGGTTTGAACCACAGCAGAACCAGACAGGGACACTTAAAATGACAGGAAGCTGGAGTGGTGCTGGCTCCATGCTCTGTCCCTCTGCAAAGGTCTCCCCCTGCTATCCCAACTTCAGCCTGACGTGTCAGAGAAGTTGCCCTCATCTCTGCAGCATCCTGTCACATCTTACTCACATCTATAGTTTGCAAAGAATTGGAAGAGCTGCATTTGTCATTTCCTCCCCCTGTAAAAGTAAGGCTGAGCCTCCCAACAGGCTTTTTCCCCTTGCAATCAGATTCAGCTTTGCAAAGGGCCAGCTCCCAGATGGAGCAGCACCTGCAGCCACAGCTGGGGTGCTGTACATGGCACAGGAGGGAGAGGTCCCACTGAAGATCCAGCACACCCTGGCAGCAGGATGCTCCCAGGGCACTGCCCTACCCAGGGACATGCAGCTCCCTGCCTGAAAAAAAAGAGTCCCAATTTTTTGGAGCAGATCTAATCACTGTGTTCCATTCTCTGGGTTAAACTTTAGGAGGCACCAGAGGGCAGCTGAAAGCTGGTGGGAACCTTCATCACAGCCTAGGAAGGGAGAAAAACGAATAAAACCAAAACAATAAAACGAATGCCACATCTTTACCTCTAAAGCCCATCACAATTACCAGGGAAGCACCTGCCTTCTTCACCCACAGCAGGGATTTAAGGGGGGGGGCATGGTCTGTCCCACTCACAGCCCTCCCCAGAGCCTCCCTGGTGTGCTCCCTGCGTGTCCTACCTGACGATCACATACATGACGGAGCAGTTGCCCACCAGCCCCACAATGCACACAATGGAGTAGACAACCACAATGGTGATCTTGATGCTCAGCGGCAGGAAGCTGTCCCCCGTGCCGTTGTTGAACCAGTTACTGGGGAGAAAGCTGAGGTTCAGCATGGAGGAGTCGTTCAGCAGCTTTCTCAGGTCAGGGTCTTCCAAAATATGGGCAGGGAAGAGCGGATCCATCCTGAAGCACCAGCCTGTGCCAAGGACCTGGGGCAAAGAGACAGTTGTAAGATCTGCTGATCAAACGGGTAGTGCGGGACTGCAGCAGAGCATGTGCGTGAGAAATGCTGGGAGAGAAGGACGATTTATTGCCGGGGAGAGCGCACACACACCCCCCCTCAAACCTCCCCAAGAGCATATTTCAATGGGATGCAACCCTGCGAGCTTGGTGCATCCTGAGCTCACGCATTTCTCCACACCGCCGGCACAGGGGATGTGCAGGCTGCACAACGCCATCCCTCCCGAGCCTTGGATGCTCCTACCTGCCGGGTCGGTGAGTCCCCAACATGCAGCTTTGTACCCCCAAATCCGCCCCCTTCCCGTCCGCTGGGGCTGGGGGGTCGTCCTGCCGCTGGGCTCGACCCTCCCACCCCAATCCCTGCCCCGATATAACGCCAGGAAAAGCCTAAAGTTGAAAATAAACCCCCACTGGGTGCTTACCTGCTGGCGGGTTTCCCTTTTAGCGCGGCTCCTTGCCCTGCGCTCCCCGGGGCNGACTGCTCCTCGCAGGCAGGGACGCTGCCAGCACCGGGGGCTGCACCCCGGAGCCCACGTTTTTAAGGAAAAGGGAG
>VXBJ01001058.1:710672-729159 GCA_013400055.1 Nycticryphes semicollaris
ACCGCCATCCCTCCCCTCCCTCCCCCCCAAACCCCCTGTCGCAGCCCCCAGGTGCGGAGGGGACCCGCAGCCTACCTGGGGTGAGCTCCCAGCCGGAGGCGCCAGGAGAAAGGAAGGCTCCGGGCACTGGGAGATCGGGATTCGGGATGAGGATTCCTCCCTCCCCTGCAGTTGTGCAACCTGGACGCTGTGCTAGCGCAGGAGAAGCAGAAATGGGGAATTTGACCTAGAAACTGGCAAAAATACAAGGAGGACTGAGAACTGAGGGGGGAGAAAATTGGGTTTGTTTTTTTTTTTGTATTCTTTTAGTGGCATTCGCTAAAGGTCATTTTTGTAACCCAGAATATCCTGCACCAGAGTTAGAGTAGCACGTTGATTTGAAGGAGCTGCAGTGGTAGGTTCCCTACCTTAGGGTGGGGTGATCCATGCAGACCCCACAGGTCCCTGCCCTCCCCAGTCAAGCCATGGCACATTGGCCCCAGCAGACACAGTGCCTGAGAGCTGCAGAGGCCCCCAGGTATGCAGCCCCTCAAAACAAGGTGCAAAGAGGTCTTTGAGGTCCATGCCCAGTTTGATCCCACATCAGGGGCCGACTGATGGCTGAGAACTAGAGCCTCATGGTCTGGTGATTCTGCCCATCTATTGCCTTTGCCTCATGAAGCCATTTCCCAGCAGTTTGGCTTGGATGTGCAGGCAGAGACACCCAGGTCAGATCCAATTTGCTGTTGCCCAGGAGGAGATGGAGAAAAGCAAATTCTGCTTCTATTCCAGAGCCCACAGACAGCCCAATGGAGAGCTGTTTGGGCCCAGCAGGCACATTCAGGGCTAGCCCTTTCTGCTCTAATTCTGTTTTAATGGATGTCTGGGGATATTTAGCACAGAAGCTGCACCTTCTTTACAAGAAATGTAATGGTATGGTATGGTAATGCAGGATAATTTTCCTGAATGCTTCCATAAGAGCAGATCTCAGCTCTAACAGGGAACAAGAGAGAAAGCACAACCCAGAGATACATCCCTCTTGTGAAATACAACAGTCCCAGTGCTCGAAGAAGTTTGGTGGGTGGTTGTTGGGTTTTTTTTCAGTCAGTCCATTAACAACAGAGCGTGAAATAAATACTAGGCTAGACATTACTTTAATTGTTAATGGATTGATTTTCAAAGGCTGCAGGAAGGACAGCAGTAAATCAGCAAGAGAGAGCCCAGCTGGACAGCCCAGGAGCCTACAGGAGAAGTGTGTTTGCAAATTCAGCTCTGCTGCTTTCTGCTGGCTCTCACCCCAAGAAATGCTCTTAGCCCTACACATACTTATTTTATGTCAATCCAGTGCAGCAAATCCAGCATGTTCACCTATTTATCTTACTGAGGTGCTTGTTTTGACTCGACACAGCCTAGTGTTTTGGAAGCACTACTATATAAGGGGATCAGGATTGCCACCTTGAACTACTGACAGCCAAGACATGCTTTGGGATAAAGCATCTTCCAACAATTCTCCTCCTTCATCCATCTGGCATCTTCACACTGTTCAGCCCCATCCTCTTGCACAGGAAAAAGCCAAGGATCTTCATATTGCACCTTTAGTCCCAATCCTGATTTCACCCCAATCCAAATTCAACTGTTAGAGATCTGTCCTTCCAGAACTTCTCATGGTATCTTACCTTCTGCTTTTCTCAGGATCTCTGCGGTGAGAGGAGGACAGACAACCATCTCAAAAGCAGGAGACTTACCCGATTTCTTCTTTATCAGAAGTCTTCACCGTGTCCAAGAAAGAATGTGCACTAAGGCTGAGAAGGAAGGCTACCAAGATTTCATCTGCATGACCCAAAAGGACTTCTCCCAGCCTCTTTCTTGGAAAAACAGACCACCTCTTCTGACCGAGGGTTTCTGTGCAAGCAGCAAGGTAACAAAAGCCAAAAAAGAACAAGCCAAAAATACAACCCTTCTTCCAGGCGATGATTGCCCAGAAAGCACGCCTGAAGGCAGCAGATGACATACTATGAATAGATACTGGATATACAAGAAAGTTTCCAGAGCATCAACATGCAAGTCAAACACATTCATACTGCAAGTACCTTCCTTCCCCCCCCACCCCCAAACCCCACTTTCTACTGAATGTCCACAAAATAAGATTCAAACCAAAAACATACAAGATTTTTTTTATTGGGTAAATAAGTAGACTACCAATAAAAAATACAAATAAGTTTGAAAATGAGCTTTGTGCATATTTGTTTGGTTGGTTGGGGTTTTTCAAATTTTCAGAAGTTTATATTGTAAAGAACCACAGCTGAAGCCCAGGCAGGCTTGTTTTCAGGTTTGTTAATGGATATATCGTGGCAGAGGCAGGACCCTGGGCCTTCCCCAGACACCTGTAGCATATCTACCTCCAAACTCTTGGACCATCAGTACAGTCCATCCAGCTGTGGATGAACAAACCTTATCTATTTCAAGCAAATCTAGTTCAAGTGCCAATAATTACATCTACAACTGTTTCAACCACGTTAGCTTTACAGACACTGTTTCCTAGATGTGGAGAATTTTTTGCTGCTTTTGCAGAAAAGGGCCCACAGGCACCTGCACTTTATAATAGCAACAACCCACAGGGTTTTTTTACCTTTTGTTTCAGGAGGTGAAGACGTCTGCATGTCAGAGCTGTTTTGCCACCTTTAAAACAGTTTCCCAATCTGTTTAATCAAGGCCATCATGAGCAGACAATTAATTCTGCAAGATGTGAAATCATTTCTCATGCAGGGAACAAGCGCCTGGGCTGGCGAGGAGAGGGAGGAATGCTTTNATGATGTGCCAAAGGCTAATGAATGCTGAATTTGCACCCCAGTCACTTGGAGGGGGCTCTTCGGGCTTTAACGATCACACAGAAATTCAGCAATCCAAGAACGGGCACTCACAGGGAGACAAGCAGCCTCATTTCTCCCACCCCCGTCCACACCATAAAGGCTAAAACCACCTCTGGTTAATGCACACATCCTGCACCCATCAGAACCCACGGCACTGGCAGCCCAGCGCCATTGGTGAACCCGTTCACTTCAAGTATCATTAAACCAGGCTCAAGCTGTTTGGTGGGATGAGACACAGATGCGCCAAGCAAGTAGATGTGTCCTTTTGCTGTTAAACATTTATGCAGAAAAGCACAAAAGGTCTTGTTTTCCTCATCAATTGATCACATTTTTCAGTAGTCAGCTGTTGGCTGCTCAACACCCAATCCCCTTGGCCTCTCAAGTGCTTCCCTGAGCTCTCTGCTCACTCTCCCCCAGCTTTCTGATGTTAAGAGTAAGTACAAGCCAAGGAAAGCCCATCAGTAGCTCGGGCTAGCCGTGATCTGCCCAAGGCCAGCATTACCTGCAAGCACTGGGAAGTCCTTGAGCATCGCTGGTCCCTTCAGCGGGCAGTGCTGGGCAGGCAGAGCAGCACCAGCAGGTACTGCATCTTCAAGCAGTCCATTAAACACTAAGAGGAATAAAAAAACCCAACCTGTGTTACAGCCAGAGAAGGTAGAGCAAGAGCTCTTTCCCACAGCTGGGAAACCTGCAAAACAGGCATGGAAAATTATGTCTAGGATGGTCAAGCTACAGAACAGCACAGGGAAGTCACTGCACAGCCCTGCTCCAGCTCCAGAAGAGCAAGAGCTGTTGGGTTCAGTATATGAACACTATCTGCTTTATATAATATCACAGCTGTATGGCAAACAACTAGAGCATCAGAGAAACTGGCAGGAAGTAATGAATAAAAAGTCACAACAAAATGAAAAAAAAAATCGTCTCTCGAGCCCCAGAAGCCACTTCCCCAGAGTGGCCTCTACAAGGGGATTGAGAGGTTCTTCACAGAGATGGGGGTGACAAATTCTGTTCCTTGTGTGATGTTATAAATCACATAACAACGCAAGGCGGGAGAAAGCCCAGAACTGGATTATCTGCCCTCCATTGCCAACAGACTCATTCAATGAATGAGAAATAACCTCTATTAAGACAGGGGATATCTGCCTCTTCAATATTTGCAATAATACATATTCATTGCAGCTTCTGTATTTGCTCCACCAGACTCCTTTTAGAACGGCAGAAATTTCTGCAGAACCTCTTATGCAATGGTAGGCTTCAGAACAAACAAAACCAGAGAAACTGTTCACAAAGGGCAAAGAGGGGCCTGGGAACAAACTCATGGTAGGGGACAAGGTTCCTGCTGGCTTCAGCTTGCACTGGGACACTACTTAAAGCCCGGAGCCACTGAGAGGAATAGAGCCAGCAGGATGTCGCAGACCATGTCCCCAACCCTTCCAAAGTCCCTCCATGAGCATTAAACTTCTTAGGGAGGGCACATCTGGAGAAAGATCTCGGGATGCACCTGACAGAGTGATGGTGAGGGTCCAGTCCAGACCACAGGTGACTGATGCCAGTACAACCCATCTACTCTTGGACCAAGCCATAAATATGAGCCCAGACACTTGCACACAGCCTTTGGCTCAAGCCAGCAGAGAAAGGCAGCCGAGCTCATCCATCCCCATGGGACTGAAAGGCTGTTCCATCTGCCTGGGCCAGAGCCATGGGGTCAGGACTTGACTCCTCCAAACCCTGAAAACCCAAAGTTGCTGCTGGCTGGGTACCTCCCTGCCCTTTTCCGAGGCTGCAAGGAACGGATCCATAGGAACAGACACATTATACAATAAAAACAATTTCATGCAAGAGACAGCTGATCCCCTGGGACACCTAGCACACCAAGCTGGAGTCAATTGATTCCTTTTTCTAAAATAGCAGGACAGCAAAACAAGTATAATTCAACCCGTTTCGAGCAGAAGCGCAAAGGAAATCTCTCCGCTTCTCTGCTATCCTTTTTCCTTCCATTTGCTCTCCAGCTCCAAAAGCCAGGGAGTTACCACACTAAGAAATACATCAGGTCCTGTTGTTGTTGTCCTGGGACCATGCAATGGAAGAAAAGAAAAAAAAAAAAGAAAGAAAAAGAGCCATTTAGCTCCCAGATTCTGAGCGCGGCCTCACAGGAAGAGGTGCTTCAGTCCTCTTCCAGTCTCTCCCACGTTCCCATGGCTTGTTTATGCCCCTTGGTCACATCCAAAGGACAGCAGCCACCAAGATCAGAGTCGTCTCACACTCCCAAAATCTACAAGGGCCCGTGGCAAGGGGAATAACCAGATCCACTTAATGCCGGGAGCCACCTGCATTTTGAAGGACAATGTGTGTGCTGGTGGGCTCAATCCTCACTGCTTACAAATAAATACAGCAGATCATGCTTTCACCAACAATTTATTTAGAGCAAAATCCCTCAAGCTCCACACAGGAAAAAAAAAGAAAGTACACTATGCGACTCACCTCACTGATATTTTATTGTTTGCCATCATTATTTGCAATTTTCCAGGGACAGATCATTTCAGGTGATTGTGGATGAGGCCACTAACACTCCTCTCTGCAACATTATAATGCTTTTTCAACAGTCGTATTCCTCTTCACAACTCAAACCCATTGACCTTAAAGTGAGCAAATCCCTCCACTCTCACAAGACAGACCCTCTTCCTCCTTCCCCCCTCTGTTATCCCCTCAGCCAGGGCACTGATTTTCTTTCTTTCTTTATTTTTATTTATATTTCCACCATTCTGGGAATGGGCACCCAGCATCCAGAGCTCACTGTCTGAGGGTCCCCAAAAGCCAGATGCTGGGAGAGGAAGGGTCTTGGATTTAGGGAAAGGAAATGATGGTTGGATGATTTACACAGGTTCTCAATCGGAAACAGAAGGAGATGCTGAATTCAGGCCCTCCAAGCTCCACCTCTGCACTTTAACCTCTTGTTCCTCGGGGAGGAAAACACCTCCTGCTCTCAGATGGCTGTTTTCACAGAATCACCTCAAAGTAAGGAGCTGCTTATCGCCTCTGTACTATAGTAATTTTACACAGTGAACAGCTTTAAGAGTGACAAATTCACTTCAAAAGAAAGTCAAGCACCAAGATATTCAGTATCCATTTTCTGTTTGCTTCCCTCTGAGCTTGCTTTCCCCAAAGAGGTGTCACTCAAGATCTTGCTGTTACTGGGATAAGTAGCAGCTGATCCCTGGCAACTTGCTTTTGGACAGTTTGTTTTCACAGTTTAGACCCACCTAAATGCTGCCTCAGAAGCCTCCCCTTGCTCCATTTTCTAGCATGAGGAAATAACAGATGCTTCCTGAAAATTTCAAGCAACTCTAGAGGGAAATGTATTCCCATCAGTTTTTCAAAGGCTTGAATATCCGCCTTGAAAAGACTCCAGTCTTTAACAAATCTGTAACTAGGAAGAACCATCAGCTAGGTAGAGGGTATTTATGTAAATAATATGCAACAAGCTGCAGATATGTACTATCTCCTCACATATGCTATTTATGCGGCTGTCATGCTCACTCTGGAGATGTCATGCAAAGAGCCACCCATGCCAGAAGTACCGCACACACGCTCCAGCTCCCCGTAATTTTATGTGGAACTGAGAGTCAATGGCCCTGCTGGGATAAGTTGGTTCCAGCAAAGCTGTGCTGCTTCACAGGAGCCAAAAAACAGGGCCTGAAGGTTTGACAGAAGAGTAAAACACTTCTAAATTTGCATTGCAGAGATGCCAGTGACTGCACCCAGCCACACATGCCCACAGGACCGTGGGGACACGCACATTGAGTGTGCAGAGGTGCACTGGTGACCAGTTGAGGAAGATGATGGAGGTACCAAAGCTGTGCCTAGTCAGAGACAAAGCAGCCTTAGAGAGGAGTCATATCAGATGCTTCTCAGAAGTGAAAAGACTGAGATCTTCCTGAAGAGTGACCCACTACAGAAATGGTCAGATCACTTGGTAACCATCACCTACCTCAGAAGCCACCCTGGCTGGTCAGCAAGGTACAGCTGCACTTTGGTACCTCATCCTCTACATCAGACACAGGGAGATGCTCCTGCCATCCCTGACTCCAGTTTAGTCCCAGTTTCTGAACCTCTCATTCCTTCCCCCAAATTGCCCTCAAGACCATTTTGCTTCACATCATCTGTTTTTTCCTGACTTGCCCCTCCATCACCTTCGCTGAGGCAGTGTCGGGTTGAGGCCATCTCCCAGAGCAGCGTGAGCACAGTGCTGGAGGCAGGATCTGCCAGCTACACATATCACAGAAATAAGGATTGACTTTTTACACTGTGCTTCTCCTGCAGAAACCCAGACAGTGCTGCAAAAACTCTGCAAATACTCATTTACAAGATGGGTGGAGCGGCGGGGGGGAGGGGAGAGATACCAGGAGCCTGGGGCTAAAATGTAGGAGGTGAGAGTAAAGGAGCATCGCAGAGAGGTAAAAATGTCTCAAGCCTTACAAAGTGTTGCCGTGCCAGAGGAGCTGTAGTCATGACAGCTCTCCAAATTGAGGGCATCACTGAGCCAGATGGATGAGGGCACCCACCCCTAGTGCCTTTCCCGCCCATCCCCTCGCCAGAACCAGCACAGCCACGAGCATCCCAATCCCCTTCCCAACCATCACAGCACCCTCCTCAGTTCACATCACAGCCTCTCAAGGCATTTGCATTTGCTCTGCTCCAACCAGTCCATCTCTAATACAAACCAGATCTGATTTCCCCTGGAAACCATCCCAGACTGCTGAGAAATTCTGATAGCATCCGCAAGCGCTAAAGCTTTCTGAGACCAAAGACGTGCCCAGATATCGTGTTGCTCAGATCTCAGCAACATCAAAGGGTAGAACAGCTGTGACACATGAAACAGGGAAATTTCACATGGTTTTGTGAAATTTACTATTAATTTGGGTTTGTTTTTTTTTTGCACTACCTGGAAGTGTCTCAGATTCAATCCAATAAGTAAGGGAGGTTTTCTCATCATACAGCATACTATGTAGGACAGGAAACCTCTTGCCTCCCCAAGTGTCATCTAGTCACCTGAGCACCAAGGTATCCCATTTTGGAGTGATAAGGTAGTGACAGAGCTGCCTTGGAGAATGCAGAAGCAGTCTTAGACATCAAATTTCTTTTCCCTGTCCCAACACCTTCTGTCACATGGCTTCAGAACAGCCACCATGGGCTGTCAGAGCTTTCACTGCACATCCATATATCAGGACTAACTGTTCCAGAAAGATGTCACTACAAGTTCTTTCCAAGGTTCCCCCATGGCTGAGCTTTGGTGCAGAGATTAGGTCCCCATTCTGCGTTGAGAGGGTCAATCCACGTGAGAGGACAGATTCAAGAGCAAAAGAAATCTCCCAGCCATTCTTGAAATTAAAAAAAAAAAAAGGTATCCAAAAATGATAAAGCTCAGTTGAGAACTTATCTTTGCATGAGATCATCCTCCAAGCTGGAGCATCATCTCATGCTATCAGTTGGTTTCGTGAAAATCTGAATGAGAGCTGAGGAAAGGGAAAAGGAAAAAGAAGAGAAATGGCATTTTTAGTATTGCTCCTGGAGCTCAGGGGCAATTATACTTTTGGAGGTTTGAATTTGTATCTTCCTGCAGACTTCGACCTTTCAGATAAGATGGATTGGATTTTACAATATCCCTGGAGTTGCTTCTACTAACTTTAAACTAGACACTAAAGCAGTTCAATGCCCCAATCAGCAAGGGTGGTTGTTAAATTTTGCCAAAGGATGCTTTTTACTGCCTCCTCATTGTGAATCTTGGAGTACAGCAGTAAAATTCAAATGATTTAACAAGCCTGCCTTATCCCTGTCCTCCTTGCCCTTGTTTTCTTCATTTAAGCCTTCAGGTAGTGAGACATTACAGAGCAGCACCCACACATTCCATTAAAAATCCCAAAACCTGCAAAATGGGCTAATTTGCACCTCCTGCCCATCGCCTCCTGAGCTTTTTCATGGATTTGCAAATCCCATTGGAACCAGCAGGTGATGCTGAAGCAGAAAACATGGAGATCACTCTGCCTCCTATTAGGCTTTTATTTTCCTCCCATAAAATTCCTAAGTGAGAAAAATACTGTGATCTTGGTGAGGGATTTAGAATGTGTAGGATATAAATGATGACATGTAGCATATGGATTTGTTCTCACTGTCTAGTCAGCTCTTCGGTCCCAGCAAATACACATGGGCTTTTTCACACCTAGGATGGAGCGAGGATACCTGAGAGAAAACAGGAACATTTCTCCAGCAGAAGGTTAGCAGGATGTAAGCTTTCCTTGAGCTGACCTTCTCAACGCACTCGCAAAGCCTTAAAGATGCACTATCCTGACCTCGCTGTGACATTCCCAGCGTCTGACAGTCACCACGTGTCTGTCCCCTTGCAGGTCTGCAGGTGTTGAAGGGAACGCTGCAGGAAGCAGCTGTGCTGGGAGAGGAGACTCATATTCAGCACCTTACTGACTTCTGCAAATGTAAGGGCACATAGGAAATGACCCCGTCTAGAGCAAGAAGAGATGGCTTTTCCTTTTCCAGGGCATGTATCACCAGCAGGTTGTGGGAGTCGTACTGATTTGCAGGTCTCCCTGGCAAATCATCTTGGTAGCCTTCCCTTGAAGCCTGAACGTTGCACAGGTTAGCAGTGCTACGGAGGCACCTCTCTGGGTTGTTTTTTGCCTTTAGTGCTTGGGTTAATTCTGCATCTAAATGTTTCAGCTGAGATCTCTGCTTGTGAGAGAGGTCATGTTTATTAGATAAAAAGAATGATAAATGGATAGACGTCATCACTAAATATCAGCAGAATCCCTTGCTGTTGCTGTTGCCAGTGTTCCCTGAGAGGCATAGATACTGCACCATCCTTCTCCAGCACCCCCACCACTGTAAGCACAAATCCCTGCTCACCTCCCATCTCCAGGAGCTGTGGACAACAGTCCCAGGCCTATCCAGATGTGCAGCCACCACCTCATCCTCCCCATTTCCACATCAGTTGATATCCACCAGCTGCTACCAAGGGCCAATGCAGAGGCAGATCACCCTGCAAATGTTCATGTAATTAGGGCAGACCCTGCCCCAGGGCCCTACTTGCCATTCACCTTCCATCACTGTCATCCCTGTGATGCGCAAAGCAGGACCCCATGGACTAAGTGGCTTTTGTCTTCTAGGCTTGGTCTTCTGATATAGCCCCAGAAGGGATAACTTGTTTTATTCCCCTGACCATTCCTCAGCTTCTCCCTTAACTGGCAGCTCAAGCATGTGATATGTGCTAATTCTGTTCAGACAAAATCTAAAAATCAAATCAGTAGTTTTACCAGAAACATTAAACTGTGGAGAAAAGACACTTGATAGGCAGCCTCCACTCCAGGGGATGGGAAATGCAAAAGATTTTCCTGACAGGCAATGATATTTCCAAGTGTTGCCAAACTTCAGTAACTGAAGAGGAAACAATAATCTTCAGTATCTCAAGGGAAGAATTTGGTACCTTCAGTCCTGCCCCACTCGCTGTGGGGACCAAGACCCAGACATCATGGTGAGCATGGAAGTGGACACCAACAAATTGGCCAGTGCCTCCACAACAGCCCAGTTTCTGTGTATTGTATTTTCACGACTGGGTGTAAGCTGGAATCTTGGGACTGCAGCACATGGATCTGAGCGTGCAGAGGGTATGTGCACACACATTTTCATCCATCCTGCTGGGTCTGATGTTATTACACAGGGGATCTTCATCTTCCTGCATCCCTCATTGCTTTGCCCGCACAAATCCCATACATCCTCTGCTGAGGAAGTTCACCACTGTATTTTCACAAAAAACTAACCATAAGGGGCCTTTACTTCCAGCATGGAAACGTACTGAGGTTAGAAGTTTTGCTTGATGAATACTTTCGTAAAGATTTTAGTTCATTTTATTTTCCCTCCCTTGAGGTTTTAGTTCAGTTGATGTGGCACTGATTTCCCTGAAAGCACATGCATCACGAGGATCCAAGGAGAACAAACAAAGAGCACAAGTTCAAAGCAAGCTTTCATATCCCCCTTTAATTCCTAGCTCAATCCTATATGAATTTCACCCAAGTTTTCCTGCAGTTTCAGTCAACTTTGCACGGCATTTTTCCCAGAAAGAATCGATGCCGCTAACATTTTCTTGAAAGCTCCAGCTAAAGTAAGAGCCCAGCCCTGGTAAAAGACATGGTGACCTTGATGGAAAATAAACAAAAGAAATGTGAAACAGAAACGCTCAGTCCTCCACAGTGTCCTCCCGTGACATCGGCTACCTCAGCTGCGGAAAATGTCACTTCTGGCAACCAGATGGCGTGACTGAAAATTAATTTCTAGGAATAAGGAAGAAACAAAGAAAGAAAGAAAGAAAAATATTTGCTTTCATTCTAAGAAATACCAGGTGCTGCAGCCATCCTCACCGAGAGTGTCAAAAATATCATTTCTTCATTAGCTGTTGGGGTTTTTTTTCGCTCCTTAACAACAAGATGCAGCAAAACCTAATGAGGGAAGGAGAGGAGGCACGTGAAGCCCTCCAGAACTGAAGGAGAGCTCTCAGAGCATGCCTGTGCCCAGCCAATGCAGGGAAGGGTTCTCAGGATCCAGCTGGGAATTCGGGAGTGCTGGAACTGCTCATGGCAGCTGCGGGAGCCGGCAGTAAACACGTGCCACTATAAACCTGAGCTCTGCTGGGGCTGCCATAAACAACACAGCAACGATGGCCAGCTTCTTTCACCTGCAAGTCTACGTTCATCCATCTCCTAACCTGCTTGAAGTCCAGCATCCGTTTTGGGCAGAAGCATTCCCTCTCTCCCTCCGTGTTGGTCTACCAGCACCATCCTCTTCCTCCCACCCCAAAATGACACAAAGACCTTTTTCACCCTCAGCAATCCCATTGCTGCTGTTGAACCTCCACCTCGGGTGGAGTAAAGCACCAGGCAAACCTCTGCTTCATCACAGCCCTAGATGATGGGGTATATTCAAAAAGAATGGGAAAGCCTTTAGGAAGTCACATTTCTCCATTCCCAGGTCATTCTTCAGGCTGTGGACCAGTGCAGGGAGCAGGGGCACCTTCAGAAGAGCGCAGATCCCTGCAGAGGCCAAATGAAGACCCTCCTGTCTGGGATGAAACACAACCCTGTAGGTGCAGCAAAATCCCCAGGACCATCAGGGTCCAGAGGACCCTCTGTGTGGCTGTCAGCCATGCACAACTGCCAGACTTCTTGCTGGGTCAGGCTCACCTGTTTGGACATCCCTAAGCCCACAGTAAGAAGCTGGCTTGGTCCAAGCCTTGGACCCCGCTTTAAATTTTTGCAAAGGCAGAACCAAACACCACCCAGTGCCTTTGCACAGGCTGCAAAGGAGCAAGCAAAGACCCATTGCTCACCCATGTTGTCTTAGACACAGTGAGGGATCCTGGGATGTACCCCCTGGCCCCATCCATCAGCTCTGACTTGCTGTCCTGGGAGCTCCCTTCCCCCCTAGAGAAGAGCAGGGCTGTGGCACTGATTTACCCAGGACTCTACCGAGGGATCCAGCCAGGGGTGAAGATGCCCAAGATGATTCCTCTTGGGATCACTCATTACTCACAGCCCTGCTGAGGGACATCTCCGAGCTCTTCCCAGGCCAGCTGAGCAGCTGCTGGTTGCGTTCGGTTTGCTATCCATCCCCTCAAGGGCATTATGCACTTGAAAATGTACTACAAGTCTTTTTTTTTTCCCTGGTTAACTCCCAGCTTTGTCTTTTATGTGTAAAGTGAATCTCACCCAGCTCTGAATCACAGACCCATGCTTCTCTTTTCCAAATTCCTGTCTCTCAGCAAGGCGAGTGCACATGTCTCAAGGTTGTTCTTCAGATCCTGCATTTATGTGGCCTTGGGCTGAATATTTAGATGGGCTGTTTGGAGGATTTCATCCTTAGATGTTAACATGCAGCTGCATAAATACAGCCCCTAATTTTTCTTTTTTTAATGTGAAAACATTTATGTCTGAGGACAGCTGCTGTCCCTATGACTGACCCATTTTGGGAGTACAGCTGTATTTTTCTGGCCTGTCTTCTTTTTGCTTCCTCATGTAGTATTTGTTTCCTGAGAGAAAACAACAGATCAATTTTGCTTCATTATGTTCACTGCACATTTCTAGAGATTTCTTACAAAATTCACTGCACTGTTCCACCCTGTTTATCTGAAAGGTTGCAGGAACTTGAAGCATCATTAGATCCTTGACAAGAATTATTTTTGCCTACAATTTGCCATCCCTGCTTGGAGAAAAGCCTGAAATCAAAGGCAGATGAGCTGCCCTGGAGCTTGTTAGCAGCGTGAGGCTATGCCCTCTGTGCAGATCACGTCAACAGCTCACCCAGGGCTTCCGAAACCTCTTGATGTTTTGTGAAAGAAACCCCCACCCCCAAGCCCTGCGATAGGATAGTCCTCATTTTGCTGCCCACGCTCTGCTCTCAGACCACATTTCCCAGCTCATACACAGCAGCTTCTTTTCAACAATGAAATCCTGGGGGGAAAAGAAAATTAAAAAAAAATCTTTTTTTTCGCCTCTTAATATGCATTTACTCCATATTCTACGTAAAAGCTTCCCAAATCCCACTGGATATGAGCATGGCCAATGCCATTGCTGAAAAAAAATAGCTTGCATTTTGCCATCGATTCCTTCTACTCTCCCAATCTGTTCTCTTCAGCTTTAATTTCAAACTCCTTGAGGCATGACCTGCTCTTTGGTTTGTGTCTGAGCAGCATCTCCCATGGTGTGGCCTGTGACCGCTCTCCTGGATGCTGCTACTGCACAACAAGCTCCAGGAGCTGTATCCCACCACTTTGGTTGCAACCATCACTTCTCCCTCTTCACAAAGGAGGAGGAAGAGCCTGAAAATGTGACAGTTTATTTTTTTTTTCCAACTTGGCCAGAGAAAAGCATTAAATCAAGTTTCCCTTCACTTCACTTTGTAACGTGTTCTTAAGAGAGAGCACTTATGCATTAAATCACTGGCTACCACGGACTAAAATATCTCCTCTTTGTCCTCTTGGAAGAATTGACCTTAAAGGACTTGTTCATTGATTCACCTCTAATATTACTGGGCCGTTGCCAAAACAGCATTAAACCTGACATCACGTCTTACATGTGAAACCAGGCAGAAGGTAAGCCAAAAAACTGGTGTTTTTTTATGTTACATCCTAACTGCCTTTAGCTTGAGAAATTAATTAAAAACCCTGGAAGTCCACAGAAAAAAAAAAAGTCACAAGCATTCCTGTGCACAGCCAGAGGGGTCAATGCCTGCATCCCAGTCCCGGCTGCACCTAGAACAAGTCATTTCCCCTTCCCCCCACATCTTGCTCTCCCCATCTTCACAGTCAGGACATGAATGGCTTCTCTACCCTCTAAATACAGTAAAAAAAAAAATAATAAAAAATTAGACAAGGTCTTTGATTGTCAGCCAAAAAGCATTGGCCAATGGACACACGTTATTGCTGTGCTCATGTGTCAAGAGCAGCAATTCAGGATGGCACCAGGAAGCAGCAGGCGACCAGGATGCTCCACAGGGCCAACCCCAGCCCGGTGGGAGAGGTTTGCTCCAGGAGCTGAACACCTCCAGGGTGGCAGGATCCTCCTCTTGGCCACTCATGTAACCCATCACTCCCAGCAGGAATGACTCAACCAGCAAGACCCAAGTGACAGCAGTTTTGTCCAATGGATGCAAACAAGATGCATTACTCATCCCAGGAGCAGGCGGTATTGGGGGATCGTGCCCTGAGGGCAGCAGTCACCTAGCAACTCTGAGAGGCTCTGCCTGTGCTCATCGACTCTCCTGGTGTATCTTTCACAGCAGTGTTTTGTCCTTTCAAGTGAATGTTAGGAACAAAGTAGAAACATGAGAAGAATGAATAGTCTGGGTCCTCTTTTGGGGTGGATTTTTGGTTCTCCTTGGGCTTCATGGCTTGCTGGTGGGTTACTGCTAATAGCCAGGGTGATGCTGCAAGGAAGAGTGAGACTTGGGCAGCATCACTTTGTACTTCCCATAGCCCACAGTTGGAAGCAGTCCTGGAAGAAGGCACAATAAAGCAGGACTGAGTGTCCCTTTGCAGAGTTAGTGACCCCCTGCAGAGAAACTTCAGGTTTGGTTGATGGGGACTACAGAAGAGATGGGGAGGGACTCTTGACCAGGGAATGGAGTGATAAGACAAGGGAGAACAGTTTTAAACTGAAAGAGGGGAGATTTAGATGAGATATTCTTTGCTGTGAGGGTGGTGAGAGCCTGGCCCAGGTTGCCCAAAGAAGCTGTGGCTGCCCCATCCCTGTAGAGGTTCAAGGCCAGGCTGGATGGGGCTTTGAGCAATCTGGTGTGGTGGGAGGTGTCCCTGCCCAGGGCAGGGGATTAGAATGAGATGATCTTTTAGGTCCCTTCCAACCCAAACCATTCTATGATCCTATGGTGTGTGCACAGAGAGCTCTGCGAGTACCATCAATACAGGAGGGCTGGGGACAAGGGCAAGTAACCCCTGTGGCAAAGCCCACGCTGCCAAGAACAGCCCTGGCCGAGGAGACAGGGGACTTTATTCCACCTGTCTCAGTCCCCAGAGAACCACCAGGCTGGCTGGGCAGGACTGCTCCAGCAGCTCTTTTCTTTCAACACACAAACACTGTCCTTGAGGTGTCAGAGAACAGATGGTGAGAGGAAAAGCAAAGGCAAACACCTCCTTCATCCAAACCTGTCNAATTATTTTAAATTTTATTAAAAAAAATAAATGCTCCTTTCAATTAGATCAAACCCTCACCCGCCATTTTTACAGATTACGGTATCCTAGGAAAAATCAAAATATGAAAAGAAAAAGTTCAATTCTATAACAAATAGCACAGCAAGAGGATTTCTGTCCTGAAAAGGCCAGTCCTGGACCTGATGGAGGCACATGCCAAGCCCTCATCACTGCCAATCCCCCAGCAAAGCTCCCACCGTGGGACCCCGCGACCCCCCAGCCCTGCCAGCTCCCTGCTCCCACCACCATTTCACTGTGTCTCCTCGGGTGGCTCGATCCAAATGCCGTGTGAAACTATGTCAAGCGCTTTGCGAAATGTTAGGCATATTAGAGCTTACCTAATAACCATGACTAAGCTAATGAATTCAGACTTTTTCTAAAGACCTATGTTTCATAAACCCATTAGTTTTATTCCTAGTCTTTAATTCTTCATCATTTGAATTCCCTTTCACTTACACCATTATTTCATCCAGGATTACCAGCTTGTAGTTATTTGTGACATAACAACAGCCTTTTAAAATTATAAACTAGCCCTTTCCCTGCTTTTCTGTTGTTGATTAAAAACGAACATCTGCAGACCTCAATCTTCTGAGACTCTCAAATGCAAGTTACATGGACACTGATTTCTAAGTGTACCCCCTGACAACACAGATATAATTTACTACCCTGCTGATTAGAGAAAGGTTTTATCTCCCATTAGGAAGACAAAGCATATCGTTTTGTCTTTCCAAAAGCCACAAGGAAATAGTGACCAGATATTATTGCGCTGATTGAACCATGTCATCCCACTGATGAACCCACTGTTATTTTTTTCCTATGTTTAAAGATATTCAAAGTTTTTTGTCCTTACTTGTGACAGCCACAGATTTTTAATAATTATCCCTCATCAGCTGGCTAAGCTTCGTAATTTCTGATACACATCATTTGGTATCTAGTTCCTTTCTTCAAACTACTGCTTTTTTCTGTTTTCAATATATCCTCTGACTTGGCTCCTGAATCTTGGAGATCCTTGAGGCACAGCCAACATTTTTTTATGATGAAATCCAGGGGCTTGTCCACATGAAGATCTCTACTGAAAAATTCCCAACATTCACTAAACCTTTTCTGCCTGTATTTTAGCTTCCAAGCAATTCAACGCCCATTTTTCCCCAGCTCTGGAGAGTTGGCCCTTTGGAAGCTGCTGTAGGACCGTATGGCCATAAACAATGATGATACTGATGAAAATGCCCTTTGCCAGCCCATATTGGACGTAATCAGGCTCTGATCCCCAGTTCCTAGGCAACCACAAAATTCCTGTCCAGCAACCAGCTCCAGAATAGGCTTGGAGTTTTGTTGCGGTCAAAATACTCTTTGTGTTAGAAAATTATTAGCTATCACTATAAGAAACCCTTAGAGTGTTTTAATTGCTGGCTGCACAGGACTTCCAACAGAACTTACCCTTAGTGCCCCCTGTAATGACAGTGGTTTTCTTCCTTCAGATCACCAGTTGGAAGAGCAGGGCCCAGGCTGATCCGTGGTGCAGCATCTCCTTGGGTGAAGGACCCCTCTCCCACCTCCTCAGGGTTCGTTAGTTAACACGTTCATCCATGCTCACTCTTTATTCCTCCTGCACAAAGGAAGAGATCCCACAGAACGATGGGTAAAAACAAGCCCTGCTCTTGAGGTTGGCAATTTCCCTTCCCAGGAAGGTGATTCCCAATTTTTCAGCTTTCCAACATTTCCCAACACATTTCTGAGCAAGCAGTTGTTTATAGGAGTTGGGTCTCTCTAGGTTTCTGTTCCTATCTGCCTGTCTTAAGCTACCTCTAATTTCATCCCTGGACAGAAATTCAATCTCAGTAAGGAATTTTTTTGGTGCAAAATAACGTTCTCTCTCCAAAGGATATACAAGTTTTTCTTCAATTAATAAACAACTGAATTAGACTCATCCTTTTCCATGCTTTCTTGAGGTCCTAACCAGTCTGAAGATTGCAGGCAACTTAAAAGCAGCAAAGAAGTCTCACAAGAGCATGAAAGAGCCCTCTGCAGCAAGAGATGAAAGAGTCAACACACACAAGCAACCTCTCAGTGCATGTCAAAGGACGTGCAAAGGAACTGAGTGTCAGCAGCCAGCCATCAGGTTGAAACAGAGATCACGGGGAGAGTTTGTTATCTAAGTCTGCTCTCAGATCCTAGCAGGGCCCCATGAGAATGATGTCCTGAAACTGAGAGTGTCCAGACACAGTGGTCAAGTGCAGAACTGCACTATGGTTGCTGATAGGCACCGTGTCACCTCTCCTTCGTGACCACTGTAGAGGGCACGTGGCCATCGTAGTGCTGGTCCCCAGCAGGAGCAGTCCACAGTCACGCACAACAATCAAACACCAAACCATCCTCCTTCTCCCCCTGTCCTCAAATTTTTCTAGGCCTCAGTTTTAGGGCAACCATCCATGCTGCAGGCTGAGCTTGCTCCTAGTCTTCATCACACCTAAGGTTTTCCCCAGATCTCCTGTCCTTTCTTCCATGTCCTGTCTCCAGTATATCAAGATCTCCCAGAACTTGCTGGAATATAACTCAATGATCTGGAAGGTCCCCTCCAACCTAGACAATTCTATAATTCTATGACTATAAGCATCACTCCCAATGAGCAATGCATTGGGAAGCTCAGTTCATGTTTCTCTCTGCTGTCTTTATCTGAGGGGTGAGGGAGATCACCCTACAAGAACATTTCATACCACAGCTAGAGACATATCTGCTTTCAGAGCAACAAAGCCACTCTTTGGGCTGGGTGAAATGCAAAGTCTTTGCATGTCCAGGCATTACTGCTCTTAGTGAATTGAAGTTTCAACTCATTTTTTCCTTTGGAAAAGGGCTTTATCAGCCCAGCAGGCAAAAA
>VXBJ01001058.1:732559-784675 GCA_013400055.1 Nycticryphes semicollaris
AGTTTCATATGTCAGAGGAGAGGCACTGCTTATTTCTGGAGGACAACGAGCAGCATAAAGGAATCTAAATTCCTGATGCTGTTCCCAGCAAAACATAATGGGTGTGCTGGCATGAGCTTTGCGGACACAGCACGGGGCCATGGGGCCTCAGCTCAATGAAGCACTTAGATATGAGTTGAAGTGCATCCTTATCCAGGAAAAAAAAAAAAAAATATATATATAGGTGAGATTTAAGCATGTGCTTAAGCAAATTGCATTCAAGTTTTGCCAGACAGGTTGGGCAGCTGAGCCCACCCAGAGCTGACAAACTGCAAAGCAACTGATGCTCAGAGAAGTGGAAGGAATACACAAGCAAGATGCACAGAAGGAGGAGTGACATCTTGGCACCTCATTGCAATCAGAAAGCTGGGTTTTGGCTGTGCCTCATGGCTTTACTTTCAGCCAACACAACATAAAAATGCCATCCCTCCTGTGCAAGTGACTGCAAGAACCCATCAATCTCATTTGAAGCCAAAATACTCCTTATCACCAAAGACTTCTTGAGATCTGAACGTGAGCCAAGGACTGCAATGAAATGTAGGACTTAATTACGTCTGACAAAAGCAAATCAATTAAAGGCTGTTTCACATCTGTGTCATTTGACTGAGGCTTCATTTTATCATCCCTTCTCTAGTCCCTTGCAGAAATTGAATATTTATGGCCAGGAATTAGATCAAAGCCCAGGAACGAAAAAATGTTTGCTGCTCTGTGCAGGAGACAAGGAAAGTTTCAGATTGCTAAACATGAAGCATAAACCACTCTAGTTCTTAAACTGGTCAGATAAAGCCTCCACCTGCAAATCCTCACCCGAGTGTGTGCTGTTTCTGGGCAGCCCGAGCTCTGCAGAACTGGGCCAGAAAGTGTACAGTGTAAGAGCATTCGATCCACAGAGCCATTGCCCATCTTTGTGTATTTCATTGCTCTGACATCCATTAGACTGGCTTTTAAAACTGGTGTTGGAAAAGGGCCCTTTTAGAAGGGCTCAGACACTCTGCCATTCACTGGTTTTTAAGTGCCCAGCTTCAGACTTCAGGGATCGTTGCTCAAAGCACTGATTTGGGAAGCGACGCTCTTATGGCAAAGCTTTTTCCTGTTTGTGTGCAATAAAATCCCTTTGCTCCCATCCCTCCGTCCTCCCAGTCTCCTCCTGAGACTCCCTTCTTTCACTTCAACACCTTTAACCCCTCCATCATCCACCCAAAGGAATAGGAAATTGCACAATTCACTATCGAATTATTTTCCAGGCAGGGCTTACACACCTCAGAACAACTAGACGTAGTTTGACCATACAGGTAGGGTAAAACTCCTGTGCCCCAACCACCTGTGCGGTGTCACAGGGATCCAGATCACTTCTGCATGGCCCCAATGGCATCACTACACCTTCAGAACCCACCTGCGATTGCCTCATGTTCAGCATCCATGTCTCCCAACTTACTTTGAAAAAACTCAGCAGCAAAAAGTGAAAACACAACAGTTTTCTTTTTGATGACTGGTAGCAATTATTTCCCCATATACCTAAAGGTAAGGTCTGAATTAAATTGGGCAGAGTCCACTTAAGTGAATTTATTGAAATGTAATATTTACCTATTACTTCTTATACCACTCAGGGATTGTCTTTCTTATATTCTTTCCCTTGACACTTTAATATTTATATCTATATTAAGCCATTCACACTGCTTTCAAGGCATCTTCTACCATCATTCAATCTTTAATAACTTCCCTACAACAAAACTGCTTCCAGTATACTTTTTAATCCTGCAGCATGGCCTTCAGTGCAAGGCATTAAAAGCTAACACTAAAGGCTTGAAGTTTGGACCCAGAAATCCAGCAGGAAGGATTCTCACGCTCCAAAGGAACTTCAAGACCCGCCATAAACATGGATCAAACTCCAAATCCCATTCTGCCTTCTGGCTTTTGTCTTCTGTGAGGAGCTGATGGGACAAAACTTTTTGGTTGTGATGTTACCAAAGGACTCTCCAAGTTCAGGGCTTGGCTTTGCAGCAATTTGGAGGGAAAAGCATTGGACCAGCTCGGGGGTGTTGGTGGTTACTCCAAGGGAAAGGAGAGCAGGGTCTGGCAAACCTCCAGCCCTCGCAGGACTCATCATGTCAGGGATGTGCAGTGCCCACCACCCCTCACCATTAAATTCACCTTGAAGGCAATAAACAACAAGCTATGTAAAGCAACGTCCTTTCAACAAGTGTCCCAAAAGCCCTGCCAAAATCAGGTGGGTATTTCCTGTATTGGCCTGTAAGGGACAGAAGACAGTAGCCCTTTGAAGGCATCTCCTTGCTGACATTATTTTTTCACATTACAAAAGGAAAAAACCCAACTGTTTAAACCTAAGAAAAACTATTTTTGCAAATGAGCCCCAAATGAAATTAGTGCTTGATCCTTCTAGAGCCACCCACAAAGGCAGGAAAATAATCCATTATTTGCATGGCTTTAATTCCAACCTCTCTGGAGCTGAGGTCACCCTTTGTAAATCACAAATGGTCTCTGCCTTACACAACGGGCAGCGAGGTAAAAGCTTTGTTGACTGTCATTTGTTCTGTCTTCCTTTTGAAATAGCAAGCCCAAAGATAAACAGAAACCTTTTACTCCCCTCCAGCAATAACCACAGCCATGGCCCGAGGATTCAGTCAGCCCAATGCCACCGAGCATCACACCCCAGGGCCCGGGGGAGCAAATGCTCTGGGCTCTCAGAGACAGGCACTTCACAGCTGCCTCTTGCATTTCCCACCGCCTGTTCTAAAGGCCATTTATTCTGTAATATTTTTAAACATTACATTTCTTTTCCCAGTAAACAGCTCAGCTCACTGACAAAGAAAGAAAGAGCTGGAGGTGTGGTGGGGTGGGGGGTGTAAATAGAAGTGACCTGACCTCAAAGCCACCAGGGTAAATCTGAGCCTCTTCTTAGGCTGCTGGTAGATGGTGGCCAACAGCCTGACTGTTAGATTTAGCTTGGAGGGGTTTTTTTTATTGTTTTAAGAGCTTTCAGCTCCCACCCATCTTTTCATTTTTGATGCTCCTGGAGCAAAGGGTCCCAATGGGACACACCATCCCTGAGATTCCCACTTCCATCAAGGCCTTGTTGCCCCAACAGGGGCATCACCAGCCCTTGGGGTGCTGGACTCCCACCAGCAGCTCCTGAGGACACCCTCTGATTTACTGGGTGGCAATGGCACAGCAGGGCACAAAACACAACTGTGCAATTACTCACAGCACAGGAAGAACAGTACGCACCCACTTTGCAGCACTTTTTCTTTCCACGCAAGAACAGTCCAGCAAAGCCCTTTGAGACCTGCAATGTGAATATTAGCACAGTCAGAACAGCCAGGGACTAAGGTTTTATTCACATTCAAGATAGCACAATAGTAAAACAAGTCATCAAGAAGAGACAGCGTATTCACGGACATTTGATGCTTCTAAAACCAGATTAGATATCTTACAAAACAAATACCTTAATTCTACTAAAGTGAGTGGACTCTTCCGTTAGTTATGTCGACTCTGAATCCACTCCCTTTCAGCACACTCTCTCCCCAACCCATAATCCAAGGTTGGCACAGGGCTGGGAATAATTTCACCTGGAAATGAAATGGGGCAGGAGAGGCATCAGACCAGCAAACGCTGCTTCAGCTTCCACCACATCCCAAGCCTAGGAAATTATTTCTGCTGCAGAAGTCCCCAGGTATCTGTCTCGCCAGCTGGGCTTACTTCAGAGCCTGTCCAGGGGCCAAAAGCCTTTGGAATATCAGTCGTGTGTGTGTGTGTGTGTGTGTGTGTGTCTGTCTGTCTGTCTGTCTGTCTGTCCCTGCCTCCACCAACTGAAATGCTGAACTCTTCCCTCCACATTGTGAGGCTCGTTAACACCACGAGCCGTCCATCACCTTCGCGCTCCTGCCCCATCCCCTCTCCCCACAGCTCCTGGCATCAGGGAAATTTCTGTTGGAGCCTCGCAGAAATGATCCTCCTGCTGGAATAATTATATCTGCGTTGAGCTAATTCATCTCCTAAAGACCCCTAATGACTAATGGCAAACATTAAGCAAAGGCAACACAGCGTGTTTCAGCACCCACTGGACAGGGCTTTTGCTCTCTCCATTTATTATTTTATTTTTAAGTGCTAAATGGAGTGGGATTTTATTTGCAGGCAGAAGCCTTTCTGACACCCTGCCAGTCGGAGCCAGCCAGGCTGCAGCTGGGGAGGCACAGAGCCGTGAGCAAGCAAGTGACAGCTCATTTCCAGGCCACCAGCCACCCCCTGGGGACAAGGGCAGGTCCCTCCCTGAACCAGCCCCTGAGGACAAGGGCAGGTCCCCAGTCTGGGTCTCACTCAGGTGCCCACTCAGCTGGTGGAGCCAGTCTGGAGCATCACGCTGGAGTGTTTGCACAGGTTAATGGTGCCACCAGTTTGAGGACCTGCTCTATGCACTCAATCACTCCTTAACGCACGACATATCATCAGCCTCAGCTGAAATGAGAACCATGACCTCCAGGATATTAAATTCCTGAAAGTTTTGCAAAAATAGGCATTTGGATAGAGGAGGAAGCCTCCAGTAATATCTACCACCAAATGGGAGCTCAACCCCATCATTAGACACGAGGGAATCGACAAGGGCAGGAAATGCTGTGAACATCCCAGGGGTGGCAGGCAGAGCTGAGACCCCACCTTGCAAGTCCCCGCTCTGTGGAAATGATGTCCCCTCTGCCCTGCTCTCCCCTGACACCCCCATTTTACATCCACCTTGCTCCTCCTTGAGGCTTTCTGTGAATGACCTACAGAAAGAGCATCAGCAGCTGATTAATGAGCTGATCCTACAGAAAAGTTGGTGAAACCAGCTACACTGGGAAGGAACTGAAAGGGGGAAAGTAAAGGCAGAGGTTGGGTTTATTTTATTTTTTTTTTCCTCCTTTCTTAAGCTTATACCAGCAATAAGGGGTGTCTACTTTATTTGTGCCAAAACTAAGTGAACACTCAGGAAATTCAAGTAGGACGGTTGGCCCTTTTCTAGCTCAGAACTAGGTCTCTTTCATGTCACTAGAAATCTTTCAAGGGAAGAAACCAATTTTTCCCCCCTCTATTCATCTCCCTATTGTGGCATTTTCCAGTCTTGGTAATTTACAGCTCTCTCCATCCCAGCAGGGTTGAAAATTAGCTCTGCCACCTTGCCTGTCCGAAAGCACTGTACAGCTGGTAGCAACACCAATTGCCCAATTTTCTTCAATAGTTAAACTCCTCTGTCAAGAGGGATAAAGCCATTTGTAGCCATGCTGCCTATGTATTTTATTACTTTGTGTATTTTTCTGTCCTTGTCTTGCACTTGGTTCCTAACTGGTGGTGCTGCCTCCTGCAAGAAGTGCTCCACAGCTTTGTGGAGACGGTGGGGAGGAGGGAAATACGGTGTGAAAAGGGTGAGGCTATGAAAAAGAACCTCCGGGGGGAGGATTCCCTCTTTGAGGGCCATCTGGGTGATCCCAGGATGAGCAGGGATCATTGACCCTACAATAAAATATCCAAGAGGGGAAAAAAAGAAAAAAAAGAAAAAAAAAAGCATCAGCAAGGAGGAATCCAATAACCACTGGAACCAGAATGCTTCTATTTCAGGCTCCTTCCTGCTCCCAAAGCCATCAGACACCCCTCTGAAGCCAGAAACATTGCACCCAGAGGGCTGTTATCAACTCGCATACAGTAAAGCCGTTTCAGCTAATGAATCCCATCTAGAATCTGAATTAGCATCTCTCAGGAATAACAAATCACTCCTGATTTCTGATTGCTTATAAATAACCTACCAATGACCTCGGGAGCTTTTAGATGAGATTCGGGAGCAATACAGCCCCACTGAGTTGCCAATTCCTTTTCATCCCATGGGACTCACCCATCCCTGAACACAACCCATCCGGGCTGGAGCTTCAGCCTCAGGAAAGTCTGTTCAGCCCCTTGTCTTGTTGCTGGCAAGAGAGAAAACAAGACTTTTTTTAATCCCCAGGAGGCAAGCTGGAACTATTTATGGTACTACCTCATAATTAAACTGGTCGTGATTTATCCCAGCTTCCTCTTCCATACATTTGACAGATCTTTATGGATTGAGGAGTTAAATGGGTGCAACAGATCCAGTCCTTTGGTACATTTACACTGCAGCACCTTCCGGCTGCACGGGCAGCCAAAGGCACCCAGCACCGCACAGAACCAACAGCTGGTGCCGCTTCCTCCCTCTCCTCAAAAAATCATGCCTTTTGTCTAAACATTTTAATTCCTCTATCCTGCTGCCCTTATCTAATTCCCCTCCTTCTTCTTTGATTCCGAAGGCTGCTTTCAGAAGTCTTTGCCCTGTACAAAGCAAAGGTATGTTCTCTCCTGTTCAGTGAGACGTTTCCCCGTGCGGAAATAATTCACCCTTTTAGATTTAAAGGTACTGAGGAACAGATCCTGCTGCAAGAAGAACTGAATGGCAGGGAGATTACAGGGCTCTGCCATGACAGGCATCAGAAATAGCATCTTTTAACATTTTTATTTCCAATTAGTAGTCCCTGGCACTACAACGCGATCTGTCACCTAAAGGTATCAAATTGTTAAGCAATGTGCATTAATAAGGCTCCACATCCTCCTGGGAGCCCCAGATTCTACACCAGAATCCAAGGCTGGGTCTTCTCAAGAGCCAGCAGCACCACCTCTGCTTTCCCGTGTATCACTGGTGGGTGTTCTTTCTGGGGTTTTGGTTGTTTGGGTTTTTTTCCCCTCAAGTAAACCAGTCTCTGCAACTGGATTTCTTCTGTTTTGGAAAAGGCAGTAAACAGTGCCACAAAATCCAGCTCTGTAATTACAGAAACACTTGGTTGTTAATCACAGCATAATTGTTTTGTACCTTTTGTTAAGTCCTGAACTACTCAGATGGCAATAATTCTTGTCATTAGTCTACGAACCTTGGGGCAATATTATTCTAATGTCTTAACGTTTGCACTCCCTCGTTAGAGAGTGGCATCAAATATGCAGAACAGAAGCCAGGGTGGAAATGAAAGGCCTCATTGGAATCGCTAATGTTCTAATCAGAGTTAATGATCCCCCACCCACCAAAGTGGAGGACAACTTCAGAGCTGGGGTTGGCACCGCTTTTCACAGAGGTGCTTATCCAAGTAGCATCTGTCCATCTTCTCCCCAAAAATACTGTGTTCTCCATCCTCCAGCACCAGCCCATCCACCAAGGGGGGTGGAAATAAGTACCCACAGCCAATTGTGGCATCAAGGGGGTATTACCACCCTGTACCATTTCAATCATGCCACCCCTGGGTATGTTCAGGCCAAGGGACAGGACTGGGTTAGCACCGAGGCGCAGCGGGTGAGCTGGTACCCAGGACATGCAAGATGCCTCATGAGTCTTAAGAGCCATAGAGTCAACTGCCAAGTAATTTCATCTCCCCGGGAAGGTCTGTTATCTACCTGATTCCACTTAGTTTTGATGTAGTGTCTTTCATACGCTGTGGCTCAGAACAATTTACAGCCAGGAAAATAACAACTTCAGGCTTTGGTGAATCGCATCCAGCAGCTCTCTGGAAGAGCAGCAGAGCTTTTTTCTTTTTTTTTTTTTTTTTCTTATCCAGCTCTTGTAACACTTTTATAATGATCAGGTACCTCATCCCAGCCCATGTGGTTTGCACAGATCACTCCACCCGTGGAAGCTTGATGCTCGGATCAGGCAGGATTTCTCTCTCCATTAAAACATGCCAATGCTAATACCCTTGAACTAAAACTGGTGGCAGCTCGTTTTAAACACCTGGGCTAAACAACCAGCTCTGGGCTGACAAGGGCTCTGCACCTGATTAGGAAGAGTGATGTTGGGGCTCACAATACCATGGGCTCCATCTGCAGAGCTCTGTGACACGGGGAGGGCGTCTGCACACTGCGAGTCAGCACATCGGTGTTGCAGAGGTTGGGAGGTGTGGTGGAAACCTGTCTCTTGTTCATCAGTGGCAAAGGACACCTCCTTCCAGGGTAGGAAGGTATCCAGTAGGTAATTATTCGATTGCCCAGCAGCACTCACAGAATTTGGTTTGGGCATACTCAAGGAGGAAAGGCAAACTACCCAAGACCCAGCAAGGAGGTGGAGGGGGGACATCTCTGCGAGATGGACAAACTCCTTGCACTGCAGACTCTTTGTCCCCAGGAGTATCACACCTTCTTTCCTTTTAAGATGACAAAAATGGATGCCCAGGTGAGAGTTCACTACTCTTTTACTCCTAACCCAGCTGCAGTCCCCTTCATCCCTATCATCTTGTCAGCATCTGCCTCAACACCCTCCTCTGGAGCAGGTCTCCCTTTATATCACCCTTTCCCAGGGGAAAACACGACAGGAGCCTTCCACACAACATCTTGCAGCACGTGCCTGCGTCGAGTTATTCAGAAAGCTTTGCAGCCACAACGTTCTCATCTAATTCCACTTTCTGCAGACAAAAGCCATCTGTGAAGCCACAGCTACCACAGGAGCCTGGTGTTCACACAGACCTCAAGCCATAACACCACTGACAAAGGACGTCACTGATAGACCAAAAGTCTTTCCTTTAGGAACTTCCCAGGAACATGTTTTCATCTGGCCTGTACTTAACCTTCCTTTCTCTACAGCAACAGGCAATGGCTTTTATCAGACAGAAATCTGCAGGGCACGTATGGCCAATGGCTCTTTAATAAGATTTTAGCACTAGGTTCCCAAAGGCTCACGTAAGAAAAAAAAAGAAAAAAGAAAAAAATTAAACAAGATAAAAAGAGTGGAAAAAACAGAGCAAAACAAATGGCTTGTGCATGGTCTCCTTGAATTGTTTAATAATCCACCAAGTGAAAGGCACCGCAGGGGAGAGGCAGGAGCAGGGCTCCCAATTGCACCCTCTCCATCCTTCTAATAAACCAGAAAAATGAGGCTATTGCTGGTAGTCACCAAACCCTAACGTTTCTTAACTCCTTGTATTTACTTTATTTGGTTGTTATTGTGGTTTGAAAGGCAAGCCCCTGACTCACAAAGCTCAGGTGGAAGCGTGTGGGCGAGCGAGTACTTCCCATGTCCCAATTTCCACTTGGCCTTTCCGTTCCCGGCAGGAGCGTTCAAAGAAATCGAGGGCTGAGCTGGAGCTCCTGAGGTTGTGCCAAAGGAAAACTGGAATTTTTCACATATTGGTGAAACCTGCAGCTCACCCTGAGCTGGCTCAGCTCACAGATGCATCGGATGAAGGCAGAGCTGGTAGGATGAAAAGTTTCCAGCCAACCCACAGAAATGGAAATTGCTCAAAAGCAGAGAAGGACCGCTGGGACACACTTGATTCTCACCATAAAGTGTCCAACCCAATCCCTCAGATGATCCAAACTTTTTTTTTGGCAGGAGGATTGTGATAGCCACGGTAGCTCAGCAAGGGAAAGGCACTTTGCAGCCTGGGGTAGTGAGACCCAAAGAGCCTGCTGTCATTTTACGGGACCTGGCGGGGACATGGAAATTTTCATTGCTGTTTTGATTCATAACACAGCTTCCGTGGGAAGACCACACAGCAATGCACCAATAAAGTTTATTTCAGCTGATTTCTCCCCCGATCACCATAAAAATCCTGCAGAAACACACGACTGTCCACACCTCATATCCTGGGACCACTTCTCACTGCTTCTCGCAACTTTTAATGTTTCAAATATTTCAAGTTTAGCATCCCTTAGCCTGGAATCAGAGATAAGAGTCTAAGGAAAAATGAAGAAAAAAGTCAATTTGTTGGAAAACAACTTTAAGCTTTCCTTGGCAAGGAGTTATCTGTCATTCATACTGTACTAAGCAAGCCAGGCATTGTGTTACACGGACCTTTTAGGAAAATTAAATTATGCTATTGCTACTCCAACTCTGCTGTGCTGAAAGCTGACACCATTACTCACTAATAAGCTTAAGGGATTTTACAATTTCGTTGCAATTCCCTCAGTATCTGGACGTTACCCCGGTCTCAGTCACAGGTACATGCCAGAGTCACTTCATGCAATTGAGAACGGTAAAAATTAATTTGCAAAATTGAATGAAAGCCCAGAAATATGTCAGGAATAACTCCCCCAGGCCAGGCTGCTGGAGATGCTCAGCGGAGGAGCTCACCAGCCTGCTCTAACCCTGCTTCCCACTCTCTGTCAGCTCTTCCACTGCTGTGTGCAAACGGGGATGGATCGTGAAGAAAAGGTACATCTGTGTTTCAGACTGCTCTGGCCTTGGATCTCTCTCCACGTGGGACCATATGGCCACTGTCCTGCTTTCCTCCCCAGGCCCACACACACCTGTAGAGCTGCTGCAGGTGGGAGAAGGACATGGGAGAACTCATTTGCCAGAGAACATAACTTTACAGTGACTCGTGGAAGTTACAGTCACCCTGGAGAGGGAGGAAACCACTTTATTCATTGAAGAGGAACTGGGGGAAAAAAATAATCAGTGTTAAAATGGGAATATTTTGCTCTGTACAGCCAAGAAGAGCAGCAGTTCCCCATCACCAGCTGGTTTTAGGGAAGAGGCCAGCGCAGAAGAGTACAGGTCAATTTTTACAAGCACCCACTCAGCTCCCAGGTCTTCCCCAGAGATGCAGTCCTACCTGGGCAGGATCTGTCCCTCCACCGCTGCCAAACCAGGAGCAAGTTCAGATAGCCCAGAACCCAGACCCCATCCATCTAGGAGAAATTTTTCCAGCCATCTTTCCTCCAGAGAGCCATCCCACAAAGCACAGCAGTTCTTCCAACCCTATCTCCCTTGCCTGAGACGAGCAGCAGAACAGACAGACAAGGTTAACCCCATCTCTACCTGTAGCCAAGGAGGCAAGTCTCCTTCCTGGGGGGTTTTACCAGCTTGTTTTTCAGTTGTTATAATAATGATAAATTGTCTGGGCTGGAGCTCCAGCAAGCCTCCATCCAAGCTGCATCACATCTTTGCTCAGCCAGGACACAGGGTAAAGGAGGCTTCACCTCCTGCCCAACAGATAGGAAGGAAACAGGAGAAGTCACCCAGTGATTCAATGAGATTCAAGAGCCTTCTTGTACCTGCAGCAAGTCACTAGGGCCCCAGCAGGACTTTCCTTTATCCCTTGATGGTCTCATGGAGTAACCATCTCCTTGAAAGATAATGGGCCTTGGTGACTCACACCTTTTTGTGGTCCCCTCTATTAAGCTTTGTTGCCACATTCCTCAGAAACACTGGGTGAAGTGATTCCCCATGGATCCCAGCAGGGGAGCAGCACACCTGTAAGCTTGGGGCTCTCATTAGAGGCTGATGTCCTCTAAACTCAAGCCCTGCTACAGAAAGCCGTGCCACGTCTCAGATGTGGCTCCTACAAGACCACAACTTATTTCTTCTGCTTATTTATGTCCTAAAACCTCTCTGCCATTGATGTCTAAAGAACAAAGTTAAAAGTTTACCCAGAAGTTTCATCTGGGACATGGTTGAGGCATCAAGGAATGTACCTAACCTTGATCAGGATGTGAAACGAAACGCCGTGTCTTGTGTGTTCTTTTGCAGTTGCTGACTTAGGCATAAGACAGCAAAAATATAACTTCTGGACCCAATTCAAGCCAGGAGTGTATCCCAAAATGACCATGGGTAATTATAATGCTAAAATACATGCCCCTTTATGAATGATGAGCTCGCTAATCTGGTAACCTCCCTAAATATTTTAACCATGAGCTTGGATGCAAACGTATAGTCAGGAGAGGTGAATGAATCATTATTAATCGATCAGCTGTGTTTTGTCATTATAAATATTGGACAGTTTGAAACACGAGGTGTGGTGTTGGCTGCTGTTAGATGCTTGTCACCTGATTCTGTGGAACTGAAATAAAACCAGACATCCCAACAGAGTGTATTTATCAGCTCTCAGCCCCACCAATTCACCCCCCATGTCCAGGCTGACCCAATACGCACAGCGAGATACAGCAGGTCTGGAAGGCTCCACCACACTCATCCCTCCACCCCAAGCCTGTGCCAGCCAGCCCTGCCTTTCCTTTCATGGAAACCACACACTTTAACTGGGATCCCCTCCACTCGGAGGCATCCAGAGGGAGGGGGGTCCCCAGGCAAAGACCCAGCACAGGCAGCAGCCCCAGGGTGCAATGGCTGCTCAGGCCAGCATGGCTCACACTCGCAGGTGGGGGACCTCATCCATCAGGTTTTTACAATCTCCCCAGCTCTGGCAATTTGCCCACGAGGCAACAAGACGAGTTATCAACACTTGGAGCTAACCAGGCAGTTTGCTTTCGCCACAGTAATTGCACGTAGAGATTAGAAGCTTAATTGAATATTTGCTCTTCTCCGTGCAGACGTAAACCAGGTTGTGGGGGGTTTGTTGGCTTGCCTTTTTTAAGGTCCTTGTGACCTGCAGAGACAGTAGTGTCTGCCAGGAGTCTCTCCTTGTCACTCCCAAGACTCCTCTGGACCCGGAGCAGGACATATCATGCAGGTTGCTCCCACCCACCTGCACCTGGGGCTGCTAATTGCAGGACCGAGCAGAGAGCTCGCCCAATTAGCTAATTCTGTTAATTCAAAACATCTCAGCAGGGCACACAACAACATGCAATTTAACCTGCCCTCACTTCAGTGAGTCATTTCGTGGGTTCACTGATTTGCTTTTCGGGGAGATATGAAATAAGAGCTACTGCAGAAAAACGGCAAGCACATTCCTCTTGGAGGGGGAATTCCCCTGTTGGGCAGCACCCCCAAATTGAGAAGAGGCATGGGTCACCCCAGGATGATCTCAGGGACTCCCAAGGTCCTGACAGTTCCAGCAAAATACACTCAGCTCCTGCCTTAGTGAAGTTTGAGACATTAGAAAATGGTGTGAGTCTAGAGAAAAGCTACAAGTGGCACCTTTTTTGGCATCTCCCCACTCCGTGTCTTGTGACATCCTTATTTATCACTCAGGCTCCAATTCTTGCAGCTGTAAATGGTAAATGTTTCCTGCTGTTGTGTCCCTGAAACACACAGGTGTCTCAGCAGGAGGGATCCCTTGTGTATGTCAGGTACTAATGGGAGATACGGTTAAAGCTGGCCAGACTGCTAGACTTCAGGACAGAACTTCTACATAACCATCTAAAAGAGGTTTTTTCTATTGTTATCTACCACTTCTATCTCCAGTTTTCCTAACATCACATGGATAAACCTTAACTATATATTCAGTGAAAGCAGCAATAACTAAACATATTTAACCAGCAGCAGCTGAGATGCTGAAGGTTTCCAGAAGCACATCTGGTCCTGCCAGGAGCTGAGTCCCTCTTGCAGCAGCTGGAGGAGGAAGGTTGGGGAGCCCACACAGATCAAGCAGAAGAGCTTAGTGTGCACAGCTGGAGCATGAGAAAACCACCTAACTTGCTTACTGATCTTTTAGAGAGGAGAAGGATGAAATAGGCAGGGGAAGCTAAACAGAAAGCTATAATAAATCCATCCTTAGTTTAGCTGCAAATCATATTTCAATTATAAATTACTTCCTCCAGGGTGAGCACTGGACATGGATGTAATTGTCCACCAAACATCTCCTGTTGAAGGTTTTCCTTTCAGCTTCAGAGCAGAACTCTGAGATCCACACCCCATCTAGCTCTCTAGCTTTCTCCTGCCCTCAGATAACTAGTTGAGGTGACCTCTGTGTAGCCTCACTACCTGCCACGACTGACACTTGCCCAACAGCAAAAGAACACCCGCTTCACCAACCCTTCTGTCCCTCACTCACAGACAGCAACTGATGCCTTTCAATTACAGTTAAGTAGCAGGAAAACTTTTATAAAAAAACCAAAAACGCACAAAAAAACCCCAACACACACACCCCCCCCAGCAAGGCAGCCTTGAGCTGGGAGTGTGGTGATATCATCCAGCCAAGGAGCAAATCTGAGATCCTGTACCGATAGCAGGACTCAGGAGCCGGCAGCCATCCAAGCGGCTGCTTTCATCTGTCTCACAGTCAGCTTGGAATTTAAATCAGGTATTCCAGCCCGCGCCTGTTCCGTGGCTGTAAATTGCATCAAAGAGGATCTCACGCCTGCTACATCAAACACCAAGCGTGAAGAACTGCCAAAGGAAAATTAAGGTGGAATTAGAGCCGTAAGCCAACGCGGGTAAAAACAGCTCAGGCAAAAAGCAGCTTTTCCATCCCCCCGTTTCTCACACCCGAGCCCCATCGTACCTGCCTGATGAGAGATGCCTCCAAGGACAGAAAGTTTCCTCAGGCCAGCTCCTTCCCAGCACCAGCTTTTCACATTTATTGCAGCTATTTCCAGGTTCCCCAGCTCAGAAGGGACTTTGACACAGGTGGGACTGACTGATCTTCCCCCCCCCCCACCCCCCTTGTTGATTTGCCAACTGGTTCCTTAACAGCATTTCAGGTGTTTCAAATTTTGTTCAAGAACTACCCAGTAAATTCTGATACTGTTTGAGTGGGAGCATGAGATCCATGTTGCTTTGTTATTTATTTCTGTAGCTGTACAAAAATGTAATTTAATTGACAGATCCACATTAAAAAAAAACAACAACAACCCTCTCAGAGGGTGAGGCCTTGCTGGAATGTGTGAAGTTGTTCACGTTACAGGTGCTTGAACGTGTGAAGTTACTCACATTATGGGCTGTTTGTCAGCCCTCAAAAAGAAAAACACTTCCCTTTCGATGAATCCATCCCTCCCCTGTGAACCAGGACGAATCAGGGTTATTTCGCTCTAAATTCCTATTGGCTTCAGAAGAAAACCCCTTTAAAAGTAAATTAATTTCATTAAGCTGAGTTTGAATGAGGAAACAACCGAGGGGATGGCCCCGGTGTCTCCTCTGGGTCCCACGTCAGGAATAGGAACTGATTTATCCCATCGGAAACTCCCTGCCCGGGAGCAGCGCTAGCTAGAAACAACATTTCCACCCAGCAATCACGGCGGAGATAAAACATTAATGACAGTCAACAATTTCCATCATTTTTAAGTGCTTTCCCTTCCCAACTGCCACTGCTGGCAGAAGGGAGCGTTTGGGGATGTTCCCAGCTCCGCTCATAGTAAATAAATCCCTTTTCTCTCCATCTGCCAGGCTGGAGGCAGCGTGGCGGGTCCTCCTCTTTGCTGGAGGGATGGAAACCCCTGTAGCAACGTGGAGAGTGAGGACTTGGTGCCAGCTGGGCACAGGGTTGTAAATATTCCTACCCAAGACCCAGACACGTCTGGGAAAGGCAGGGTCACATCCCCCTTGGTGGAGGCATAAATCTGCGCTTTGTCCCAGCCCGGTGCCAGAAGCGATGTCACGCTCTCAGAAAAGTGAATATGCAAAGAAATAATCAGAGAAACTAAAAGTAAATCCCTGCAGTGCCTCCTGGGTAGGTACATTGGTCTCCCCCCCAAACCCTCTCAGCCCACACTGCAGCCATGAAGTACTCTGCCTAGGCGACCTGGAGATACCAGAGCAGGAAGTAGTTTCCCACTTTAAGGCAAGAAAGGGATGGTTGGAAAAGGCCAGGATGCTCAGTTCAGGTGGCAGTGAGCTGTGTCACACACAGCCACTGTCTCCCCACAACCAACTCCATCTCCTCACTCACAGAATCACAGAATGATATGGGGTTTGGAAGGGACCTCTGGAGGTCATCCAGTTCAACCCCTGCTAAAGCAGATCCACCCAGAGCAAGTTGTTTTGAATTTCCAGAGATGGAGACTCCATCACCTCTCTGGGAAGCCTGTTCCAGGGATCTGTCCAACCTCACAGGGAAGAAGTTCCTCCTCATTTTTAGATGGAACTTCTTATGTTCTATTTTGTGCCCATTACCTTTTGTCCTCTCACTGGGCACCACTGAAAAAAGCCTGGCCCCATCCTCCTGACACACACCCTTTAAGTACTTACAGGCATTGATCAGATCCCCCCTCAGTCTTCTCTTCTCCAGACTAAGAACACCCAAGTCCCTCAACTTTTCCTCATAAGAGAGATGCTCCAGGCTACTCATCATCTTTGTAGCCCTCTGTTGTACCCTCTCCAGCAGTTCCCTGTCCTTCTTGAACTGGGGAACCCAGAACTTGACTCAGCACCATGTTTTCTCCTGGACCCACCAGCAGGTTCCCTGGGGAGTCAGGAACAAGGCAGTGATTCCTACATCCCTGAAGGGAAGCCTTGGGATTTCACACAAAATAACCCATGAAAGAGCCAAAGCCAGTGCAGCCCCATGTCTGATGTTGCCACCAGCCTGGGGGTGGATATCTGATAGCTGCCCCCCACCTCGCATACAGCTGCATGGGAAAACGTGGTTTTTGTTGGGTTGTGACACCAGGAATGCAGAGAGGAAAGGGCAAGGTAGTACACAAAGTGCCCTCAAAACCAGTAAAAAAAGCCCCAAGTTTTTACCTTCCTGCAAGTGAAACGGGTTGCCTTGAAAGGGAAAGTGTTTGATTTAATTAAATGTAAGAGGAAATAAGAGTGGGAGAGGTGCTGGAGAGCAGCATCTCTCAGAGGGGATCCAATTGCCACACTTCACACCCGATGGCTCATTAAGCCCATCCTGAGGGCAGACAATGGGCTGGTCTCACAGCAAGCCACTGGCAGGTCTTCCCAGTGGGTCGTTAGCAGCAAAAAAAAGGGGAAATAAAGAGTAATTTCAGTCCTTAGGAAATACAGCCAGCAGGAGCCAGCCCAGCAGCTTCAACAGCAGCTCCACACGGCACCAGGGACGTCTAATCATAGAGTCATAGAATGGTTTAGGGCAGTAAGGACCTTAAAGATCATCTAGTTCCAACCCCCCTGCCATGATCTTGAAGGTGAGAGCTGCCTCCTGGGCTGCCAAGGGCAATGGCAGTGGGGCCGTGGGGCTGACAGCAGTGAGCATCTCATCCATGGGGCCATAGACTTGGAAGGGTCATCCTTGGGTGGAAGCAGCAGCACAAGAATCACCACAGCCTCCTCATGCACCTCGAAGGTGGGGGAAGAAGAGCAGGGAACTGGAGAGCTGGGCATAAGAAAGGAAATTAAAAGCAGAGAGCATAAATACAACATGTTTTTTGAGAGAAGAGAGGATTGCTTGCTACACGTGCAGAGGAAAAGGGGGAATCCTTCAAGGAGAGAAAGCTGAGCGTGCTGGAGCACAAAGGTGGGATGGAANTTGTGACACCAGGAATGCAGAGAGGAAAGGGCAAGGTAGTACACAAAGTGCCCTCAAAACCAGTAAAAAAAGCCCCAAGTTTTTACCTTCCTGCAAGTGAAACGGGTTGCCTTGAAAGGGAAAGTGTTTGATTTAATTAAATGTAAGAGGAAATGAGTGGGAGAGGTGCTGGAGAGCAGCATCTCTCAGAGGGGATCCAATTGCCACACTTCACACCCGATGGCTCATTAAGCCCATCCTGAGGGCAGACAATGGGCTGGTCTCACAGCAAGCCACTGGCAGGTCTTCCCAGTGGGTCGTTAGCAGCAAAAAAAAGGGGAAATAAAGAGTAATTTCAGTCCTTAGGAAATACAGCCAGCAGGAGCCAGCCCAGCAGCTTCAACAGCAGCTCCACACGGCACCAGGGACGTCTAATCATAGAGTCATAGAATGGTTTAGGGCAGTAAGGACCTTAAAGATCATCTAGTTCCAACCCCCCTGCCATGATCTTGAAGGTGAGAGCTGCCTCCTGGGCTGCCAAGGGCAATGGCAGTGGGGCCGTGGGGCTGACAGCAGTGAGCATCTCATCCATGGGGCCATAGACTTGGAAGGGTCATCCTTGGGTGGAAGCAGCAGCACAAGAATCACCACAGCCTCCTCATGCACCTCGAAGGTGGGGGAAGAAGAGCAGGGAACTGGAGAGCTGGGCATAAGAAAGGAAATTAAAAGCAGAGAGCATAAATACAACATATTTTTTGAGAGAAGAGAGGATTGCTTGCTACACGTGCAGAGGAAAAGGGGGAATCCTTCAAGGAGAGAAAGCTGAGCGTGCTGGAGCACAAAGGTGGGATGGAAAATGAAGCACCCCATCAGAGCAGTGGGGTGACAGATTCCACTGGTTTTGCCACAGCACCAGAGGACGGGGCTGTGCCCGGGGGCAGAAATCACTTCCACACAGTAATGGGGCAGGGGGTGTCCAGCCATCCTCGCCTCTGAGCAGGCTCAAGGCTACAGATTTAGTTGAAGAAGCACCATCTTCTCAAGGCTCTTCCTTCAAAGGAGCCTTCCTCTCCTCACCGCTCTTCTGATGTAAAGGCCATCGCAGGGCTCCACGGGGGCCCTCAGCGTTTGATCTGAGTAACATGTGGGTTGGGGCAATTAACTGTCCCGACGTGAGAGCAAATCTTGTTGCTAATTGCTCTTGGAGAGGAAGAATTTCAATAAAAATTAAAGTTCCAGAAGGTTTAAACGCAATGCCTTTGAAGTACAAGGCAGAAGACCTTTATCCACCAGGATTCGTGGTGTTTGTGCAGCAACCCCAGCAACTGCGGGCTGCTGCGTAGAAATTAAAGGTCATTCATTTTCATTGTTTCTTACGGAGTTGTCGCAGAAATACAAGATCCTGAGGACAGAGGAGTGATAAAAGCAACAAACGATGAGAGCTGCAAAGTTCAAAACACAATTTGTTCCTTGCTATTCCTCTTCATGCAATAAAAAATAAAAAAAAGAAAAAACAAAAGGAGGCAGCACAGCTTGTGCAAGGGGTGGAAAGAATCCACGCTGCACACCAGGAGCTTCATCTCAGCAGCCCTCGGGACCACCAGGCCTTTCTGATGGAGGTGGAGGAGGAGTGTTTTCCTACCCAAACCTCATGTTAGGGGCAGCAGGAGGATAGGACCACAAACCCCATGCAGCTCCCGGCAGCAGCACCACCGAGGAGCCACGTGGCAACCCAGTCCTGGCTACGCTTTGCCAAAGCATCTCTCCATCTCAGGGTGTTTAAACCAACATTTTTTGCCTTTCCACTGAGCCTGCACAGCCCCGTCTGGGCCATCTGCCTCTTCCTCACCACTCTCCCTCCAAACTCCCCCGTAGAAAAGCAGCAGAGAGGCAGGGAAGGGTTTTCCAAGGCCATGGGAGGGAGAAGGGTTGTCCCAGCACCGGGATAGTGGCCGTGCCCCATCGTTGTACCCCAACCTGCTCACACCACGTGCCAGCCCCATCTCCTTTCCTCCTCTACAGGCTCCCACCTGCGACGTGTTTGCAGGGAACTATTTTCCGCAATCTGTCTGCCACTTCGGAGCCATTAGCATCCTCCCACAATTTGGGCTGTCATTTTCTCTAATGATATATTTAAAGAAAATGATACCACAGGCAAAGCATTTCGTCGGTGATTATAACACATGGCAAGGAACACCAGCAGGCGTGAGTCAACCCGCTGGAGCTGTGTTTTCACTGGGGGCTCCAGCTGCCGTCTGCTCCTCCCAGCAGGCAAAACCAGGCTCAGAACGTTGAGAGCTGTGGTGAGCATCGCTGGGATGCTGCCCCTCCAGCCCCGACACCATGCCCAGCACACAGGGCAGCCAATGGAGAGATTGTTTGTCCCCCCACTCCAAAAAAAAGAGCCCACTGAGCTCTACCATGCTCTCACAGCCTCTGTTTCTACTGGGATGTTCCTGCAAGATGTAGCTGGAGCCCACATGGGATGGGGGCTACAGATAAACCCCTGCATGTTAAAACCAGGGCAGGGCTTATGCATAGTGATGTCTGGTGAGGGATCTATATAAAGCTAAGACTGGTGTGACTTCTAGTTAGATATATTTTTTCTCCCGTTATGGCTGAGCTATAATAATCACACAGCGAAGCTCAGGGACCATATTGCACTTCTAACCCACCCAGCCTTGGAGCTGTAAGGCAAACAGAGGCTATTTTAAAAAAGAAAGCAAAGAAAAGCTAAACCTGGCTATGCAAGCATCTCCCAAGCCCAAGGACATCCCAGAGACACCATTAAGACCACTTGGGAGTTCATTTATAGCCATTAAGTTGATGAGCAGCTGTAGAAAACCTAAAGACAGGCAGCTGTCAGGAGCATCTCCTTCAAAACTGGGTTTTCTCAATGGCAGGTCCCCTCAAGAGAGTTGCCAACTGTTCCAGAATTGTCTTGTGCATCTCAAATAAAACTCCAGGAAGGGGGAGAAATGCTAAACCTCATTTTAATTGCAATGACTGAGGCCACCAGGGCAGACATGTCCACGTGGAAAGACCAGCACATCTCCTGCCTGCAACCACACAACCTTCCAGTTTGGTTCATCACCTCCAGCCCCACATGTAGGTCCTCTCCAGCAGCACAGTCCTTTCTTTTGCAGGTCTCTCCTGGTGCAGTTGCTGCAGAAGTCAATAACCCAGGCAAGTCCAGCTGAGAATTTTTCTTTAATTGTGCTGCAATGAGCAGACTTGTAAGCTCCAGTCATTTGCCCACCCATGGCTCCAAGCAGCCAAACTCTGGAGCAGTAAGTCCAACAGTGATGATACACAAAAGAAACGTGAAGTTTCTGTGCAATAATTAGGTTAAATAAAGGAAATGAAAGGAGGGCAAGATCCCTTTTTGGCCTTTTTTTCAATGATCTCGGGAGGTTTCAGCAGTTCCAGCAACATGGATCGCTGCACCCAGCACTCTTGGGCACCCGCTGAGCACTGAGTTATTCTGTAGTTGCTCAAAATACCAGATCACACATTTGGGTGAAAAAAAACCCCTCAACTTTGATTAGAAAAGAAGGAAACCATTTCAATTTCCTCCTAGCATTTCTCATTTAAAGGTACATATTAATGGCTGTGCTTGTGAGGAGCAGCCGGAGGAGGTGATAAAGTATGTCGGGAGCAAACCCGGCTGCTCACAGCCTTGACTGAAGCCATGGCAGGGTGTGGGGAGCTGCCTCCGGGGCTTTGAGAGCTACAAGCTGGCAATATCCCCACCTGCAGTTTTCCAGATGGGAACAAGGAGGGAGGAGATGACTTCCTCTCCCACCCAAAACCCAACAGCAATTTGGGCTGCCGTGTCCCGACACGATCGCTGCCCTTGGGAAAGAGTGTGGAGTGAGGATATGTTTATTGCTACCCATCAGCGGGGATTTCTCCCTCCACATGGGGGGCTCTCCTGGCCGAGGGGAGCAGGGAGGGCACGGGAATGCCTGGAAGCAAAGGGACATATGTGGGGTAACAAGGACAAACCTCCCTTAGCAACCTGCTCATGGCAGCTCCGCAGAGGTGATGCCCAGGGGAGGGCTGGTTGCACCCAAAACTGGCAACTAAAGAGGGGGAAAGATGGGAATTAGGGACTTGCAGCTGCTTCTAGGCAGGATCCTGCTCTGCAGAGGTGGGGACACACGATGGGCTGTAGTCCCCACCTTGGGCTAGATCTACCCCAAATGTCAGTACAGACAAATAAAAGGGGGGATTAAAATTCAAGTTTAGGAAATTCTACTGCTGAACCCAACACACAGCGCGTCGCCTATGCCTGCCTTCCAGCACGGCTCCAACGCGCCTTCCCCGTGATTAATTTTCCCTTCTGTTGCCTTGGCGAGTTTGGGGGGACACATTGCTGGCAAAATCTAGGAAGAGACTCCCCTTCCCCACCCCCACCGGGCTGCCATCCAGCGCAGATGGAGGAGGGCTCTCCGCCGCCTCCGTGCCCGCTGCCGGCCCCCTGCGCACTCCCCCGCCGCCCACGCTGCAAAAATCACTGTGGACAGATGATCAAAAACCAAAGTTGTTTTTCCTTCCATTAATGCTCCCCTCCCCCCAGGTCCTGACAGCCTTGAAGCGTCAGGGAGGGTAATGCATCACCCAAGGTTTTGCTGCGCTCCCCCTTCCTGCTACTCTGCAAAGTTCTTAATTATTGAAGGGGGGGTGGCGGTGAACTCTCAGGCTGTCAGCACAGTGAGTGTTTGCCCTTCTTAAGTATTAATTTCTAATACGCAAGTAATTTGGAAATATCAAAAGGATCGGGTGTGTAATTTGGAGCAGTGTGTCACTAAATAACAAGCTCGTCACCAGGTGGATTTCAATCAGAACAGAGCAAATTAACTTGCAAAATACAGGTTGCAGTTCTTGAAGGAATGGAAATGTCTCCTTTTGTCTGAAACACGGCGCTTGGATCTCTCACCGGGAGACGCTGTTGTCAGTCACTCCCGTTGCAGGAGGCACTATTATTGCTAAACACTGTCTTCTGCTATTTTGGGAAGAAAAAGCAGAATTTCCATAGCACTCTGCCATTGCACGCTGGCTCTTTATTGCTTGGATTATGAATATCAGCAAAATGGGGCTGGGCTGGGCCAAGCAAAGGTGGTTTGCACCCGGGAAACGCTTCCTGGGATGTCTGAAAAGTGGGATATTGGGTTCCCAGGGACTCAGAAGGGAAAGCATTGGGAAAGGAACTGCAGAGACCATCCAGCTCCAAAATGGGGGGCAAGCTGCATAGATCCCATTTGGACAGCAGACAGCATAGGGGGGGATGTGGGGTGTTATTTTCCTCCTTCTCTTTCATATTATTTTCTGCAAAAATCATGCCACGAGAAGAATAGGCAGGAACCAGGCGGGGAGGAGCCCAGCGCTCCCTTCCCCAGCAGCCGCATCCCAGAGCATCACTGGGTCTTTTTTGGGGCAGGAATTTCCCCCACCCACCTGGTGACACAGTCACTGACTTCACACCAGCCCCGACACCATCGCAAAGTAAAATCTGGGCCAGAATGGAAGATTTGCCCCAAAACAAGGCGTGGAGCCTCCTCTCCCCTCGCACGAGGGAGCGCAGCGCCACACGCATCCCCCGCACAACCCAGGGGAGATGTTGCTCTCTCAGATAACGGCACAAGCAGGTTTTGAAGCAATCTAATGAGGGAGGGCACAGCTGATTTGCATTTCTATGGCCTTGTTTGGATCGATGTAAATTTTATACACTGTGTTTAGACTGATAAGTGTGCACCTGCACCCGTGTGTGGCTCCATTCTGCCCCGTCTCTCCTGCGTTTCCTTCCACCAGGCTGTTGGGAGAGACAAAGCCGAGCTCCGAGCGCTCCTAACGATCTCCAGAAATAGCACTGAGACGCCTTCGTGAGAGGCTAAGAAAAGCATCTGCCACCCAGACGAATGGCAGAAGTCAAAGGCCCACAGGGTCTGCCTCAGGGACCTCGTGGGTCACCAACAGCCGCTATTTCCTTGGGGAAGAACCAATTCCTCACCAGCTCCCGGTGGCTCAGTCCCAGCATGTTCCCCATCGTCATCCATCCCATTCTCACACACAGGTCTGCCTGCCAAACCCATATTTTTCTATTTCTCTGCCTTACTGTTTCCCATAGCACCTCTACACGTGCAGCAACCCCTTTCAGAAGAGGCTATATTCATTCTGGGATAAAAAACTATAAAGGTGTCGGGATTGTGTCAGCAGCGCTGGGACAGAAATGCCGGGATCCCTTGTGTCATTTCCCACCTTCAGCCCCAGGGGAGGAGGCAGATTTTGGCAGGGCTGGTGCAGGAATGGGGCATCAGGTTGTAAATACCCCACAGGAGCCAATTAAACAGTTCTCCAGGCAGAATTAGTTTAAACAAAAGAAGAAAAAAAGAAAAAGTCTGATCTGGCAGCTCAGGAGCTTTGGAATTCAGGATGAAAAGCATATGGCTGGAGAAGGACCAGAGGAAATATGTATTTTTTTTTCTCATCCCGGCACTTGGGGAATAACTGGCCCAAGCACATGGTGAGCCCACAGCTTCAGCTCAGCTTCTCCACTTCCACAGCAGCATCTCAGGTCAGCCACCCTGGGATGATGAGCGGGACCGAGTCAGTTCCAAAAAGAGAGAAATTTGTTAAGAAGTCACAGAAACTGGGACCTCACAGGCTGCTTGAAGCAAAACCGCCCACAATATTCAAGTATCTGTGTTTGCACTGAGCAGCTCCTGCAAAAATCTGATGGCTTTGACAGCTTTTTGCCTCTTCTTGATGTGCCCATTACCAGGGCTGGAGGATTACAGCCACTTTACTGTCGGGAAACTTGGATTTATTTCTGCATGCCTTGGGTACAGAAAGCTGGAAATCGCATAAGCAGCTCTTGCCATCTCATAGCTGGGAAAAATACAGCCTGGTACTTCGGAAGACACATCAAGTGCAAAAAGGCAGCCTGGAAAGCCTGCTCCTCTCCCCAGAGGCTCCCCATCTCTCCCCTGCCCACCCGCCTGGCCCCTGCAGGCAGCAAAGCAGGTGAGGAGGATCACTCAGCAGCACCAAAATCATCCCAGCTGCAATAAGCGAAGAGGACATGAATCGTTTGCTGCATCTTCACCCCAGGGGACAGCAAACTAAGATGAGAAAGGAGCTGGGAGTTGCCCTGGGTGCTCAGGGAAGGGATGGAGCAGAGCAGGGAGGTGCAAGGAACAGTCACTGCCCACACCATCTCAGCCAGGAGGAACTACCAGCAATCACTGCTCCATCAGGATTCCTCGCTGCTTCCCAGTGCCTTGCTCTCCCTTCTTTCCTCACCTCCATCTCTTCCACCCAGCTCCGTGTGCTCCCTTCCCTCTTTTCGTGCTGTTTGTCTTCAGGCAGAGTTAATGAAAGGAAAGAGGTTCCCCAGCTGCTACTCGCCGAGAGCATCCTGGGACTTAAGAATCCAATTAAAAGTGCTTTGGTCCAGGCTGCAGACTCATTTGCAATGTAGTGGAATATTTGCTTTAATTATTTTGATTTGGTTTATTCTTCTCTGGTTCCTCCAAGATCTATCTTTCTATGAAATGGCAAAATAAGTACTTTCTGCAAAGTACTCGAGCGCCAATTTTGCTTAGTGTTTGCATAATTCTCTCATTAGAATAAACTGCCAATAGTTTCCTAAGCCTCTGGCTGGCTGAGCTGAAGAGTGCGGTTGTCCCTGTGCCCTGTGAGGACCCAGCACTGGGGAGGATGGCATTGCCACCTCCAGTGGGGCACAGGGGTCCAAACACCAGCTGCCTTTCCAAAAACCTTTCTCAGACTCCACAAACCCAGGCTGGGTTTGAGACTTTCCTTCCATGCAGCTTCTCGGGCTTTCTGGGAGCAAAGCCCACCATTCCCATGGGATGGGGAATAAGTTATTTCCCCCCAGAGCATCCCCTTGTCGGGCAGACGAAGGGGCAAGGGAGTGTTTGTGAACCCCTGCTCCCTCTCCCAGCTATTCAAGCTGGACCAAACCACGGCAAGAGCTTAAACACTGACATCACTGGTTTGGCCACACCGGGTCAGCGCTAATCCCTAGGAAAAAAAAAGATTTTGAGCAGATGGTTCGTTAGGACAACGCAGGCTCATTGCGTGCGTGATACATCCGTGAACAGCTTTCGCTTTTCTCAGGGTGACAGCCATTCACAGGAGGGATCTCCCTTTTTGCTTAACACAAAGGCAGTTTGGTCTATAGGTTGAGCAGAGGCTCTTTGCTTCGCTGGAGCCAGTGCCAGGCTGTTTTTCCAGGCATAATTTGGGACAGGGCTGCCAGCCCTGCTTCCGTGGTGGACGTCTTGCAGCATCCCTCGCTGTTGGCCACGGCAGCAGTATCATCCCTGCCCACCTCAGCTGCAGCAGCAGCAGCATCCCAAACCAGGGATGCAGGTTCTTGCCAAAAAACACTCGGTTGGTGTGGTCTGGATCACAGATATTTCACAACCGAAGCCAAAAGCACAGCTTTGGCAGCACAGCACCATTACTCCAGTGCCGCTGGCTCAGCCCACTGGCAGTGACTCGTTAACACAGCCATGATCCCAGAGAGAAGGCATTTCCAGCACCTGGATGGAACCCTCTTCAAAGCTGGGTGGCCAACAAAGCATTTCCAGCATGGGAAAGAGCCCCCAGTGGGACATCCCAGCTGCATCACCTCACACACAGGGACCACAGTCACATCCACTGACCTCCACCAGCAACCAGAGGGGTGCATCCAGCATGAACCTCCCTACCCCCTATTTTCAGCACATCCTTCACCTTCATCATCCCCCTGATCTGGCAGCACCAGGGCAGGAGAAGGCTGTGCCAATTCCCTGGTACAAGCAGCAGCCGTGTCCCCTGTAGACACAGGCCACATGTCACAGTGTGAGATTGCACAGCACCACACGCAGGGGACCGCGGTCACCTCCAAGGTGAAAAAAATACTCCTTCTGCAAATGCTTGCTGCCTTTTTTTTTTCCCTTTTGGAAAGGGTAATAGATACACCAAGGTTTTCTTCTCCACATTACATCTATAGAATGGTTTGGATTGGAAAGGACCTTAAAGATCACCCAGTTCCAACCCCCTGCCCTGGGCAGGGACACCTCCCACCAGACCAGGTGGCTCCAAGCCCCCTCCAACCTGGCCTTGAACCCCTTCAGGGATGGGGCAGCCACAGCTTCTCTGGGCAACCTGGGCCAGTGTCTCACCACCCTCACAGCAAAGAATTTCTTCCTAATATCTCATCTAAATCTCCCCTCTTTCAGTTTAAAAGGGATCCAGAAATCCAGAAAGAAATCCAGCCACGGTGCTGCTACAAAGAATGCTTGAAACACATGGTAAGAGTAAGAATTGCTCCTGGAGTAAGAATTGTTCTAAATCCTCTTCTTCCATATCTCTTATTTCTGTCTCCAGGTAGGCAGATTTACAGCTGGCATGGTCCAATAAACACCTTTTCCTACCTGGCATGAAGAGCTATAAAGCCAGATCCCCCCTCTTTATTGCAAGACATCCTCTTCAAAGCTAATAACGACATTCCGCCCTCGACCCCACTGTGAATATTTTACTGCCACTTAAATTCATTCTCAGCCCTGATTTTGCTGCTGGCACAGGGTTTAGCCTGCTTTGGATAATCACCAGGCAAGTGACATGTTCTGTTCTCATTTTTGTTTGCGAGGTTGACTACAGGAGTAAAACCATGTCGCTGTCACGCCTAATGCAGGCAGGTTTTGTACGAGTGCTTCGCCACAAAGCTCTGCCAGGGGAGCTCATTGCTAATCCCCTACATCCTCGCTCCTCCCTGGGGATGCAGGGGAGCTTTGGGAGCCAACACAGCTAACGGGGCAGATTTAAATCCCTGCCTCCAGGAGACCCTTCCCTGCTATGCCAGAATAAGCTGAAAAAATATCTTCTGACTTTGATATCCTTGGCTTTGAGGGTCCCCGTTACTGGAGCCATCTGCCTGCCAAAATATCTGTCACTGGGCAGAACAGAGCACCTTGATGTCACCTTCAGGAGCCACCTCCCAGCCCTCGAGCTAACACTCTGCTGCTAGAGCCCGCATTTCTACCTAAATACGCTGCTATAGATGGTATGAAGATCAGATGGCAAGGAGGAAAAAAAAAAAAATTCAATTCCCTTGAATATTTAATATTAATTGAGGACGTGGCTGGGGAAGTCGGGTACACTCTGCACAAACACTTAATATGCCAGATGGGTTGGAGAAATTCTAAGCAGTGGTTTAGTAAGTGTCTTAAGAAGAAAATGAACGCAGGCACAGAGCTGCATAAGTGGCATCCAATAAATACTTCAATCAACGTGCATTAAAGTACCAGAATAAAGGCTATTTACAGGATTTCAGTAGGTAAAAAAAAAAAACAAACCACCCCAAAACTCACCACTGTGATTTTAATGAGATATGAAGGCTAATTAGAAACTGGTGCTTAACAAGACAGCAATAGCTGATGGAAAAAGTGGGAAGCGAGCATTTGAAAGCATCGCTCCTGTGTAACTGCATTTTTCTTACAGCGTTGTTCTTAAACAGTTTCCTCCAGTAAAACTGGGAGGCAGATGGTTTTCACTCATTCCAGCAGTAAGTGGCATTGCAATGGTGACAAAGGAGGAAGAGCCAGGTTTCGGCTGCGCGTCCATCGCCCACCCTCGGTGGCACCACAGGCCCACCGAGGACAGTCGGAGACACAGCGGGATGCTCCCACAGCCCAGTGGGCAAACTCATCCTTCCCACAGCAAAAAGCAAGTGTGGGTTTACATCTCTAAAGACACATTTCTTCTTTCCATGGCGGATAACCCGCTTTTCACAGCCTTCACTTGAAAGTCTGAGTAAGAAACGCCACGTGCCAGACGACTTCAGTGGGTGCTGATAAAAGCAAAGTGTGTTTCCAGACCAATGGGTTTCTTGGCGATTTCACATCATTTTCTGCACTCACCTGTGCAAACAACAGTTGTATTCTTACTACTATTTTGAACTGTACTGTTGCCACGCTGAAGCATTGCTCTGTGGCAGTAGCAGCAGCAGCAGCACTCCTTGCTAAAAGGCAAACCACCCATGGTGCCCGGAGGCTGATGCCTATTCTGCTAAAGCCCACACAGGGAAAAGTGACTCAGAAAGACTACCAAGACATCAGCAGCTCTTGCCCAGATTTTATTCCCCCACCACCAAGCAAAGCTCTTGTGCACCTTCTCCGTAGGGAGTTCTGTCCTCACCATAGTGAACACCAGGAAAATCTTGTGCTTTGACAGGACAGCTCTGCCCTCCCCCATGGGTCCCCATCAGGCTGCTCCAGCATTTGAGGAAAAAGGACATAACGGCAGCATTGAGAAACCTCGCAGAGAAAGAGCAGAGAGGCAGACTCCCCAAAAAAAACCCACCCTGTGGGAAACAAACGAGTCATCTAAACGAGAAGAACAAAACCTACAAAAGCTGTCGCTTCAGCAAACTTGTGATCTAATCCCATGAGTCACGGCAGCAGTGCCTGGAAAGCAGTGCAGGCTCTGCTGTGACTGTTCTTCCTTTCTGCCACTTGTCCCACAGACTTCCCAACATTCCAGCAAAGCCTTGGGAGATTTAAGCCCATCCCTCCCACCCTTCTCCCTAGAAACCTAGGCGTGTTTTCAGAAGGGTGAAATGGTTACCTGCCTCCTTCCCACTGACACCCAGCCGATCCCCTCCTCTTTCTCCCAGTGCAGTGACATGATGCTGCAGGAGAGCTGCTCCACCAGCACACCATCTCCATCTGGATAATGCAAAGCTTCCAGTTCACAGATGCCTATCATTAATTACAGCATATAGAAAAAAATATCCAATGAGCACCAGGATTTGAGTTGGCACCATTAGAGGGAAGTAACGGTGCGGAGCTGTGAAGACAAAGGAAAGTTTGGAGGAGAAAAACATTAGGTCACAGGGAATGCCCATGGGGTGTCAGAGTTTCTGAGAGTTAAGCGGGGTGGAAGATAATCCTTCAAGAAAAGGTTAAAATTAACATCCTGATTGAGTTACAGCTCACAGAAATCACCTCATCGAAACTGGGAGGACAGGATTTGAGTACAATTGGAGCCCCAGGGAAGGCCTGGGTGTAAAGGTTTCAAGTCTTTAATCTTCAGCCTCTTCCATGAAGGAAAATACATCAATATCAGTCCCGGACCCCCTGCCAGTTGGCTGGGTGAGCATCCTCAGATGCTGGGAAATACAGAGAGAAAAAATGCTCGTGAACAGATGGAAGCAGAGGAACATGCAATCGTAACGTTACTCCATTTCTGTGGGCTTTGCTCTTCAAAAGCTTTTTGCATGTATTTACAGTGTGACATTTTTTGATTCCGGTTACACAGCAAATTTGTCCCAGATTGTGTCAGAGAAACACTTTAGGACTGCAAATTCCCTCAAACAGGGACTGTCCTGGCCTTGCTCCAGGTCCACATGGACCATGGCATCTCACTGTGCCCTGAGAGCAGGGCTCCATGGGGCTGCTCCAAACCACCTCCACCACCCTTTGCATGACCCTGCCTCACCCACGGAGATGAGCTCAACACAAGATGGTACACAGGCGCTGTTAAAGTCTCAGCTCTTTGAAATAATTGGTCTCATTAACTTTAGGAGGCTTGTGGAAAACAAATATGACTTCAGCAGAATTAAATCACCTCCTTCTGTGGGTGATTTACGGAAAACGCCATACCAGAATCTGCAGCAGACCACTCAGTACGAAGGGCCATTACAAGTTTTAATCAGGGATTAATTGTTATGGGACATGCAATATGCAGGATTGCTTTCTGAACAATTTACTCGGGATATTCTAGCAAGGAGCAACTCTTCAGTGGCATTCGCGATGAGAACACAAAATAGGGATGCTGCACAGAAAGGAGGAGCAACTGCAGGAGAGAGAAAGGAATAAAGAGGAGGAGAAATGCTTTAGAGCTGAGCACGCTTATCTATGATGCAAGTAATTAGCACAGGGTTATGATTATCACAGTGAACAGATCATACAGTGGGATCCTTCCACAAAAGCACTCAAGGGTTCACAGTGAAATTTAATACGAAACTGCAGTGCGCAAAAAAGCAGCTAAACGTACAGGCCAAGAAAGAACTGCCAGGAGATCAAGATATTAAGTAAGCCCTGTGGAAACAGAGTAAAAGGCTCTGTGTAGTAAGTCCTGAAGCAAAACACACACACCCCAAGAATGAAAAATAAGATTAAGAAAGAAAAAAACCTGCTTTAGCTTACTTGCCACAGAGCACAAGGCAGGCACTTGCACTTGGCTAAAGGAGCCTTTTTTCCTCCCCCTCTCCCTGCATCTGCTCAAAGCCTCTGCCGTGTCTCCCCTTGTCTAGACATCTGCACTCTGCATGCAGAATGTGAGCAGTGCTTACGGCAGAGGGGAGATCTGACTTGCATTTCCCATCCCAGTTTGCAGAGACATAACTGATGACGCACGCCGCGAGCCGGGGAGGAGACTTGGGACTTGCTTCACTTTTTGCTGCATAGACATGCTCTGAAATCACTCCAGCAGTTCCAAGACCATTTACGAGTCACCAGGCAAAGTGTGGCTCAGGAATAAGAAGTCCTGAGTCCCCCCCCCAGTCTCACATCCTTGGCTCCGTCATGACATACAGGGAGAGCAAACAAGCTCCGTAGCTGGGGAACCCAGGCAAAACGCATCCCCAGGGACACATCTTCCCCTTGCAAGTTGGACTATGAAGGTGGATGGTGCTATCAAGAATTCTGAGAGATTAATGGGTCTCTGGTGACCCCCAGTATGACACAATAGCTTGCCTCAAACCACCCGTCCTCACCCACCTTTGAGCGCTCAGTTTCCTTCACCAGGACTAACAGCAGCTGGATGGAGAGCAGATCATCTCCTCCTCTCAGGATGGTGCAGGTCTATGTCTGACTCCCTTTTCCCCATTCATCCTGGTCTGAGCAGCCAGAATTAATTGACTCCATCCAGCAAGCTCCAGAAAGGACGTTTCCCCCTTCTGCTCACGGTTCGTTAAGAAAAGCAAACTGCCATTCAGTCGATAGGAAAATAACTTGTTTTAGCTTCTTCCCCTGTCATTAGTGGGCATCACATTAAGAACAAGGCAAATCACTGAGGAGAGGAAGAAACACTTGTGCTAATCAGATTTAAAGAGCTGACAGCACAGTGCATCACATCGAGTTACAGGCAGTGGATAACTGGCAGCACTCACTATCTGATGGAAAACCCCAGCATCCCTTCGGATACACCATTTTCCTCACCATTCAAATGCAAAGTCCTCTCCACTGCACCACAAGCTTCACACACCCATGGCACCTCGCCGAGGAGAAGTCTCTGCTCCTCCTGTCTAGCAGACCATCACCTCCAGTCTCAGCATCCGCCCTTCTCAAGGCTCCTCAGCACCCTGACAGCCCTCACTCAACCCTTTGAAAATCAAAAGGGGTGATGGCAAAAGACCCACATCAGGCTGAGGCACCAGTGGCCTCACCACACTGGAATCATAGCATTGTTTAGGTTGGAAGGGACCTTTAAGACCATCTAGTCCAACCATCAACCTAACTCTGGTAAACAACAACAACTCGTCACCAAACCATGTCACTAAGCCATCAACCATTCTTTTGAATACCTTCAGGGATGGTGCCTCAACCACCTCCCTGGGCAGCCCATTCCAAGGCCTCAGAACCCTTTCAGCATAAAAATGTTTCCTGATCTCCAATCTGAACCTCCACCGGTGCAACTTGAGGCCATTTCCTCTTGTGCCATCACCTGTGACTTCAGAGAAGAGACCAACCACCCCTGGCTACACCCTCCTTTCAGGGAGTTGTAGAGACTGAGAAGGTCTCCCCTCAGCCTCCTCCAGGCTGAACACCCCCAACCCCTTGTACTAATGCTGTGGGTGCTATTGATTACCAGAGATAAAGCAAAACACCGGTTACACGGCCATATAACACCACCAACAAGGTTGGGAAAACACAGATGGAAAAAGCAAAGCAGTCTTAATCCAGCAAGATTTGGCTGGGCCCTCACAAATCAAAGACATTTGCTGTATCCAGCATCACCGACTTGATGAGCTGAGATCCACGATATAAAGGAAAAAGCTCCTCCATCAGGCCTCCCTTATTTCGTATGCTCCCTTAGCATCCATCCCCTCCTGTCCCCTTCCCAAAGCAGCCTGTGAATCCCATTTACTAGCCCAGACCATCCAGTCATCTCCCTCTAACCTCTCCATCTCCCTAGGACAACCCTGTCTGGTGCTCCCATGATGACAGGGATGTACTTAATGCGGCAGAGAAAGCCACGATGAGATCCCGGCACTGGAAAATGAAGCAAAGTAAAACTGGAGCTAGAAACAAGACAGTTTTCAATTGCAAAGGTAATTTTCAGACTTAACAAGGGCTTTCAGGGGGTTTGCTCTCGTGCATCACTCAGCCTTGAAATTAAGATGCGATGTATGTGAGGGCTCAGACAGAAACGTGGGCTTGGGGCTGTGATGGGGTAAAGCTGCACATCTCATAGGAGGTCAGATGCAATAATCTGAGTGATCCCTTCCAGTTTCAAAGGCAGTGAGCTCCCCTAACTGTGCCATAGCAACTGAGTTTAACAGGAGCACAGAACCCCATGAAATTAAACCAGATCAAGGATTTCTAAACCAAAATGCTTTAATCCGGGCTATTTGACATAAACTGCCCACTTGTGCCTATCTGCATTCTGCACATGTAACCCCCCAGTGCTGATGTGTTATCAGTCTTGGAAGACTGGAGCTGGATGGAGAAAGCTGGAAGCCCTGTGAATCCCACCTCAACTCACAGACCTCCCATAGCAAAGGCTGGGAGATGTGGCCAGGTGCATCAGGACTCCTGGATAATTATAGGCTTGAAATATGGGACTTGCTTCCCAATAGAAAAACTAGCAGGAATAAAAAAAAAAGGTATAAAAGTGCCACCAGTCCAGCTGCCTGGGGGGAGAGCATACATATATTTTTTAGTTGATGAAACCCCAATCCAGCACTATTCAGAACTGCCACCAGACAGCTGTGAACTTGTGGTAGGAAATCCAGTTGGGCTTTGGCTCCTTGTCCCTCAAGCAAAGAAGTGTTGACATCCCCAGTGCCCCTAAATCACAGCCTCTTTAGCCCCATCCTCAGGGCAGAACAGACCCACAGCAAAACCTCCATCATCTCTCTGGGCTCAGCATCACCCCATCCTCCGGTTCCCAACGCACTTCCCAGACTCAGGGCAACCCCCATGAGCTGTCACAGACTTTGCACCGCTCCTGCAATACAGGGCTGTAACTGGGCAGAGATCCCTGGTTTAAGGAAATAACAGGAAAATGAAGCAATATATCTAACAGCATTAGCTCTCATTAAAGCCACGAACACAAAGCCATGAGAGAAGTTGCAGCTGTGTGTACCCAGCCCATAACCCACCAGTTCCTCACAATCCCGCTCAGAACATTTACCACAGACGTTAAATAGACTGGGAAAGACATGGAGAAAACACAAGTTCTGCAAAATTCTGGCCTGACCTGCTTTTTCCAGCTTCCAGCCAGCCAGGAGGAGCTACTCACTGCCTCTGTTGTCACCTGCAATAAGTTACCTCGTTAAGGAGACACCTGCACCAAGGCTGCAGTGCCCCAGGTGCTGTACAGAGATGCACCAAGATGTCCCTGGGGATTATCTTCACCCACACAGTGGACAAAAAGAGTGTGAAGCTCACCCCTGAGGTCTCCTACTTCTCACCTCAACCCTCAGTATGTGATGTGGGCCAAAAACCCAGGAGAACTTCGGAGATCTGATGACCACCCAGGTCCCGAAGTCCCTTCGATGGCAAAACATCCAGCCTCCCCCAGAGCCCAGCACACCCTCATCAGCCAGACCAGCTGCCTCTTGACCTTCTCCAGGAAGTGAATATCAGATGTTTGTGCCAACCATGCTCAGCCCAGGTATTCTCCTGCACCTTTTTTAACAATTCACCCAGTCAATTCTTTAAATATCTTCCTGGTCACTTGGGGAGATTTGCCCACTTCAGCTCAATTTGCTATGTTTCCTTTATCCAGGGGACACAAGTACATTTTATACATTAACCTGAGCCTTTCACCAGCACAATTAATTCGGCGGGCTTGGCTAGTCATAGGGTCATTGTTACTGAAAGACATGCAATATGAGCTAATAAAATAAACAACAACATATGGGATTGCAGAGTAGATTGGCAGAACATAATTAAGTGAAGTGGAACCTGGCCAGGATAATAAAAGGAATTATTTTATTTGATTTTTTTTTTTTTTTTTAAGGGCCAGAAGTGATCTGGGCTTTGAGTTTCTACCCAGCCCAGGTACAAGCTGGGGGACAGGCCCTGCTTGCTGTGGGAGGGCAGCAAGACCAGACAAATCAGCTCATCTTTCTGCATAAGGAAAGGGACCCCTCTGACCGTGACTCCTTGGGCTGAACTCTACTTGGCCACTGTAGAACAACACGAAGAAGCTTCCCAGAGGAAGAAGTCCATGGATTAGAATGAAAAAAATCTCACCTGGATTTTTACCTTGGCCCTGTACACCACCTCGGACACCTTCCCACACAGGGCAGAGCATCACCTTTTAAGCCCTTTCCTCCTTGGGAGATCACCAGCAGGGAACTCAGGCACCTTGTACATACAGCAGCCAACACAGCTGAACGCAGATGTCATCTGGTGTTTTTTTAAGAGCAGAACAGGGGATCTGTAACTGCTGAGCCAGGTGCTGAGACTCCCACTTTTGCCAGTTCTTGTATACTCAGGCTCCAGGTCCTGCAGGACATCTTCACAGCTTCAGCACATCCCCACCACCACCCCCACCTCAGGAGCCACACCTGGGCCAGATTCTCCTGAGCTGCCCCACAAAAAAACTCCTTCAGCCTTAGCTGAAGCATCCCAGAAGCTCCTCCAGCATCTCCCTGGGCTCAGCCCCCCAAAAACCCTCCAGTGATCACAAATCCAATCCCTTCTTCACACCCCAAAATGTATCCTAGGTGGGCCAGGGCTGCTCTACCGAGGAGAATAGACCCACACCCTCTCAAACCAGTTTGTGTGATTCATCAGGCTTTTTATTAAGGGGCAATTGGTGCCTGAAGGTGTGGCTCCACCTTCCCAGTGTAGCCCCACAGCTGCCTCTGCCCCACCTGAGGCCTGGGGTTAATTAGTCCTTAGAAGGCTTTGTCCTTCCAGGATCCAGCACAAGCCCCAAAGAGCCCTATCCCAAAGTGATGCTGAAGCACATCTTCCACCTGCTCTTTCCCCTTCCTCCATCACCCCGCTCAGCCATCTCACCCCTGAGCTCCATCCTGACCCCAAATACTCCTCACTGCCCCCAGCCCTCCTCCGAGCAACCACAATAATTACATCAGGTTGGTCCGTGGGGAGGGAAGGGGAAGCAAACCACTCCAGCTACAGCTCAAGAGGCCAAAATGCCTAGAAATTGCTGTTTCTGTGGGAAATAAACAGCTGCAAAGAGCAGTGAGGTCATGGCGAAAGGCAGAGCCGGGGAAAGCGAACCTCTTCTTGACTTCTTCTGCCTCTAGAGAGCATTGTTGCATTTTCTTCCCAGCAAGAGACAGGAACGGAGGCATCTCCCCGCACTGTGAGCAGAAGCACTTGAAATGCTGCAGAGACACCCGGCAATCTGACATGAAAAGCCCCAAACATCTCTCTTCGGTGAGCACCGAGGACTAATAAAGCCTCCCAGAGAAGGTCACTGGGCTTTCGGATACAGCTCCCTTTCCATCAAAATGTCCTTCACTGGCTCACAGCAAAACACTTGTAGGGAAAGAGGGGTTATTCCGTCTGGAAAAGGGCAAAACAGCTCCGTGACATGGCCGGGCACAGGCAGGGAACAAGAAGAAGCTGTCAGAATGGCTGGCAGAGGGAGGAGGAGGAGGACAATGAAGGAAAGTCCTCGTGTGGACATGCGGATATGTGATGTTCACCAAGGTCCTGTGCAGATAGAGCACTTGCTCAGGCTCTGGGAATGAGAAATAGCCCCTGGTGAGACCTTCAGTGAGGTCAGCCTGGTAGTGGTGCTGCCACCCCTCCGCTCACATGCCAGGGACTGGGTGCCCATGTCCTGCCCACACCCTACCTGTGCCCTGCCTGCAGGATCAGCCCTTCTGCACCCTCTCAGCGGGACACAGCCTCTCCTTTCCACCCCGTTATTCACCGTTCACCCATTCCTCATCCCTCCGCCATCCACTCTCTGATAAACCCAACTCATTACCCCAGATCAATTAAGATATTTTTCAATATTTTTAAAGGAGCATCACTGCTGTTACGGAGAGGAAGGTTATTACTGGTCCCATTTGCCATGGCTGAAATAATGACTTTCTCCCACACAGAGTGAGTCAGGCTCCAGCTCCCCGAGCCTTCGGCAGTGGAGGGACGAGGCAGTGTCTGAAGGGAGCCGGGGGGTGATCGGTTTGGGCTGACAGTCTGATAAGAGGGCAGCAGAAATTTGTGAGAGCACACTGTAGTGAGCTGAATTCATGGAACCACTCAGCACTCTGGCAGAGCTGTTCAAAGAGGGCATTTCTTCCATTGTTATCTTCTTCAAACCAGGACCAGGTCCGCAGCCTCCCTGGCTTGCAGGGTGGGAGAAGGTGGGTGATGGAGCAGGACCAGTGCAGGAGAAAGGATGGAACTGGAGTGACAAGGACAAAGCAAAACTACCATTTTTTCATTACCTGCATTTAGAAAACTCCCATCTGCACATCCAGCATCTCTCAGGGGAGGACAAAGCAGGACTTCAGCTTCTTCAGCTCACAGCCACCTGCACGGAGCAGAGGGAAGCTGGGGCTGAGCAACGTTTTGCATTCCATGCTGCTATCTGTGCAGCCAAGGCTCTAGCTCAGTGGCTGTAGAGTTGGGGGCAGAGGTTTGGGGTGAAACCTGGCCTCTCAACCTGCCAGCCTGGAAGAGAAGGGAGCTGGGATCCTTTAGGGACAGTGAACCCAGCTCAAACAGCAGCTCCCTTGGAATCCACTGCTCTAGGTGAGTAGCTGTGCTCAACCTCGCACTACTCCTACAGCACTGGGAGCAACTTTTTCCCCTGAAAGGGTTAAGCATCTTCCAAAACCCCTCCATAGGGCTCCAGAAGTGGAAATTACTTGGAGCACAGCCTGAGCTACCCCTCCACTGCAGTTAAATTTCGGAGAGCATCTTTCCAGCCCCTGGAGAGGAGGTACCTGCAGCGAGGAGGCTGGGACTGCCCAGGCAACCAGAGCCTTCCTAGTAATGAAAATCAGTTCCCTGAAACCTCTGGATACTTGGAAAATATTCATTTCCAATTGAGAGCTGCTGTCTCTCACACACGGCCATCCAGCATGACACAGAGCTCTCAGGTTTCACACGGCAGCTCTTAAGTGTCTCTCCCTGCTCTTTCCCCCCTGACAATCTGCTGAGCGGATTTCCCCACCAGCTGAGATCCCAATCGCTGTGTAAACCCTGCCTGGGAGTGGGGAAGCCACAGTTCTCCTGCCATCCTGTGAGATCTTCCCTTCTAGGATGATTAAAGGTTTGCTTTGGGGGTTCTGGGCAAAGATGAAAGAGGTGGCTTTGTTTTTTGGCTACTGCTTTTCCTTTCTTCCGGGTCTTTATTTGGTTTTGTGCCTCCCCAGAGCCCCGCTGTCTCCTTCTGCCTTGCTGTTGAAGCAGAGGATGTGTTACCCTGGTCCCAAAGATGACAGTCCTGCCAGCTCTACTGTCATCAGCCTCCCCTTCCACGGACACAGTACTCATTTATGAGCACTCAGCTTATTGCACCACTTCACTCTTCCCCATCACACCCCGATTAACATGTGGCAAAGGAGCAAACATCTTTTTTTAATCTTTTTCTTTTTATTTTTCTTTTTTTTTTTTTTATTCTCTAAGAATGCCACATTTTTGTCCTGATATAATAAATTAACAGTGACTGGGGCAGCAGAGATTTGGGCCCTGGTTTCTCAAGCTTCAAATATTTTCAGTCTTTTAATCTATCAAGTGGCTTAATCACCTCAGCATCCTCCCGAAAGGCAAGAGGTGAGTCCCCAAGGTGTGCTGCCACGAGAGGGTCGGGGTGCTGGGGACCAGGCCAGCTCTGCCCAGCAGCTGGCCAGACCTGCAGGAGGAAAACAAGCTCACAGCCAGACAGGAGACAGGACATTGAGTAACTCTTGGCCACAGCAGAGTTATTTTCAAGGTGAAGTGTGTGTTTTTTCCAGGCCAGAAGCAGCTGCCATCATAGAATCATAGAACCATAGAATCACAGAATGGTTTTGGTTGGAAGGGACATTAAAGATCACCAAGTTCCAATCCCCCTGCCCTGAGCAGGGACACCTCCCACCAGACCAGGTTGCTCAAAGCCCCATTCAACCTGGTCTTGAACCTCTCCAGGGATGGGACATCCATCCCATCGAGCCCAGTGGAGGTGGCAGAGCACCCAGGGCATTCACCTCTCCTCCTCCAGCTCTGGAGCCTGGAGCTGTCATTCAGAAAACAAGCCTCTGGGAGCCCGCATGTCCCTCTGATGGGCTGACAGCACCCTGTGCCCAGATGTGATACGCCATAGAAGTGACAAAACTTCAGGAAAAAAAGCTTCAAAAACCCACCCTCTTTTAGAGAGAGACCATCACCGTGTCCTCGTGGCCACAGACAGAGCCAGTGGCCAGCGGATGGTGTTCCCAGGAGGTCTGACCGGGCACTGCTGGAAATGGCCCCCGTGTGTCAAAACAGGGGCAGGGAAGAGAGTAATCCGGAGGTTGTTTTTGTGACTTTCTTCAGTTATTTTTGACCGTGGCTGTTCTCCAAGTATTAAACAATTGACCAACCGAGGGATACCACCGCGAGGTCAGGAGTTATGTTGATGTTTCAGCTTTCCCAGTGAGGCTGGGATTGACCAAGGAAGCAGGAGATTTAGATACCTCTTTCCCAGTGGAGTCCATAAAGGAGCAAAGACATTCCCCATTGCACAGCAAGACCAAAACCACCCTAACGAAGCTGTGTCATCCATCCACGCAGAAATTAATGCCTGGCCCAGATGCTGCAGCAGTGTTTCTTCTGATACTTTGTGAACCATTGAAATGGACAGAAAAAGTCAGAAAATCAGCTTGGGCCGCAAATTCAAGTGGTTGTTCACTAGAAAAAGACTATTTTTAGCCAGAGAATAGGAGATTTCCCTCTGTTCAATTGCCTTGCAGCCGGTATTCAAAGCCCGGTGGCCTCTGAGGGCAGAACAGAAGAAGGGGAGCAAAATCTTTGTCCTGTGACTTCTTTTAGCACCGGGCACAGCAGGAGAGCCTGCCCTCCACACCACACAGGATCTGGCGAGCTCTTCGTTTTCACACCCACTCAAGCAAAAGTGTATTTTCTAGCAAAGGAAAGTATGTCAGGCCATTGATTTCTTGGGCAACTGCACTGCAGAATAGACAGAGCTGAACTCGGTGACGCATTAGGCTGTTGGCTGCAAACCAAACACCTAGTAAAAAATGCTTGAAAACCAATTTTTTTCTTGTTTTCCTGGTGTATTTGGAGAATAACCTGCCTGCTCTTAGGCCTCCCCTTTTATCATTGGCTACTCCATGCCAAATAGGATGGGGGGGGGTGAGGGGGTGTCACTTGGGCTTCCTCAGCATCACTTCACGGGGGGATGCTTCCATTGAAAATTAGGCAAATGGGAGAGAAAAGGCAAAATTACATGACCCGTTGGGAAGGGGTGTTTGCAGGCAGAGGGAAGTGAGAAATTTTCCCCAGAGGTACAGCCTGGGGAGTCCAGTCTTCCTGACAGCCAGCACCAGTGCCGGGAAGACGTCAGCATCCCATCTGTGCAGAGCCAGAGGGACCTGAGCCGCATGTAGAGCAGCCTGAAACACCAGGATGCCTCCTCCTCACCACGTACCACCATCCTGGGGTCAAACCATGACCGTCCACAGGCTGACAAGCAGAAGTCTGTGCTCCCCTCTGGGCCAAGGAGCTCAGTGCAAGAGCCTGGCAGCCAAAAGGGCTGCAGAAGGCAGCAGAAGGCTGCTGACACCTTCGTCCGGAAGGATTTCCAAGCCAACTCTAGGCAGCCGCACTATGAATATCCAAAGAGGATAACGTCAGCCCTGGCTCTGGGAAGCAGGGGAGGATCCACAGAGAGGCATCACGTTTAATCACCTGCCTTAATAGCTTTGCATCCGACAGCGGCGTGCAACGAAAAGAGCAGCCCCGAACACCGGTAGCTGCTACGAGCCACCGAGCAGAGAGCCAGCTCCCCCTCTCAGGGAGCAGCAGAGTCCTGCTAACACGCTAATGACAGCAGCCCACCCTTCTCTAGGGGCTGACGAGGGCTGAACAACACCCTGTCTTTTATTTTACCCAGCACTTAATTGGTAGGTGTTCGCCGTGTCACTTTGTAGGGCTTTGCTGTGCCTCTGTCGGAGGAGGAAGCTTGGCTGCGTTCCTGGCAGGAGCACCAGCAAACGTCTGAAGCCTCCCCCTAATTTCCCCACCTCGCATTCCCCATAGCTCAGGATGCCCTGGGATTTGGGATGCTTTGATTATGAGCATGGTGAGTTTTTCCTCCTGGCCTCCAATTCCTTCTGGTAGGTTTGGCCAGATGGAGACACACGGTCACAAGAGCAGCGGTTGGCACCACTCCTTCATCCACTCCACTTTGCTTTGCAAATGCTGAATATCAGGGAGCAATTGGCTGGCAAGACTTGGCCACTGTGGGCTCCATCTGCAAAGAGTGGCACCTAAAATTCACCCATCCATCCAAAGAAGGCAGAGGCAGGTCTATCTGCAGCCCCACACGCTTGGCTCTGATGCTCTGTGTAGTCAACCAAACTGCAGCAAGCAGGTTGCAATTCCTGTCTGGAATTGCAGGAGCGGGTCCAGAGGAGGCCATGGAGATGCTGTAGGAGCTGGAGCCCCTCTGCTGTGGGGACAGGCTGAGAGAGTTGGGGGATTCAGCCTGGAGAAGAGAAGGCTCCAGGGAGACCTTAGAGCCCCTTCCAGTCCCTAAAGAGGCTTCAGGAAAGTTGGGGAGGGACTTCTGATCAGGGAGGGGAGCCATAGGATGAGGGGGGTAACAATTTTAAACTGAAAGAGAGGAAATTTAAATGAGATATTGGGAAGAAATTCTTTACTGTGAGGGTGGTGAGAGCCTGGCCCAGGCTGCCCAGAGAAGCTGTGGCTGCCCCATCCCTGGAGGGGTTCAAGGCCAGACTGGAGGGGACTTTGAGCAACCTGGTCTGGCGGGAGATGTCCCTGCCCAGAGCAAGGGGTTGGAATGAGATGATCTTTAAGGCCCCTTCCAACCCAAGCCATTCTATGATTTATTTTTGGTCCAGAGATGTGGAGACTGAAGATGTCCTGGTTATAACAGGGCAAATTTTACAATACAACTGAACTGAATTCCCCTGGAAACATCCATCTACAGGAAAGGTTTCCCTGGAAATCTCCACAAAGTGGCCTAGATAGAGGTATCAACCCCAGGGACACAGGAACCATCACATCTATCAGGTGCTGGAGGATTTGCCCAACGCTGAAATGGGTCCCTGCATGACTCAGCCACCTTCCCATGTCGCAGTTAGACGATGGCTGGATGGACCATACGCCTTGCCCACGCCATCGCTGCCCACCTCAAGCTCCCAACCCTCCCAGGCTGCTCTCCCAAAATCCCAGTACACCCCAGCACCACGTATACAGAGAGAATACTGCTTAGCTGGAAGGGCAAAAGGAATTACGCACCAAGTTGTTCCCCAGCACCACGAGGCAGCACTGGTATAGATGTTTTAAGACAGTCGTAATTTCTTTAAAGAACGTTTCCAGGCATGCCTGGATAAATTATTCACAAAGAATAAGAGATGAACCCATCCGGAAAAAAAGGAGAGAAGGCCGTTGGGATGAGGCCAACAGCTTTTTCCTCTGATGCTATTGCCAGGTTGTAACGTTTGTGTTTACTCTCTGAGAGAATGTAGCAATTATTTATATTGGTTTAATGGAAAGGGGCTTCGTAACATGAAATAAAACCTGAGCAGATCTTGAAGCAGAGAATAATGCCGTACTCCTGGATAGGCAGGGCAGAAGAAGTGGGGGAACCCACCTCACACTTGCAATAATAAAGAATAAGCATCTCAGAACCAACCCGGCTAATTTTTCCCTCCATTGCCATGTGAGCACTAAGGACATTAAAATTCTGTTGCCATTTTTAGGGAAGAAAACATATTTCAGTAGTGTTTGTTGGAAACACCATTAGGATAACAGTCACCCCCGCAATGTTTTATTGCAGGCATTTGCTTCCAGGCTGCCATTCGCAGTGATTACTCCCCAAATTACTTCTAAACACCCAAACTACAGAGGGAAGGAGTTAGTCTAGTGCTGGGATTGATAGCCGTGGTTTCTCTTGCAAGACTAATAAGAATATATCTATCTCTTTTGCAGCATTTTCCTCAAAGAGGATCTGGAGCACTTAGAGAAGCGGGGTAAATATTTCTCCAAGACAGCAGAGCTGACTGCAAAGATGTGACTCGTCACCCCCCTGGTGAAGCCAAGTAGATCACAAAGCAAAATAGGATAACCACTAATACCCTGTTAAAAAAAAAAACATTTTGCTGGCAGGTATGTATTTAGAAATGGGGGTAAACCCCCCAAAAAGTAAAATTTATACACAAGGCAGTCAAAGAGTGCATCTCAGCCACGCAAGACAACAAATACCTGAGATTTCTGTTTCTCTAATCCACATTTAGTGCAGGCTTAATAACGTGGATTAAGAGCAGGTGGGCAAAAGGAGTTTGGGAAAACGACAGGAAAATAAAGTAGATAAATGCACTAATTGCAGTTTATCTGACAGCTCTGCTTTCTCCTCTACAGCTGAGACTCCAGATCGAATATTTATACATTGGGTAGGACTGATTCCCTGGGATAAAGCTTGACTCCGCGTCGGGCGACAGCAGCTGATGGATGGGCACCACATCTCACCAAATCCCAGCAGATTGTTTTGTCCAGGTACCACCAATTGAAAAAGAAAGTATCCTGCAGCAGAGACCAGCTGCTTACAGCTGGGAAGACTCGATTGACCTGATTTCACACCACATTTGAGCAGGGTTGCTTTACATTCTGAAACAGCGACAGGTTTGGGGTTTTTTTTTCATATATTTCTGTGTATAGGAGGGGGTAAATGGGGAGAAATCCTTCTGGGAAGCTCCTGCCCAACCAATCTGCATATAAATATGAGGCCCCAGACTGGAAATCTGTATCTTGACCACAACCCATGAAGAAGAAAAGAGCTGAGAATGGAGAGAGCAGATGCTGATGGATACAGCCCCGCAGAGGTCAGGTCTAGTGCGAGAGCAAATGACAAAGTCCAACCAGCTCAGTCCAGCAAGTGACCATTGCCCCAGGACCTTGTGGGGGACATCCCAAGGCTTTAACCACATCATTTCTTGTCTTGATTCACTTGATTCTTGATCCACTCTGGGGAGACCCCACCTGGAGTCCTGTGTCCAGCTTTGAAGGGACATGGACGGGAAGGACATGGACCTGTTGGAGCAGGGCCAGAGGAGGCCACAAAAATGCTGCGAGGGCTGGAGCCCCTCTGCTGTGAGGACAGGCTGAGAGAGTTGGGGAGTTCAGCCTGGAGAAGGTGCCAGGGAAACCTTAAAGCCCCTTCCAGTCCCTAAAGGGGCTCCAGGAAAGCTGGGAGGGACTCTTGAACAGGGAGGGGAGCCATAGGACAAGGGGAAAGTGTTTCAAACTGAAAGAGGGGAGACTTAGATGAGATATTGGGAAGAAATTCTTTGCTGTGAGGGTGGTGAGACCCTGACCCAGGTTGCCCAGAGAAGCTGTGGCTGCCCCATCCCTGGAGGGGTTCAAGGCCAGGCTGGATGGGACTTTGAGCAACCTGGTCTGGTGGGAGGTGTCCCTGCACAGGGCAGGGGGGTGGAACTGGATGGTCTTTAAGGTTTCTTCCAACCTGAGGCATTCTATGATTCTTTGATTCTATGATTCATCCAGAGCTCCTCTTGCCAAAGGGCCAGAGCTCACCTTTTCTGGGGCTCAGGGTTTCCTATGGCTCCATTGGTTCAGACACTGGGAAGCCAGGGAGGTCTGACCAAAGCCCATCTCCCTCCACGCAGGCAGCCAACGTGCATTTTGAGTTTCCTGCCCAGTTTTAATCCCAGCGACATGTCCAAAGGGGCTCGCTAAAACGTTTGCTTCCATTGAGTTAGTGCTTGTGCAAAGAAAACAGCCAAATCTGGGGTGGCCTCAGCTGGTTGTGCAACTTGAAGGGGATGCCTTGGGGAGGAAGGGGGGGCTTTATCCAAGGCAAATGCCAGGCAGATAGCATCTTCCTGGACCGCAGAAACCAGCTCCCTGTCATTGTATGAAACCACAGCATCTGCAGACCCTTTTGCAAAGCAATCAATCACACGGAGAGTTGGTGGCAGGGCCCTGGCAGGGACCGAGTGTGTCAAAGTTCCTGAGCTCACGCATTTCCGCGGAGAGCAGGATTTAATGAGGAGAAAAGCGTGATTTGAAATAACCATCGACAGCCAAAGCGCTGACCCAGCAAATTGAAAGAGAAGCTTTTCCTTTTTTCTTCCTCCCTCCCCCCCAAAAAAAAAAAGAAAAGAAGAAAAGAAAAGCATGCAAAAATAATTGTTCCCGAAGCTCATCACTGACACGTTCCTTGTGGGTGCTTCCAGTCCATCGCTGATAGAAAGGAGAGGAAAATGGAGGAGTGAAATCACTTTGCTCCTCCGGGCTTTGGGGCTGAGCTTGACAGTGGATTTCTCCTCCCCCCCCCCCTCCCCGAGAGCCATCACAGAGGACACACACTGGTTAATCCCCCACGCTCCGCTCTGTGCAGAGCACAGTTGTTATGAGCACACTCCCCTGAGCGGCTGCCAATAAACGGGAGCTACCTAAACCCAGGAGAAATCTAGAAATAAGCCAGCCTCTCCTCTCCGAGTGATTTCCCCTGCAGCTTGTGCCAGCATTTCAGAAAGAAATCCTCCAGGACGGCTCCTGAGCCAGCTTTGGAGAGAGCAGCATCTTTTCCACCCTTCCTCTGTGTGAAGCCCAGTTGCACCCACTCCCCTGGGGACGGCGACCAGCTGCCCAGAGCTGGTCATCGGATACACTGGGCACTGCCAAAGCACTCAGCAGATCAGCTCTAGCTTGTTGATATCTCCATTTTCTGCATTAGCCAAGACAACTGCCGTGATCCCAACCGATGCTCTTCTCCTCGGGAGGCTGCAGAGCCCGGTGGGGCAGTGGGACATGCCCCTGTTCACGCATGGGATTGCTTGGAGGCCGGACACGTAGCTCGGAGCCCGTTCGGTTGGTCCTCACTAAAGCAGAGCAGGGAGCATTTCAGCTCTGCTAAACCCCTCCTGCTGCTTCCACCAAACCCCGGAAAGCAGGCCAGGCTCTGCCAGGCTGAGAGTCAGCTCTTCTCTAGCGAAACCAGCCCTCGTTTTCAGATGCATTAATTTCACAGTGCGTGCACAACAATGGGAAATGTAATTACAGCCCCGTGCCCACCCTTGCCTGCAGTGCTGCAGGGGAAGGGATGCTCACGATGGAGCTGCCCAAATGGCCCACAGGAGCCTCCACCGCCCTCCCAAGGGGTGACCGGGCCCCTGCAGATTGAGGATTTTGACGGGTTTTCCAGCCAATAAATCCTCTCTTTAGTGAACCTGGTCTCACGGCCCCATTGGTGCGAGCTCAGGCAGGGGACGTGGGGATGGGTAATTAGCAGGCTGGTACCCGTGCATTGCAGAACCATGGGCAGCATCAGCGTGGCACGCATTGGTTAACGCTTCCCAGGAATGTCCCAGCTCTCCCTAAAATCCCTGCAGGTACCTGAGATACACTGGGACCCTCCAGCCCATGTTTGTCCTAGGCAGAGGTTTTGCTAGATAATTTCTGGAGGTGGTTGCATCCTGCTCTGGTATAAAGTGGATTTCAAACCTTTACTCACCCCCTGGAGTGCATATCTAGCCCATAGGAAAGAAAAGCTCAGGCCTTGCCTGTGCAGGGCATCTCTCTGCCCCAGACACAATCCTTCCCAAAGCCCTGCATCCACCTCCCCATCCCCTCCTGGTCCCCAAAACCAGTTTCCTCCGCTCAGCTGCCTGGGCTTTCCAGCCGGGTTCCCGGTGAGAAGAGGAGAAACCCGGTCTCCCAGGCTGTGATTTTCAACCCAGAATGATTTTCATTATATCTGTCCCAAAGGCGCAGAGGGGGACAGGCCACACAGGCACTGAGCAGCCTGGAGGTTGTTGGATTCAGAAGAAAATGAGACGGAACATTGCTTGCAAAGTTAATTTGAACCAACCGGCGCCTGGCGGAGCAGGCAGGAGAGCCTGTCCCACAGTGACAGCCAGCATTTTCCAAGGATACCACAGAGCTGGGATGCTGGTAGGGAGGGGAGAGCAAAGGGCTTAGAGTCAACATGTTTGGGCACGATTATTTCGAGAGTGCCCCAGGCTCTGGCACACGCACTGGGGATCTGCCCTCATCCACGTGTGTGTGCGGCTCAGCCCCAGGCAGGGGGACAAGGAGGGCTGGGAGACACCAGGACACACACACACACACACACACACACACACAGAGGTGGTTTGCAGAAGGCTGAGCCTCAACCCCTCCTGCAGGCAGCACTAGTAGCAGCAAAACGTGGCATCCTACACTTGTAGTCGTTCGATACGTATCCTCTCTCCAGCTTCCAGTGCTCTCCTCTTGTGCCTAATTAATGGAGTTTTATTATTTTGCTTAATACAACAGCAATAAAGAAGCAATTACTCTGCACTTAGGGGGAAAAAGAAAAAATGTATTTCAGGACTGGTGAGAGCCACCTCTCTGTGAGTCGCTGGATGAGGAGCATTGGGAGGTGTGAAGAAACCAGCCTAAGTACCAGGTGGCCGGATCCTGGGCCAGGCAGGGCTGGGCTCTCAGTTCTGTCAGCCAGGGCAGGATGGGGGTGGGTGCAGTACCCAAATTATCCTCTCAGCTGGGTTAAACAGGCAGGAAAGGAGCCACAAAGCCACACACCCAGAGCTGGGAAAAGCCAACAGGTCCCCAGGCCAGGATATCGAAGTGAGTTTCATCAGGGCAAGGGAGAGAGATGGAAGGTTTGGGTTTGGTGGGGCAAGGGAACAGCAGAGCTAAAGATGCCGGGCATCCAGGCGAGGGGAGCGATGCCTGGGGATGTATCTGGCTGCCAGCAGGATCCGTGCAGTAAAATGCATCTTTCCAGCATCTCTCCTGCCTTCTTCAGCTCTGTCCCCCCCAGCTCCCCTGTTTGGGCAGGGACCCATCGTCACCCCAGGCAGGTAAAACATTTAGCACGATGTTCCTGCATGTAGTGGAGGGTTTCAGAGCAGGGCAGGGAAAGCAGAACCTCCCACCAGCCCTCCCAACTCGCAACCCCACCAGGACACAGCCCAGTTTACCTGGTTCATCCCAGCCTCTCACCCCAGGAGGACACAGCACGCAAGGCAAACCCCAGGGGCTGCCGCAATTGGCTCCAAACCACCGGCCTCACCAGCTGGTTTGAATTTTCCTTGTGTTTGCAAAAGGAAGAAAAAAATAAATATTAAATGGCCTTTTACTACTTATTCAGCATTGCTCTGAAGGGTTTTTTAGCTAAACAAAACCGTACCTCTGATGCCTTGCTGGTTTGCATTAATAGCCCAAAGGGGAGTTTGAGCTGGCTCGGCTCGTGTGTCAAACACCCCAGAGAGCTCGGTGAAGGAGGCCAGACGCTGGGCATGGGCCAGGAGCTTGGACACCCTTCCTTGGGTTACTCCCAGCTTCCCGATGCTGCAGCCAGCTCCTGAGCCTGTGCCACCCCCCTGGCACTGCTCCTGGCCCGGGTTACCTGGTAGAACTACTCTCCGAGCTCCAGCTCGTAAAGGTCTCCGTGTCCCTGGGAGGTTTGGTGCAGAACCAGCTGCTTTGCTCGTTTTCAGCCCAATCTTATCCAAGCTCTGTGCAGCGATAAGGCTCCTGGTGCCAGAACTGCTCCCATGGTCCTGCTTTCCCCCAGGAGAATGAGCTGGGCACACAGCAAAGGGTAGAAGGTCCCAAAACATGTCGGGCATCACTGTAGCGGTTGGAGGCTGCAGCAGGTGGATCAACCCCTTTTGAACCACAAGGAGGTGGCATGAAAACCTGCAGCAGCGCTGTCCATCCTCCTGTCAGTGTTTCATAGAATCATAGAATGGCTTAGGTTGGAAGGGACCTTAAAGATCATTCAGTTCCAACCCCTCCCACTAGACCCAGGTTGCTCAAAGCCCCATCCAACCTGGCCTTGAACCCCTCCAGGGATGGGGCAGCCACAGCTTCTCTGGGCAACCTGGGCCAGGGTCTCATCATCCTCACAGCAAAGAATTTCTTCCTAATATCTCATGTAAATCTCCCCTCTTTCAGTTTAAAACCATTAGCCCTCAATCCTATGGTTTCCCATCTGATCAAGAGTCCCTCCCCATCTCTTCTGTAGCCACCTTTAGGGACTGGAAGGGGGCTCTAAGTTCTCCCCGGAGCCTTCTCTTCTCCAGGCTGAACAACCCCAATTCTCTCAATACCCTTTATACTTCCCAGTGCTGTCAGAAACAGGGCAGAGCTTCCCAGTACTAATTTACTTCTAAGGAAGGTCTAATGAATTTGTACAAAGCACAATGTGATCACAGCTCACTTTGGCATCTCTCTTGACCCGGCCTGGCAGAAGGATTCATCCCCCTGGCCCTGGCCCATGCACCCAGAGATGTGCAAATCCTCCTAAAATGCATTGGGTGAAGAGGATTCACCAAACTCAGGTTGTTGAGCTTCTTTATGCCAGCTGGCCTCAGTCTCTCCCTTTTCCCTCTCAGGCTTTGTCAGGTTTAATTAAAATTCCTATACACAGCTAGTTCTTTCTCTCAGGCTATTATCTCCCATGTGCTCTTCTGCCTGCCTCCTCGAGCTCATTTCATTAGGAAGCCATCTCTTGGTGAATGGAGCCATATTTAGGAGGCAATACCTGGCCTGTGTTTGTGTCTGAATGGGTCTATTCATGCATCCCCATGACAAGACAGATGTCCCAAGGACTCATTCTCAGCGCTCACAGGGATAAATCAGGTTTCAGATTAGAGATGTGCCCACTATGCATTTATTTCCATCGAAGCCATGGTTTGCTTCACTGCAGGGAATTACAGCCAGGAAGGAGGAGGAGGGGGAGGTGAGCCTGCCTTAACTCCACATTTATTGCTGTGGGAGTTGCAGGTCACACTGCCCGGGACACCACTGGGACCCAAATGTGCCCACCCTGAGCTCATCGAGCGCCTGGGTCTGTGGCTTTACCCAGCCTGAAGCCAACAAACACCTGCAGACCTTCCCTCTTCCTCCCTCCCTGGGAAATCCAATCTCACATGGAAATTCAACGCTGCCTTCTCTGGTCTTGCACATCAAACTGCTGGGGGTTCCCCGTGGTGCCTCTCTGATCCGGCAGGTTCAAAGCAGGACCAGGGGTGGTCTGCAAGGGATGAAGGACGAACACTCCAGAAGTCAGGGAGTTGGAGAAGAGCAATAAATAGCTTTCAGAGGAATAACCCCTAGAAGAAAAAGCAACAGAGAGGCTGAGTCAGCTCCCGAGGCCACAGGCTGCTGCTCCTCCTGGTCCTGCAAGTCAGAGCAGTGCTCCCAGGCCATTTAGCAACGGAGCTAGTGACAGGCATGAGGTCACCCAGCCACCAGCTCCTGGAGGTGTTCAGCTGGCTCACCTGGCTTCTTCAGCACACACAAAGGGAGCCTTTTCCATTACATGCTCCTCACTTTTCCATCCTTCCAGAGAAGGGCCAAGGCTGAGCCATTGCAGTTGACTCCCAGTTTACACAAGTGGAGTATGTTGCCTCCTGCAGACTCCCAGAAGGACTGCAGAGAGGCTGGGATGACATCCCCAACCAGCACAGATACTTCCAGAGCCTCCAGCTTGCCTTCAAAAATGGCAAAATCCTCTTGTCATCCCAGAGGCCACACACCAGGCAACTGCATGCAAGGAGGCACTGGAAACCTGGCTCCGCACCAGCCATCTCAGCGTCATCCAGCCCAGTGCCACCAACCTCCAGAGGCTGGGACTGTCCCAAGCACCACGTGCTTTGTGAAGGGCAGTCAGCCCCAGCATGGCATGAAGGAATTGAGGAGCAGGAGGCACTAAGAATGAGCAACAACGCCGTCCCATGAATGCTAGCTGAGCCACAGGCTTCCACCCACCTCCCCAAGCAAAAGATGTCTTTCTTCTAGAGCCTTAAAACAAAATATTTAAGTCCCTAGCCCCACAGAAATGGCAAAATAATGACCAAGGTGGGGAAAAAAAAAGGAATTTGGAAAGGTGAAAAGAGCACAGGGAAAGCAATTGGGAAAGTGGCACCTTTTGTGTTTAGTCCCCAAGCATCAGTCCCTTCCTCACGTGTTTCCAGCTTCCCCTGGCTGGGCACGAGGCATTTTGCTGCCAGGGCAAAATGGAGCTGCTTCAACCAGCACACACAGGCTGCTGAAGCTACAGGGACAAAAAGGGTGACATTTGGGCTGGGGGGAGACCTCTGTCTTGCTGGGTCACATGGGCAACCTCACCCAAGAGCCAAGGGGACCCTCTCCCGACCCAGGATGGAACGTTCAGCCCCAGAAGTATTAAAATTACCCTGAAAATTAACCTGGAAATGGTCAAAGATGGCACTGAAACACATTTATACTGAAATGATCTTTCCCAATTAAAAAAAGATGTGTTCATTTAACAGAAAGAGGAAGAAAAAAGGACAATATCACCCTCCAAGTGGAACAAGACACTTCCTTTGGGAAGCTGGAAGCTGCTGCAAATTACAGTGAAACATTCTTCTCCATTTTGTCTGAAAAGCCCAAAATACAGGAAATATTTTAGATCTCAGCTCAATCCCAAATCCATTTTCCCTGCATATTTTCAGTTCCCTGAACATGGAAACCTGCTCTTCACTCCTCTCTACTCTGCTACTCCCAAGATGAAGAGTTTGGCAAAAAAAAAATCTCTCATCACACAGGGCCTCTGTGTTGGGTTGGCAAAGGTGGGGAAGGGATGGTACGGTGGGAAACAACCCAAGGCTAACCCTGGAGCTACAGTGCAAACCCAGGAGACTCTCACAGCCATGGCCTTCACAAGGGCTTGGTCCCAGTCCCCAGGACACCAGCCCTCTCCTGCTGCAGGCAGTGGACTGATGAAAGGCAGGAGCTTGCTGGGGTGTGCACCTCAGGCCAAGCACTTTGGACCCCAAATTCACGCTTCGGCCCAGAATTCAGATCATCTCCAGATACGGAACAGCGAAGTGACACAACAGTCCTCCTCTTCCTCCTCCACCTCACAAGCCCCAGCATCCTTAAGGGGGATAACACATTCCAGCAGGCTCCTTTGGTCTCTATCCCAGAGACACCCCCAGCCCCCCGGGCAGCCCTCTCCAGCCGTGCCGCCCCTCCGCTCGCTCTCTGCTCACAGCGGTAGCCGCTTACTCCTTTTGGCCATCCACTGCTGGTTCCCATCCCATACATTCCCTTCCATTTAGAGATATTGTCAGTTGAGAATTACAGCTCACATGTTTGTTATTTCTAAAGTGATTCCAAGCCAAAATACGAGGCAGCAGTGTTTAGTCTCTCCCTCCGCTCTCACCGCCGAAGCAAGGCAGCTGAGTCAGCATTCTGCACTACCCCGCGCATTCCCCATGGACAGATGGCAAACTCTTAACTCTTCCAGCAGCTCCTAGATATTTTTTACTGCCTATTGCTTTTTTTTTTTTTCGCTGCTGTTTATTTTTCCAGCTGAAATAAGCAGAGGGATGGGAAAAAGTAATCTCCTGCGGAGCGTTGCATCAGAGAGCGGATTCCCATAAGGATTCATTTCAGTGGAAACAGCAAGACCTTCAGTTTTTTGGCAGGGAGAACTCAGCAAGGGCTGAGCTCCGGATCCCCCGGCATAGCAGAGCTGGTTTCCTGTGCTGAGTACCTCCAGACCCTCCTCTGATCTGGTTTCCCCACCAGCACCTTCCTGATGG
>VXBJ01001058.1:784683-813530 GCA_013400055.1 Nycticryphes semicollaris
CTAGGGCTCTACCCCCCCCCCCCCCCTCTCCCCAGGTCTGTTTTTCTCTCCAAGGGGTGTGAGACCACATTGTCCCTGACATTGGCTGGAAGGTGAGTGGGGAAGGATGGACCTCGCTCACCTCCCCATTGCCTGGCATCATCTGCCATCCTTCCTGCTCTCAGCATCTCTGCCTGAGTTGTATCCCACAGCCTTCCTTCATGCCCAGAATGGCTCCTGGCTTTGGAAGATCTTCTTAGTTTCCTCAAGAGCCCAACAACCCAAAGACAAGGAGAACAACTCCACATCCAGCCCTGTCCTTGTGTATGAACAGGCTCTGGCCACCACAAATTGCCCTACAAGGGGCAGAGCACGGGGACCAGTGGGAGATGCTGTGGAACAAGCTGGTTTCTTCCTTTCATATAAAGCATGAGGGAGCCTCTGCCTGTCACACACTTTCCTGGAAGAGAAATGTAATACTTAAAAAAACCACTGTTCCTTGTTATTATTATTATATGTGTTACGTGTCAGAAGAGCTGGGACGTCTTTGACTCACTCTAATACCCCAAGCAGCAGAACCAGCTCTTGTGACTGATGAATACTTCTTACTGAGTGCTCACATCTGTGAGTGAGGTGCTAATGCTAAGTAATATCCTGCAGCAATTTGTGCATTAGGAAGTTGGAGAACATTAGCAGAAACTTCCCTACTGTTTTCTCAGGAAAGAGAAGAGCTTTGACAGGTGGGGACAGAAATGCCAACCCATGAGCCTATTTCTCCTTTACCTAAAGGGGTGCTTTGAGGCCTTTTTAGCAGAGAAGAGATAAATGAAAAGACAATCAGAAGACCTTAATGATTCAGGTAATCATGAAAGATGCTTCAAGTGCAGGCCATAGAATCATAGAATCACAGAATGGTTTGGGTTGGAAGGGACCTTAAAGATCACCCAGTTCCAACCCCCCTGCCCTGGGCAGGGACACCTCCCACCAGACCAGATTGCTCAAAGCCTGGTCTTGAACCCCTCCAGGGATGGGGCAGCCACAGCTTCTCTGGGCAACCTGGGCCAGGCTCTCACCACCCTTGCAGGAAATAATTTCTTCCCAAAATCTCATTTAAATATCCCCTCTTTCAGTTTAAAACCATCTCCCCTCATCCTAACACTCAACTGCCTGATAAAGTCCCTCCGTATCTCTCCTGCAGGCCCCCTACAGATAGCCAAGAAAGGCCCATCCAAACTGTCTGCCCATCTCTGGGCAGACCCACAGCATCCCTCCAGGATGGCTCAATGGGAATGTTCACAGAATCACAGAATATCAGGGATTTGGGAACATACATGGATTTCCCACCATTTTCCTTGACTTCTGGGGTGGCATCACATAGTCCAAAGTAGAGTTCTCTGAAATCAGGACTGTGTCCCCAGTTCATGTCCCCCATGACACAGCTGTGCTGTGTTCTGTGCTGCAAAACAGACTGCCCATGGGCAGGCAGTTATTGTCAACCCCAGGCAGCCCATGGCCATAGGACAAAATCCCCGGAAAAAGAAACACCTGATGCTGCTTTCCCTCTGCCACAGCTGAAATCCACTGAAGACAGAGCGAAAGTGGAGAAATCCCAGCTGGGAGCATCTGGGGAATGAAGAAAAGAGTGCAGCAAGGCAGTGTTAGTGTTTCCAGCCTTAAATCTCAGAGAAATCAATAAGACCTTCCTCAACTGAACCTTCCCCCAGGAGAAAACAGAAAGGATCACAGCAAGAGGTGTGGACACGTCTCTTCTGCAGCTGCATTAAAACCACCCTTTGTCTGGATCACTCATCTGGGAAGCTGTTGTGAGAGCTGCAATGAGGCCCCAGGGCTCGGAGAGCTGCGGTGACATCGGCACACAGGGACACACATCAGCACCCGGCGCGGCGGAGCCAGGGATGAGCTGCTTTAGAAATAAGCTCTTCACATCTCAACATAACACTCCTGTCGACACACACCTGCCTCGCTCCTGCCAGAAGAGAACAAGGAGCTGCTTTCATCCTTCCCTGGGAGCAGAGATGAGGCTGGAGCCCAGCATCAATAAATTAATGGAAAGAGAACAGCCTCTGCTTTGGAACAGAGGCACTGCAGATCTCAGCAGGCCCATCACAGCTTCCTGCCATTGCTTAAATGAATATTCAGCTGGCAGGGAAAGTGCAAAGACAAGGCTCTGCCGACACCTTTCTGGGACACTGCAGCAGCTCTGCCCTGGTTCTGTGCTGTCCCCTTTGCAACGAGGTACCTTGAGGCTAGGCCAGAGCCATTCTGCAGCACGTGCCACGTTAGTAGAGACAACCTCCTCACTGCCCACCGTGGGGACCAAAGGCAGGAGTCTGGCCAGCTCCAGGCCCTCCATCACTTCATTAATCTCATCAGCACAGCAAAGTCCTGGTGACAGCAGGGACCCTGGAACAGAAGCCATTGCCCCAGCCTTACTTGGTTCACAGGCAAAAGTTCTATCCCCAACTCACTCCCCTGAAGTCGTCCCCAGTCCCCATTTAGTGCCTTCTTTAGCCTCTGGGGTGGCTGCACTCCCACAGCTGTTAAGAAAAAGCCGTGTCCTCTGTGCTTAGGGCCAGGGCTGTTTATTTGCACTTGAAATCCCACCCATTTGCTGGTCCCCCCCAGCAGGGGCAGCTCATCGAGCTGGCAGGGACAGGGCACACTGCTGCCAGAAGCCTGTGACAGTCCCATGCCTCCCAGCCTGACCACCAGGTACCACTGGGCAGAGCTGGGCAGCCTTCAAGCCAAAACCCAGACAAGATTTGCCCTGTCCCTTTACCACCCTCCTCCCTGCTCACAAGCAAGATGTTTTCCCATTTATGCTGATTAATAGGTTCTTGGCTCAAATGCCAGCAGCCTGGCTGTCTAGCGATGGTGAGAAGAGGAACAAAGAAAGCTCCTTCTGGTCCCAAAAGTTTATAATTGAGAAATAAAACGAGAAGGATAGACCTGAGAGGCACCAAGACACAAGGGCTGAGCAGGGCTGCAGTCCTGGCAATCAGCACAGGCAACAGACACTGGTGGGAAGTTCATGTTGAACCCATGAAGTTCTACGAGGCCAAGTGCAAGACCCTGCACAAGGGTCAGGGAAAACCCAAGTACAAATCCAGGCTGGGCAGAGAATGGATTGAGAGCAGCCCTGAGGAAAAGGGCTTGGGGGTGTTGCTTGATAAGAAAGAAGCTCAACATGAGTCAGCAATGTGCACTGGCTGCCCAGAAAGCCACCTGCATCCCAGGCTGCTTCCCCAGCATTGTGGCCAGCTGGGTAAGGGGGGATATTCTGCCCCTCTGCTACACTCTGGGGAGACCTCCCCCTGCAGTGCTGCCTCCAGCTCTGGGGCCACCAACATCCGAAGGACACAGACCTATTGAGTCCAAAAGAGGCCACAAAGATGCAGCAATGGCTGGAGTCCCCCTGCTGTGAGGACAGGCTGAAGGAGTTGGGGGTGTTCAGCCTGGAGAAGAGATTGCTCTGGGGAGACCTTAGAGCCCCTTTCTGCACTTAAAGGGGTCTATAGCAGAGACAGGGAGGGACATTTTTTTCAGGGAGCGATAGGATGAGGGGGAGTGGCTTTAAACTGAAAGAGGGGAGATCTAGATCAAGTATTAGGAAGAAATCCTTTCCTGTGAGGGCGGTGAGACCCCAGCCCAGGTTGCCCAGAGACGCTGTGGATGCCCCATCCCTGGAGAGGTTCAAGGCCAGGTTGGATGGGGCTTAGAGCAACCTGGTCTGGTGGGAGGTGTCCCTGCCCAGGGCAGGGGGTTGGAATGAGATGATCTTTAAGGTCCCTTCCAACCCAAATCATTCTGTGAAGTGAAGGGAGTCAGTGGATGGCTGCAGACATGAGGGGCAGCCCAGAAGGGTGAGGCAGGAGAATCGGGAAAGGTGGGAAAGCAATGCCCAAAGCAGCATCCAAGGGGATGCAAGCTGGCCCACACCAAGTTTGTTGAGCCCAAAAGAGGGATATTGCAGCAAGTGGAGGGAGCTGTGATGCAAGAGGGTGTGGGAGTTTTAGCTGTAGGAAAGGCTTAGCAAGGTTGCGCAAGGCCTTGAGGTGGCCACAATATGAAGACACAGAAGGAGGCAGAGGATGAAGACAGGACTCAGATTCTGGCAGAGAAGTGGCATCCCTAGCACTGCTGAGCTCAGGGAAACACTGGGCTGAGAAGGAGAGGTTAAAAGCTCTGATTTTGCTATGCTGTGCTTGAGCGGGTGGTGAGACATTCACGAGATGTCAGAGAGCTCCTCTGAGACATGAATTTGGACAGGGAGAGGACAGCCTGGAGTAGGGATGCATGCTTCTGAGTCATCACCATAAAGATGGTATTTGATTGTAGCTGCAATGAAATTACCCAGAGATACAGCACAGAAGGAGTGACACTGCTCCATGAAATCCTATGGCAAAAGAGTCTCCAACAACAGCCCAGCCATTAGCCACCGACGGGGAGAAATGGCCAAAACAAGGGCACACACCAGGCAAGACTGAGAGCCAGACCACAGCCACAGCCCTGCCTGGCCTCCAGAGCATTATTTCAGCCCTCTGTCAGAAGATGCCCACCTCTTCTCCATTGGCCACACAGGAAATCTGGTCCCCAAACAACTAGACACCAAACTGAAGCACTTCAAAAGGGACAGAGCTGAGCTTCAGTCCTCCCTCTGCAAAACAGGGGGAACCCCAAGCTCACACCCTGCCAGGGAGCCACAAGGACAAATGCCAGGACAGAAATGTGACAAAGGGGCGAGAGGGACCTTACAGCAGTGCTGAAACAGGCCACTGTGAAGTGACACAGCAGCTCCATTGCCACTTGGCTAGGAACAGAAACCCCATATGGAGCGGAGCCTATGGAGGGAACAAGGCCTCTTGGCCTGCTCCTCCAGCACGTCCTCCCTGATCTTCAGGATGTGGAAGAGCCATCTCTTCTCCTCGCTCGAGACAGGGGTTGGAAGAAAGGAGCACATGTACCATACCCAAGCATTTTGCCCTCATGCCCCGAGGTGTGGTGAGTGTGACCAGAAGGTGGCAGGCTCAACTCACCCATGGATGATGGCTCTTCTGCAGGAGGGTTTGGCCTTAGGACAAAATTGCTGGTAATGCAGTTCTAACCCATCACCTCAAAAGGAAGCCAGAGCATCGAAGAGTTAGAGGAAGAAGAGAAAAGGAGACCGTTTGAGCTTCTCTGAAAAGCAACCACAACTTGGGAAAGCCGTTTCTGCAATCAAGGCCAATACCTACCAGAGACACAGTAGCGCTCAACGCCGAGGCTAGAGTAGGGAGAAGAGCCAAACCTGTGTTGTAGGAGACCGTTTCCCTCTGCTCCTATTTCAGATAAATAATATGAATCAATGGAGAGGAGGAAAACGTCTGCATTTCCAGCCATCCCTCCCCACCCCCGGCATTCTGGTCCCTGGGAGAGCATTTGAAAAACTGCAATCGCTATAATTAGAAGTAACGCTCACTTTCCAAGAGGAAACTGTGCAAAAGGTTGACTTCCTCTTTAATGCCATTTCAACTCGTTAACAGCTACAGATCTGCAGCTCCAACGGTGAGGGGATTTGCTGAGCAGCAGCCTGGAGCACTAACAAGAAGTAAGAGTTTCCTCCCACTTGGATGGGGATTACTGGCTCCAGGCGCAAGACGCAGGTAACTAAGACACAGAGAAGGTTGAGACACTGTGTCCTCTCCCCTTGCAAAGAGCAGAGGCCAGACTCGCAGGAATTCCTGCATTTTCAGTTACTTGTTATCTCCTGGCTATTAGGCATTGCTAATTAACACACAGCACTGGCTTGGGAACAGCACCAAAGACTTTGGGAACTTCATTGCAAGAGCTTTCAAAGAGCTCCAAGCCACAAGCAAGCTCCTTGTGATTCCATACAAGGAAATATTCACAACATACAATAAAAATAGCCTCCATCACTCCACGTTACAATCACATCAGGGAGTTTCCAATCTGTGCAGTAATAAATGATGCCCTCCCTCCTCACCAAAGCATTCACCCCCGAGTGCTCTGCAAACGCGCATTAACCCTCCCGAAGCCCTGAGGATGGGCTGCAGCCGGGGCGGGGGGAAAGAGCCCAGCGGGGAGGCAGCAGCAATGCCTGGAGAGTAATGACTCTTTTCTCTTCTCTGATAATCTCAGTAACACGCAGCAAAGTTTACTGGGTGTCTCACCCTTTCCAACCTTTCTAGTTCTTAAGGCCAAAAACCGGTTTTCTCATTTTCTCAGCAAGTTCCCCCTTCAGAATTATCTTTGTGCTGAGCCCAGGACCTTGTGATGGATAATTCACCTCCAGAAAGGCCGTCAGGCTTAACTCAGAATTATCAAGAAGTAAAGAAACTCCCAACCCTCCTTGGCAGAGCGCTCCAGTCGTTAAATCTCTTGCTATTCAAAACATTTGCCTTATTTCTAATGCGAACTCATCTGCATTTTGCATCCAGATGTTGGCCCTAAGCCCTACTCTGCCATGTCACACAGCTGTGAGATTCCTGTGAAATGTTGTTCAGGCCCCACAATCAAATCTTTTTGATGAGCTAAAGGCAAAGGGCACTTTCATCTCTCGTTGCAGAAAGACACCCAACCAGTTCCTGAAAATGCTCCTCTGGCCCCATCAGTTTGCAACGACGGAGCCTTGGGAATTTCTGCAATGAACTTTCTCATTCAGACCCCTCTGCCCCTCATTAAATTCACCAAATAAACACAGATTCTCTTTCAAACCACCACTGACACCAAGGGCATTTCAGAAATCAGCCCCAAGATGGTTTTCTTAAGATAGAATTAGGATCAGTTCATTTATCCACAAAATGCCCTTAAAACTAATATTCCCAAAGTTTTTCAGACAAGCAATGGGACTGCAGGGGTTTTTTTTCTGCTCATTTAAGTCCAGCCTCAGAAGTCAGATGTGCCATTCCTGTGCTGTTTGTCGCCTTTGACCTCCTCTGCAATGCCAGAATTAGATGTGTGTGTGTGTGTCAGCCCGAGCTGCTGATTCCTCCTGCCTCCCCTCCTTCAAAAAACATCTGCAGTGGAGTGAGCGGGTTTCTATGGAAGCCGTGGCTCCCATACAAGGCAACCATTCCCCATCCAGGGAAGGACAGCTGGAAAGGCTTGACCAAGTAAGAGATTTACTTGGCTGAGCATCATTTAATTCTCTACAATGAGGCGCAGGGGGTGGGGGAAAGGCAAAATACAATCTGGTCACCTAAAAAAGCAATATAACATCCTGTGTTGCTTGTTTCCAAAGGGCACTCCAGTTTCTGCAAATGTCACACTCACCCCCAGACAAGTAAGGAAGAACCTCTATCCGGTGGTTAAGTTAAATGTCTTCCCTTCTCCCACTCACTTCAGAGGGAAGAGTGCCTTGGATGCTGAAGTTCCTCCACCAAACCTGCAGGTGTTTGCTTCATGGCTCCTCAGAAGCAAGGCCGAGCATCAGCTGGCCAGGAACATGCAGGAACCCGGGGAAGGGAAGCTCAGGTCACTCCACACGTGTCTCTGCGGACCTGGCCCTGGAGTGTTTTGAAAAACAAAGGCGATTGCATGTCAGGCAGATTAGGAGGTGATAGATAGATGGACAGGCAGGCAGGCTGCCTTTTAAGTAGTCCTCATATTTTTCCCATGACATCTGTCTGCAAGAGTTTAAATTATGGTTCTTACTTACAGCTTTGAAAGGATTTAAAATGCTTAAATCCCTGTTAAAACCTAAACTACCAAAGCTTGGCTGGATCCTACATTTTTTTAATCCACAATGAAAGCGGTGTGCTGGATTTTAAGGGCTGCAGAGCTCTCAAGGAAATACTCTGCAAACACTGTGCTCCTCCTCATGATCAACCTGCTGAAAAAGGGGTTTGATGCCAGATTCGGATCCTGGCTCCATCACATCTGTGCTGAAGTGAGTCCACTGAAACTCCCCGTCCTTCCAAGTGAGGGATCAGAGTCCGGACGCAGAGTTTCTCCTGTTTTCATACACTGCACAACCATCAACTTTGATGGAGAGGCCCCAGATGCTGGCAGGGATACAGGAGGAATTGCCGAGCAGTGATTTCTCAGTGATACAGCCTATGTCCTCTGCTTCCCCTGCACTTAACTGGGGACCATGGGGCTCCCACAGTGCCTGGCAGCCTGCTAACTGGCTGAGCACTGTTGGGATGCCCTCCAGCTGCAGCTGAGTCCAGCGGGGCTCCATCTGAGCAGGAAGCAGGAGGGTCTGGAGAGGAAACCTCAGGTTCCCAAGCCAGAGGAGCCCTGCCAGACCCCCCATGCTCAGACACAAGGGGAAACTGCAGGCAAGGCAGGTTCTCATGGGCATCACCAGCCCAAGCCTTTGGAAAAGCCCATTTGTAGCATAAGCCACAGATGATAAAGTCCCAGAGGAGACCTTCAGTTCCCATTTGCCTTTATTTACCACCCTCTTCAAGACAGATGGTTTAACTTCCACCTTCACACAGCACAGCCCGCTCTCTGCAGGAACTGCCCTCCTCGCAGGCAAGCCCCAAACTTCCCATCTTCTGGCCAAAAACTGAAGCACAGCCAGAACAGGAGCCAGAACAACACCACAGCAGCTCAGAGACCATCACCCTGCCCATCATCTTGTGCTGCACCACAGAAAAGGAAGCTCCATTCTGGTTTATCTAAATCTGTTGCACTCTGATGGGGAACTACAGAGGTGGATCTATCAAGGAGGGTGGAAAAAGGGACAAGGGCCCACCCCTGCCAGCAGCAATGCCCTTTGCCATACATGGGGACAATCTTGCCATGGGGACTTTGGCCCCAGAGGAACCAGATCACTGCCAGATGCAGTGCCTGTTCCCCATCCAGCCTGCAGCTGGATCTCATTGCCGGGGGCGGGGGGGGGAAGGCTTCTGACTTCTGAATATGCTGTTTATTCTGCTAAAGACCATAATCATTCTGCTAATTGTTTGGGTTTGTTTGGGTTGTGTTTTTAAGCAAGCTCTTTGTTTTTGTGAGCCCATGTGCTGCGCTCCCTCTGCTGGCAGGCTGGCTTGGGCTGGAGGAGAGGCTGCTGGAGAACAGGGAAAAACAAATCCCTGCTCCGAGTGCCAGCAAAAAGTCACACCATAAACCCTTCCCAGGCCCTGGCTTCGCTAAATCCGAGCATTGAGACCTGAGGGTCACATTTTTCTGCCGTTTTTATTCCTCGAGTCTTGTCAATAAGAAGAAACGGGTGGCATGATAAAATTCAGGTAATTTTTGCTTTAGATGAAGCAACTCTGATACTTGAAAGTCATGTCCACAGCAAAGAGACAGGCTTGTGTTGCCAATGATAGTTTGGAGCTTTGGTGTTCAAAGGAAGATCCTCAGGATGAGTAATTCCACCCACGACAAACGGTGAGCAAAGACGTGAAAGCAGATCTTGAAAAATCTTGATTGTAGAAAAGCTCCTGAAGGGCAGCAGAAGGAGAAGCAAGGAGATGCTTCAGAAAGATCCCTGCCAGGAAACACGTTTCACAGCAGAATTTCCACGGCGCATTCTCCCATGTCAGGCTGTGTTTTTGCTTCCTGCATGTGACAGCCAGCCATTAAACCCGCCATGACACAGCACGGGCAGCTCATCACCACTGTAAGGAGCAGCTCTGACACTCCTGGCACTTCTCTGCCCTGTCACACGCGGCACAAGTGCTGCTATTTCTTAACTCACATCTGTCTCAGCAGCAGCTCGAAGCATGGGAAGCATTAAAAACCCTGCCAGCGGATTGATAGATATTAAGGGGTGGGAGCAGGACCTGGGGGTCAAACTCTGCACAAACAGCACCCTGTTTTACCATGGGGTCCCAAATGTCTTTGATAACTGGAGCAAATGCCAGTTCAAGAAAATCCCTTAAACTTCAGAGAGTGTTTCTCACACATGGAACTGCCACCTCCCCATCCTGGAAAGGTGCTGAATGGGATTAAGCCCAGAGTTTTGCAGCATTTATGGTCCTCCACTCCTCATCAAAGGCGCAGGGAAATCTTCTGATGGATGTGAGTAGAAGCCAGTGGCCAAGTCATTAACCTAAGAGTAGGGGAGTCATCAACCCTATTCAGCAGGGAAGTTAGGAAATGGTGAGGGTGCTCTTAAAATCAGCCAAATAAAAGGCAAGACACCCCCCCCATACAGATACTTTCTTGCTAAAACTATTAATAAACATTGCACATTGCGTCAATCTCTGAAGGTCAAAGCAATCTTTTTCCCTAGTGGAAGCTCTTAAAGGAGTTTTTTCGAGCTGCATTTTATACCTAAATGTGTTTCTTTAATGAGTGCAATTTTACATCTGCTCAGGTAAAACGGGTTGTTGTACATTTGCTTTCTTCCATAGCTTTATTACACCCATTCGGCTGATGATGGCCAGCCAAAAGAAATGAAAGAAGCCGGGAAATAAAAATGGAGTTCCTGAAAGTATTTGCCTTCATAAGAAATAAAAAGAAAAACCAATAGGCATACGAAGCAGTGTGCTCCAATACCCATTTACTGAGATTTTAATGTATGCCTTTTCCTAATATATGAAAACACTTAACTAACATAAAAAACCTTAATTCTTCTGCTAGATAAGCCATTTGCTTCCAACTATAACATGCAAGAGAAAAACAAGACAGCAGTGAACTGCCCAGAGGGGTACAAAGGCTGCCTGACACAGACGCCCTATTCCAGGGCCTCTTAGCAAAGTAATCTCACAGCTGAGACATGGAGCAGGGAGTCAAGAATACCTACTACAGGCCAGGCCGCCAAACTGGGGGCACTGGTGGAAACCTCTCTAAAAACCTCCACTACGCAGTAAATTAAATTATACAAAGTGGTTCATTTCTCTGCTGGCAACGAGAGGGTAGCGGAGAGAGCAATAGGCCAGAAAAATTCAAATGAGCTCACCCATGAAAATAATGGTAATTAAGAAATATTATTGCCACAAAGTGCCAAGAGAGGCCCGACAAGAGCAGGGCCTCCACACTGAGGGGGGACAGCCTGCCGTGCCCACAGCCAAAATGATCATTATTATTAATCTCAGGATGATGATAAAGGCTCCAGGGGAGCTCAAGGGACCAACCTGGTGAGCTGCATAGCAGGCCGGCAGAACAGGTACCATGGAGGGCCAGGTCAGGCCTGGCCGCGCTGCAGCGCCCACCGCCATTACCCCCAACCGCCCCCGTAGCAACGCCGGGCCACGCCCCCAGCCATCAAACCACGCCCCTTTCGCATAACCACGCCCTCTCGGTCACGCCCTTCCGCCTGGCGGCGTCGCGCTCCCTGCGGCTGTCACGTGGCCGCGTTGCCTAGCAGCGCCGTAGCCATGGCAACGCCCGTACACAGGCGACGGGCGCGGGCTGCGGTCGGTCGCGCAGGCGGGAAGGGGGACGGGTAAGAAAGGCCGTCGGGGACGATGGGGGGGCTCCGCCAACCCCAGCCGGCCTTGGGGGACCGGCCGGCGGGACAGAGGCCATGATGAGGGGCGCAGAGCCGGTCCGGCCCATCGCGCTGCCGCCCCCGAGGCATTAGGCTTCCTTGCACTGACCTGACGGAACGGGATTGGAGGGGGAGAGAGCGAAAAGGGGAGAGAAGGGAAAGCCCTGGCAGAAAATAATCATTTTGGGTCTAGGGGCTGCTGTGCCACACGCTGCCAAGCATCATGATGCACCAACCAGGAAGGGGCTAGTGCTGTTGCAGTGTCTAGACCTCAAAGGAAACCCCAAATCCACGTGTGGGGAAGGCAGGGCGTGTGGAGCCACAGTGGGCCTCATCGTGTCGGCTGACACTGGTCTCGGTGGGAGCTGCCACCCTGGGGTGGGCAGATGTGGTGAGGAGGGGTGTCCAAGTATGTTCCTAACGGGGCAACAGGTCCCGTCTCCAAAAGGGAGCTTCCTTTTGGCCTCTTTACATAAATATATTGTCTACGTAATGCTGGGCAACAGTTATGCAGTGTTTCAGCCCAAGCTACGCCTGTAGCAGGGAGACATCCCTGCGATGCCCTTTCCTAGGACACTGAACTGTGGGGTGTCAGGATTCAGAAGGTATTCCCTAACAATTTCGGACCAGGCTGTTTTCCTCAATCTGTGATTTCACCCAGATAGATAATTTAAAAAACATATCTGTGGTGTTTGAACCCAAACGCCTGCTCTCAAGAAGAGTGAGAATCTTCCGAGTCAACAGACGTGCCTTTGAGGTTGTCTGTGGTCAGCTCTGACAATGTGTTAGCTACAGAGGTTTTCTAGAGAGCTTTGCTGGGTTTGTTGTTTGGGACGGGGTTTTTTTGAGTTGTATCATGTTTTATTTAGGAGATGTACTTCCTATAAAGGATTCTTGAAATAGAAGGGGCTTTTTACTGTCAAGAGCAACATCACAAAAACTGGGTATCTGCAGCTCTCGCCTCATACCCTATTCCCTTTGTATTATTGGTAATTATGTAATGTTAAAAGAACCTTAAGAAGAAGATGTAGAAAGACACAATCTCTGCTCCCAAAAACCTACCGTTCTGAGTTACAGAAACAACAGAGTGAGGGGTAGGTGGCAAATTACAGGCTGGGGAGAATCTCTAATTCTATCCATTTAATGAGTTCTTTCCTTATCAGCGTCAGCCCTTGTCCAGATCTGCTAAGTGGATTTTCTTAGAGATCAAATGACTACGAATTAGTGTGTGGCAGCTCCAACTGACCAGATTTTCGACAGTTCAATCTCTGCAGAGCTGCGCTGTTTCCAAAGCGTGGCTGCTAAAGTGAGCGTGCAGACGGCAGCTGAGCTCCTCTAAAAAATCCAGCCTTGTCCGGGGCCAGATTGTGAGGCTACAGGGCCTCCACCCACCCAGGCAATACCTAGGGCATCACAGGTTGCTTCCAAGAAGTTTTCACCCCAAGACTTCCCAGGGTGGAAAGCCAGCTGTGAGAGCCAAGGCAGCCGCGATGCTCGCACTGCGCAGATTGAACTTGTGTGGTCACGTCCACACTGAAGCAGCAGTGATCCAGACTGTCTTGGGAGGTGTTTTGCATTGCCCTAGGAAATGTGATGCAGTGTTTGGGGATAAAGCCACCTTTCCTTCATTTGCAAAAGTGTTTTCTATCTGGGAGTGCAGAAGCAATCCTTGCTCTCCTCTCTTCTTCCCAGGGAATAGATCTAGCTGAGGAGAGACATCTATGGGGATAACTTAGCCCCAGGTCTTCCTGCTCTAAACCTCTTTGAGAACCTGTAGAGCAGTGTAAAACAAGGATCTCACTTGTCTCAATTCTACCATCATGAAAACCAATGTTGTTTTACCTTGGACCACATGAATACGAGGGGCTGACCTCCTCTTGATAAACTGCATAAGCGCTAAACCTCAATGTGCAACCATTGATAGAGGTTTAACCCACAGGAAGGCCACTTCCATCGGCAAAGAGAAACCTTGAAACTACAAAACCAAACTGCAGGTGGACCTTGTTTATTAGGCAGAAGTAATTTATTTATTTTTTCAGTCGATTTGAAATCCAGTTGTATTTTATAAACTGCAAATTTAACACGTGACTATATTTATTCCTGTTTGTCTTGTCTGTAATATTTCCTTAGTGATGAAACAGCTGTTTCTTGCTTCACTACCAAAGTCAGGAAATAAAGCCATGTTTTGTATGGAAGGCAGAGGCTCACAGCACATTTCACATGCATGGGGACAGGTAGGGCAGATGCTGCTGAAGCAAAGGACTGAACCACACAGCTGAGTGGGGGGTTTTCCCCTCTGAGACTGGCCCCTGTGATGTTTTTGTGACACCTAGCAGGAAAATGTATTTCAGTTTTGTAGCAGGAGTTGACAGCAGTGATGCATTGCTCTGTTTGGAGAGTTAAGACACACAAATAGGCTGCTAGATCTGCACTGGCCCTGATTAAATTAAGTCCTGTGGAGTCAGTCTCCTGAATTTCTGTTTGTGAGGAACAAATAGCACAGAGGTGAAAGCCTGTGTTTTGTTACAAGCTCACCCATATAACATTTTAATGAACCATTTATGAGGCAGCCTTATGAATTTTACTCTGAGTTTGGATGTAAGGGCACTGATAGATGTTTAAGATTTTTTGGCTTCGTGTAGCTATTGAACTGAACTTAGAATCATAGAATTGCCTAGGTTGGAAAGGGACCTTTAAGATCATCTAGTCCATCTGTCAACCTAACTTAACTGCTTAAAAACTATAGATCAGCTGAAAATAATCCAAGCTACATTTCCTACGCAGTAAAAGAAGCACGGACATAGACTCCATGCAGAAATACACAGGTACCTTCACTGAAAATAAGCCAAATATATATATATATGTACACACACACAAAAATATATATAAATATACACACACACAAATTCTGTAGGTGCATCCATACACGTTATTTGTGCGTGCAGTTATTTTTAAGTGTATTCAAAGCTGTAGCAAATGACTGGGTAGAACTGAAACCTTTTTCATGCGCCGTTCTTTGCTGTCCCGCCGATCACGCGAGGCTGGGCTCTTGCAGCCTTCTTAGAAACCGCCTCCTGCAGCTTTCTCTTGAGGTGAAGAGGTGTTGTGCTGGTGCCTTTGAAACCTGCCCCACCGCATCAAGAGCGAGAAGGAAAAACAACACGCCGAGGGCCTCAATAAACATGGATTATCTTGTTTACTGTAACCGCTTAAAAATGGCAAAGGCAGCCTCGAGTTCTGCAGAAGTCAAGTACTTTGCCCCTGTTTCTATAATAAGGCCCTTCTCACGCCTCGCCTGCTCCCCAGCATGATGAGTGGTGGGGTCAACCAGGACTCCCAGTAGGTGGGGCCTTCACCCAACAGCTCGCTAAGACTTCGGAAGTTTCGGTTCCTGAACAGGTTTTTATAACACCCTGAAGCAAGAGATTACGAGACAGTTTGGCCCTGTTCAGTCATGAGCCACCCCAGGCTTCAAACAGAGCTCCCCCGAGTCGGTCATCGCAGCGTGTGGTGCTGCTTCTCCTGCAGCAGAGGAAGCAGAACCAGTTTGGGATGTATTAAACCCGGGAGAAAGACCTCCCCCTCGATATGTCTGGCATCCCGCTCGCAGAGTCCAGTGTCATCCTTGAAACCACTTCCTCCTTCTCGTCAGCAGCTTCCTGTGTGATTTCCTGCTTTGTTTTGTAAGAGCAGTACAAATGAAAGGATTCCTCCTTTACAGAAAGCCACTTTCTGTCTTTAGCAGCTTTTCTTTCAAATTCACTTACAAAACTCCTCTTTAAGGCATTTTTTCTAACAGGGTTTCTTTTTCCTTTGGTTGTTTTTTTTTTTCTCTGAAATTCAGAGTATTCCTCTCTAGAGTCAAAATCATTTTTCTGGGTTTTTGTTGATTTGTTCTGGGTATTTTTTTGAATACAGTTATTACTAACATAGAAACCCCCAAAATCACAATTTCTGTTACGAAATATGGTTTCTGCGGTACAGACCAGCAAAGTTTTTATTGCATGCACAAGAGCTAATTTTTCACTAAGATCACTTACTGATCTTAATAACTGCAAACGTTTTGGGCTTTGTTTCAAAAGGAAATTAACTTCCTTTCCATCCTCATCCAAAATCCACTGTGAAGAGCGGAGTGATTTGCATGCGCCGTGCTCCATTCCTACTGGTGGTGGGATATCGCTCCCTCCCACAGGCACGTAAAGCTGCTTGCTCAATGCTTGTGTCCAAACCCGATTTCTACTTTGATAGATCCTAAATTGAGGGAAGCTGGGATCTCCTGGCAGCTCCTGAAACTGAGCTTTGGCAGAAATTTATCCTCCTTTACACTCACTTAGATTCTTTTAGTCTCACTAAAACTGCCACCCACCTTCTATTGTGTGTTATAAACCTTCCAAACACCCTAAACCTTCTTCTTTTGTATTAATGTGTAAATTAAATCAATTTACCTTCCTGCTAGGTGTGTTCATCTGAGTACAAATCGCTCTAAGGAGAAGCCAGGGGAGGCAAAGGCAGACTGCTGAGACTCCACCATGTCCCTCCGCTCTGAAGAGGCTGTTCTTCACGTCTTGTTGGCTTGTCTGCTTAGAGTCAAACCAATTTCCTCCATCTCTTTTGTTATTAAGAAGGTTGCCAATGAAATAAACCCGAGGATGTGTGTAGCATAGGCAAAGTCAGCACTCTGGGCACCAAACACATTTGTTGCTCCTGACCAAGAACGTTTCCTGTGATAAGAATAGTTTCTGGTTACCACAGTCTGTCACATATTTATGCACAAATTCCAGTTTCTGAGAACTACACGAGTAAGCATTGGGCTGCCCTTTGTGTGAAACTTGACAGGTTTGGTTCACACGGGTTGGTGAAAAACAATCCTGTTGGCTCCTGTCGTTTGTCCGTGGGTTTGGACTCATTCTCTGCAGGTCTTTCAGCTCCAGAAGGCACCTTGCCACATTTCAGCCATAATATCTGTGTTTAACCCACCTTTAGTATAATTTTCACCTGCAACCATTAGCTGCCTTGTGTTAATCTGCAGCCAGCTATGTTTTGCACCAAGGGCTGAAACCAGAAGCTAGACTTCAGGTTTTATTCTAGAATACTGGTATGACTCCAAGAAACCCCAACAAGCTAAATTCAACTGTAGCTTCTCTTTTACACACAGGCTGTTTTCAGAAGTTGGCGACCTAACCCTGCCTGTCTGGGCTTCTCTGTGGTGACGACATCCTAAACATGAGACCCCTGTGCTCGTGTGGCCACCCTTTATTCAAGAGCTGTGGTTTTTCAACGTGGTGATTCTGGCCAATGTTCCCTGTCCTGCTACAGGTACAAGGTCACAGCAGCACGTGAGGAGTGTAGGAACTCTCCAAATCCCCATTTTAGTATGGATGCCAATGTGTGCAAACCTTAATCAGCTAATTACCCGTTTGTGGCCTCAGTAAAATTAGGATTGTGCCACTTGGGATCTTCCCAGGCCTTTTATAAGGGTCAGTTGGTCAATGTGTGTGGAAGGTTAGAATATATATGATGCTTTTTGAAAACAGACGTATTGGGATTTCTTGATTGCCCAAGTGTTTGATGTGCAGTGGCTTGTACCTTCTCCATCGCTTTCAGCCAGAAGTCATCAGCACACGCAAGGCAGTATCTAGCATCTTTGCTCTTTTTATACTTGGCAAGGTCGTGGCAGCCCTTTGTGGCCCTTTGTGGCTTTGACTCATGGCCTCAGCTCACGCTGCAGCTGGGACGGCCACTGGTGACCTCGGCGTTTGGACTGAGATTGAACCGCAGTTCCAGGAACGCTGCCTGGCACGGCTTCCCCTCTGATGTGAACTGGGGCTGCTCCAGCTCCTCACTGGAGCTGGGCTGACTTACTCCAGCCAGTGCCTGGCCGCCTGGGTCCCTCCTTAGAATTTGGGTTGGTTTAGGTCACAGACTGCCTTGGGATTGAGGAGGGCCATGAATCTCTCAAGATGCACTTACCAAGCTGACATGGCCCGAGCTACTAAAACAAAGCACAAGCCATGGCAGATTTTCCCTGTGATCCCTGAACATTTGCGATCTGCCTGTTTTACTGTGCTGGTGAAATCATCCCCTGTTAAGTTGTGTTTCTGCTGCAGGTGTTCTGCTTCCACCCAGAACTCGAAAACACGGTTCTTTAGTCAACTGAATTGGACTTTGAGTCTCACAAAGTGGCGGGGACTAAGTACACTGTGTCTGTAATGCCCCATCTGTCTTGTCTGAAGCTGTACAGAGCACAGCCAGAGGACCTTTGGGCTCATCTAAAAACATTACACTCGAATGAAACCTGAACTAAAAATAGTAATTACTGGAAAACAAAGGGGACAACCTGACCCCACAGCTGGCAGTATTAGTACAACAGCAGCGATATGTAATTGTCTGCATATTTCTAAACTATGCTTGAGAACGGCTCCCAGTAGCTTCCAAGCAGAGATGCATGCAGAGCTCTGGCAGATGGTTTCTCCTGAGAGGAGAGAGGGCTCCTTGGACTATCCAGGCCCCATCCCAAATTACAGACCAGGCTACTTGGCATATTGCAGCTCAGCTACCTGCCAAAGCTCTCGAGCAGACCAGACCTGACTCCTTTTCCTGACAGGATTTGAACAAAACAGTGAAGCTCTAAATAAAATAAGACTGGGTCATGATGCCCTCTGCAGTGGTAGAAATCCCAGTATTAGGTCAGGGTCCTGTATTATTGAGCAGTGAACAGGTTTCCTGCAATCAATGTGGAGAAAACAGGCATAGTATGAGAAATGAGAAAGATTTGAGCTTACTGGAGTTAAAGGACATGTCAGCAAGCTGAGTATCTTCTGAGCCTGAAAGCAATACTTTTATTTAGTGACCATAATAAAGGAACTATTGGTACCATAAATTAGTACTAATGTCAGTGAGATCTCTTCTAGCCACTCACTTGGCCAGATGGCTTTATATTTTTTCCTGTAAATTATACCAGGTAACTCAAGAAACCTCGGTCTTCAAATACAACTATAATTCTCCTGTCTCCTTTCTCATTTTTTTTCCCTTTCAGGTTGCTTTACAATTCTCAGCTGAGGACTATTCCCAAACCAAAAGCATCCTTGTGCTTAACACAGCCCGACAGAGGGCAAGGTGTCTGGTATTTGCTGAGCCCACTACTGAGAAAATGAAAACCATGCTGGCCTCCCACATCTTTGTGATGGATAACAGTTTACTTCAGAGAAGCCAAGCCAAGTGTAGACAAAGAGAAAAGACAGAGGCCAGGGTCTTGAGGCTGCTCCACAATCACCTCGAAAGCTGTGACTCCGCTGTCAGGAGCTGGGGGTAAGTTCACCACCAAAGGATCTCTCAGCGGGGATCAGGCTTTAGCAGGAGAGGGGTAGAGCTAATGAACGCAGTGCATCAGACTTGTTCAGCCTATCCTGAATTGTCACTCTTCCAATGTTCTCTCTATGATTAGAACCAGGAAGAGCAGACATAAAAAGTACATTTCTTTTTCCTCCACGTGTTCAAGTTTCTCCACTGCTTCTTATGGGGGGCACCCTCTAATCTGTGCTGGGAAATGGCGTTAAGCTGAAGCATTTCGACAATTACCTTGGCGTTTGCATGTGGCAAAATTCTCTTGCCTTACATTGGAGAAGACATAAAATTTGAAATGGAAGTTTGTACCACAGTTCTATGGCTCTTTGTACCAGGTTTGAGCACTACTGCATCATTTAGCAGGACAAATTCAATCCAGATCATGCCTGGGCACACAATTACGTTTCTGTTGAATTAGCCAGAGCACATAATACGGTGTTTATGCTGGCTTTATGCCGGGAGCAGGAAGAAAGACAATATCTAATCTGGCATAAATCCTACCAATACAGACTTAATGTCATAACTTTTTGAACAATTTTGAATGGGATCAGTGCTTTGGGTTGTGTGGTCTAGCATTTTATATCTAGGAGCCCTAGAGCCAGATTTCCTCTATTACCAACCCATGCAGTGTTTAAAGTGTTTGTTTCTCCATAAAATTTTCTCTGCTGATGCCTCCAAACATGAGCCCCTTGTCCCATTGGACTTTTTTGTTGTAGTCCATTATAGTGCTGTACCCTGTGTAACACACAGTCGGGATCAGGCTTTCACTGCTGCTCCCGTGGTCCTGCAGAATTGTGTGTGTATATATAATCGTGTGGAGGTTTTGTACTACAAATATTGGAGTGGTTTGTTCGACTGGCCCAATGGATGCCCACTAGCTGTCATTTGCTTGCCCAGTTATTCTACTGTTGCCCGTGCAGCCATGGGAACTGTCAGCGCCCATCTCTCAATCCATCTTTCTAATGGTCATTAGTGGCGTCTGATTTCTGAAGGGACCCGTCTTCTGCATTTCTCCATAGCACAGAACTCTGGCTGGAAAAGACTATGCTTGCTCTTACTCACAGAAGGTGTTGTTTTCTAAGAAAAGCAACACAGTGCCAGGCTGTCATTCACTGAGGAATTTAGAGGAATCTACCCTCTGAGCTGTTTTACCTGCTGACACGTCTCATCCAGTCAGTTTTAGCAAAATAATCCTTCCAATTTACAGCTACAGGCTGGAGTTTCTCCGTGTAGTCTTTGGGAGAAAACCCATTCTGGAAAAGTTGCTTATTTTAGAACCCACAGCCTCAAGGAAGGTATTTTTTCCCTAATCCCAAACTAAGTGATATCATACTTGGCTAGTGCTGTAACCATGGTACTGAAGTTATTTATGACTCTGAAATTAATGCTATAGTTAGCAACACTGGAACAGGGTTTCTTCTATGCTACCGTCCAACTGCCTCCCTCCCCCAGCCCGAGGCTATACTGGAAAGCAAGACAGAGCGTCTCCAGAGGGTCTTTAATTCACAGTAAACAATGTCAGCCTTTGCTGATTTCCAAAACTTGGCAACACACAAGTGGATATGCACAAAGATGCATCTTCTAAGCAAAACAAAGCACTTGGCTATGTTTTTATTGATCTTATTTTGTTGGGAGATTTATTGGGTTTTGTTTATTTTAGTTCTTAAAGTAAATGTCTAATTTCCGTGAAAGGCCCTGGAACTCCAGCGTGCAGAGCCAGGATGGGCAGGAGGAGGGAAAGCTCGGTTGTACGCTGCTCATCAGCTCCAACTTTAGGGAATCACCACGAGGGCAGAGAGGAGAGGTCAGCTTTTACACCCGAGACACTCTGCGAAAGTCACCTCGTAGAACTGGGTATAGACCAGATATCTGGGAACCAAACCAACGTCATTCCAGTCTGCTCCCTCTGCAAAGCTCCCAGAGAAGGTTGGGAAGAAACTAGCGAAGTAGAGAACAGAATTAAAACAGAAAAACACACAGTGCTGAATCCCTCCTGGCCAAAGATCAGGCAGCCCCCTGTTTCCATGGTGGAGATCACTGGGAGAAAAGCTCTTGGCCGCATCCTGAGGCTCAGCCGGCAGCGTAGTGACCCAGGCACCTCTGCTCTTCCAGGGGACTCGTGCCAGCAGCAGTAGCTTCTGCATGCCTTACACAGCAGATCACCTCTCCAGGCAGGGAATGAAGAGAAGACTGCAATAAAAAAAACCACATTGCAAATAGAAAAATAAAGGGTGAAACATAAAAAGAAGAAAATAGAGGACAAAGAAGAACTAGGCAGAGAGCACCAAGTCGTGTGAAGAAGTGATGGGGTGGGATGCAGCAGTACAAAGGCAGATACAGCATGGCATTTTTGGTTGCTCAAGCCAATTCCATGCTTCCCTTTGATATAACACTCTGATTTCATGTCAGCTCAGCTACCTGCATTACCCTTTTAACGCCTGCCTTTGACCACCCGTTGATACACCAGTTGAATTCCGCTCAACCCAGGAATAATGAGGAGCCAAATCCCTCCCCCCTGGTTTAGGGCTTTTTAGGTACTCTGGCCTTAGGCCCAGCCTGATTTACAGCTAAAATTGATGGAAGAAACTTTCAAGGCCTTCACCGAGAGGTAGATAAGGCATTCTGGGAAATTTTACTGGGGGAGAATGCGGCTTTTATTTGGAGTTTCAGTTTTATTTTGGTTTACAGTCTAAACTTTGAATTCCCAGGGCCACGATTCTCCCATTGCCTTCGTGGGATTTATATTGGAGTCACTTGACCGGGTTTTGCTATGTCTAACATGACTGCCGCCTTTATTTTTTGCTTCTCTAATTTTTATTTCTTTTGACCACAGGCGAAGGCAATAAATCATCTGATATCCTGCCAGCAAACTGCCAGAGGCACTTTGAGACTGGAGGCATTTCTCCTGCCCCGAAAGAGCATTACAAAAAAAAAAAGAAAGAAAGAAAAAGTTGGCTGATAACTTGGACAGGGTTCAGGTATGTTTGTGCACATACCAGCAGTTTAACTGATTTCTTCTACTATCTTATCTGGCCATTTCTGGTTTTAAAGGGGAGGAAGTTTGGCAGGCAAGTTACTCTTGGAATGCACTCAGTAAACCATGGGCGAGAGAAGTGAAGAGCATAAATAGAAATAACCATAGGTACAGCAGCTGGGAGCCTGACTGCTGGCTTCTATTCCTGGCTTTACCCATGAGTCACTTGGTGACCTTAGAATACCACTTCACCTCTCCCTGCTCCAGCTTTCTCACAGGCAAAATCACCCATTTCACTGGTCACCCCAAGCAGAGGGACCCCGTGTCTCCCAGCTGGGTGGTTTTGGAGGGAAAGCCTCATCCTGCTCCCCCTGCCAGTCCCTCGCCATCCCACAGCCCAGGACTGGGGCATTGCAGACGTGGCGCCTCTTTCCTCGAGGGGAGCTGGCAACTTTAACCAAGTGCATTTTGTGAAGCTTTTTGGGATCCTTCAAGGAGAGGAAAAGCACTATAACAAAATGGTGCTAATTATAGTGTGACAGCATACAACACATTCCTGCTCTGGACAGAACTCTGCTATCAGCCAACTTAATTATACGATACCTTTGCCCAGTTCCCTCCTTATTAACTGTAGCCAAAGCACTGAGCAAAGCCAATTTGCTGCTTGCTCTCCATTTCTCCTTATTCAAGATCAAATCCTTGACAGCAACAGCTAGACCGTGAGACTGTTGTGCTGGGCTGTGTCTGCTCCCCACCTGNCCCCTGGCTGGAGCAGGATAGAGTTGCTGGGAATCTGTTAACGCCCTGGAATGGGCTACTGGAAAAGCAGACCCTGGTTTTGCAGGAAAAGCTTGTTAGTGGTGTTTGAGAGCCTCCTGTGCTGGTGAGAGGGGTGTCCCTCCATAAATCTCAACCCTGTGGCTCGAGTCATGGTGCAGGGAGGGTCGAAGGTTTGGTGTAGGCAGGAAAGCTGCAGTAAAAGCCACAGAGCCCACGTACACTGTTAGCCCGTCTGTGCATCAGAACCAGCAGCAGCACAAAGGCATCCTGGATCGATCTAATTTCTGTAGAAAAACAGGAAACTGCCCCTCCCTTCGCCAAAACAGAGGAAGAGCTGCATGGTCTGTATCTGTGTCACTGAGAAAAGGGGTAGGGGAAGGAGCAAAGGGCTCCCTTCATCTCATCTGGGACTGTGTCAGAAGGAAGATGCCTCAGTCAATGTGTTTTAGGGATACTTTTAAGTCTGTGCCCAGCACAGGTCTTGGAAAATGGAAAGTGAGATGATCTGTGCTCCCACAGGGCTCAGACCTCTCCTTACAACCATTTCCAGTAGGAGAAGCAGATGGGGGTGGGGGGGGAGTTGCTACAAGCCACAGGGCAGGGGTGCCTCCCCGAGACAGCTTGGGCTGCGGGGTTTTCCTACAGGGCCCCCATTTCAAATACAGTTTGGGGTCGTGGCAGCCGAACCCCAGCGCTGTCTGATGGTTGTTCAGTGACCTGGAGGAAATGAATCCTTCCATGCGAGCCCGCCAGCCCTCCCCTCCTCCTCCAGCAGTCACAGCAGGGAAAGTCGAGATTGTTTCAAGACTGAGGAAAAAATAAACCCTTTCCCTTCAGAAACAGTGCCTTCCACACTGCACTGAGCAATTTAAGGCAGGGTGAGGGTCTTAGTTGTGACGCTTTTACTTCTCTAATGGAAAATACCCTAAGAGTGCAGGGATGTCAAATAATATCTTCCTTCTGTCCCACATCCACTACAGGAAGAAGAGAGAAAATTGAGAAAGCATCTGTATTCCTTCTTTTTGTCTTTATTTCCCTGGACTGAGGTGAATCTACCAGTGACAGATGTAACTTGGGAAATAGCATCTAAGCCAACATTTCCTCAGGGCACAGCACCCTGCTCTCTTTTACTCCATCATCTCACAGCGCTGTTGTGTTAGAGAGGAGCCACATAAAGGCAATACTAGAAGGTGAAAGAGGTGGAAAATGAATTAGAAGACGCTGAAACTCTGAGGAACTCTTTGGAATAATTGAAGACTGATGGACAAGGGACCAGGAATAGCCAGATGTTTCAGCTACTGAGTTAAACAAATTATTTCCCAACCTGTGCAACAGCTTCAGCTGCAGTAGGTGGGCCTTGAGTGCTTGCAGTGTGGAAGAGCCAGAGGAACGGGCAGGTTGGCCACACAGGCTGGCCCAGGATCTTTTACCAATATAAATTCTGCAAAATTCTGTTTGCTCTGGAATGGCATGCACATAAATCAAGCCATAATCAAGGCTTTACCCATTTCAGTATCACCTGATCAAGTAGAAATACGGCTTGTAGGGCATTAAACTGAAAATCACATACTAAAAAACCCTGTTGTTCCGCATATCGAAGTATTTCTCAGCTTAGCATGTAAGTGAGAAACCTCAAAGCCATGAGCAGGTTTTCCTGACAATGAGGCCTGGACCTTGCTGTGTTAAAACAGAAATATCAGAATGCTGTTTGTTCACACAGTCATAACCATCATTTTCTTTGTCTGCCGTCTTGTAGCCAGCAGGTCACGTGCGCTTGTGTTTAGAGGTGTCCACAGAGGAATCCAACCTGCAAATAAAGAGCTGCAAGAGAAGTTGTGGTTTTGTTATTACTGCTCAAGACTGAGATTGTGTGAGAAAAACACTTTCCAGTTCAGATGGAGGAAATGGAAAGCACAAAGATTCATTACTTTGCTATTCAACAGAAGAGATTTCTAATGAATCATGTCTACCAAACAATTTAGAGAGGAGGAAGTGATGGAGGGATGCTTTTCATGCAAGTGGAATAAAAATGAGAGAATATAGTCCTCAGGCTAGACTGCACAACCGAGAATATCTTTACCTTCCCCTCTTGTGCAAAGTATGTTCTTTTCATTATGGATACTTGACCTTGACTTCTCAAACCTTCCCCTCAAATCCACTCTTCCCATCTCTAATCATCTACATCACCTTCCCCCCCTGCAGCCAATTTCTACTCGTTCTCCATCGTACCAGCAGGAGCTCTCCCACCTGCCTGTGGACTTCTGTGCAGAGCCCAGACCAAATTGGGCTCGTTTTTACAGGTGGAAGGTCTCCAAAGTGTCTTCCAACTCCTACATCAGAGATGCTTTTGAACTATCATGTAGGTTGGAACAGACTGGATTTGGTCCAGTTCTTCCCACTGTCCATCTTGTGACCAAGGAAAAGGCACCATTGTCCAGATCCTCCTCTGCCTGCCTTGATTTCAGCCAAAAGTAACCAGAAGAGTCCAGCCACCTCAGTTTTGTCCTTACTGTCACCGTGTCCAACTTCTTTCTGGCATACTTCATAACAGCTCTTCAGCCATCTCTCAAACAGTGCTTAGAGTTTGAGGGAAAATCTTCTACAGTCTTTCCCTGATGAAGACCAGAGTGGTATTATAGATTAGTGCTCCCAAGTCCCTGCCACCTTCTAACCCCCCACCAGCAGAGCTGATAATTCACAGTGATTCCTTCGAAGAGGACACCTCTGCAATACCAAAGGCAGGGTTGGGGGCTGCTGTGCCTCTGCTGCTCTTCGTCCCATCCTGGAGCACCAGCACTAGCCCTTTTGGCTAAGACTTCTGCAAAGCTCCTTCTCCCTGCCTGCCCCCTCATAGCTTGGCACTAAAAGGCAAACGAACGGCTCCGTGCCCTGCAGAATCTGTGGAGTCTGGCCCTCAAAGGCCTGGTGTCTCTTGGGGGACTGACCTGGGTGCCTGCGAGGGCACAAATGCTGAGTGAAGCTTTTCCCACGCTTCGGGCGTCAGTCAACTGTCCGATCCGCGTGGATTCTCTGGTGTCTAATAAGGTCTGACAGCGTGTGTTGGTCTTTCTCACAGCTCCAGCCCTGGCGGGGTCACTCTTTACCCAGCCGTTTGTAAATGGAGCTCTGTACCCCTCTCACTTTTGGATAAAACTGGCCAAAGGGTTAAAAATTGTTTAGAGAGAAGAATTTGGAGGAATATGAGTGTGTTGATATACGATGCGATTGCATAAGCTCTGTTACATTAGGAAATCAAAATAATCAACCCTTTTCTCCCTAAATGTGATAGAACTTATACTTGTATCACTCCTGCTAGTGCAAAAGCCCCTTTTAAACTTTGCTCTACAACTTGCGGGGAGCCATGCTCCAGAACTTCAAATTCTTGCTTTATCTTCTAGCTTGAGTACAGGAGAGACAATCTTTACACTTCAGGCCCCTCTCCAGAACGACCCTTAAGTCACGGGGAGCCAGGGAGATACAGGGGTTTGTGGCACAGCTGGTGGCCAAGATCGAGACCAGTATGGGAAAAGTGACTCTTGGAAGAGGCAACAGGCTATAAAGGGGGCCCAGGTATTTCTCAAAAGGGAATAAATTAGCTGTGGTGGGACTGCACAGCCCAAACCAGCTCTGCTCTGAGCCCCACGGGGTGAGTTCCTGCCCCGCAGCAAGGCTGATCTCCAGGGCAGCTCTGCCTCCTGCACCCACACGTGCCAGCTCTCCGCACCCACAGCCTGCGAGGTGTGCACACTCTCACCTCGCCGTGTCCTCGGGCTGCCCTCGGCAAACAGGAGGTGCATGTTCAGGGACTTTACAGTTTCAGCTCTGACAAGCACTTCTTGTGGGGTGACAGAGCAGAGTTGTTTCTCCTGGGACTCCCCACTTGGGCTGTAGTAGCTCAAGGGCTGTCACTTCCTCAGAGCTCCAGTCCCAGGTGCATCTTTTTTGGTCATTCCAGTCAAACCACCCTCTGCTGCTTGGAAAGCGTTAAAAGGCCCAGGGAGCTGGTGGGAGAAAGAGGCTTTTCTCAAGCAGAACCCCTCACCAGCCTCCTGAGGAGCACACCAACTGGAAACACCCTGGGAGGGATCAGCCCACTCTGCCACACCAGCGAGGCTGATACTGGAGAGTGCTTTGGAGATGGGTATTGAGCAACCGTTGACAAGATTTCTCCATCAAATGGTGTTTTGCAGACCCATCAGGAGCCTCACTGTATCTCAGTCCTGACACGGGCTGACTCCTCTCAGAGAGGCTTCCTGCTCCCTAGCATCCTGCCTGAAGCCAGAATCATAGAATCATTTAGGTTGGGGAAGATCTTTAAGATCATTGAGTCCAACTGTTAACCCAGCACTGCCAAGTCCCCCTAAAACCATGTCCCTCAGCACCACATCTACACATCTTTTCAACACCTCCAGGGATGGCATCTCAACCACTTCCCTGGGCAGCCTGTTCCAATACTTGACAACCATTTCAGTGAAGAATTTTTTTTCCTGATATCAATCCTAAACCTTCCTTGGCACACCCTGAGGCCATTTCTTCTTGTTCTATCACATTTTACCGGGGAGAAGAGACCAACCCCGCCATCTCAGCACATCCTCCTTTCAGGTAGTTGTAACTGGAGTTCTTCTCCTTGAGGAGGAAAACAAGCTTTTCAGGTGCTTGCTTTGTGTAAGACTCAGGTCCTCGATGCCCGTGCTCTCCAGGCAGAGGTCACTCCTGCTCACCCAGCACTGTCTTACGGCAACACCACCGGAGAACCAGAGCCAAAGCCCATCCAAGGCCCAGGGCACACGCTCGGGTACCAAAGGCATCAGCACCCAACAGGATGGTTCCCTGCCTGCCCCAGCTCCTGTGCTGGAGCTGCTCTGCCACGGGCAGCTGAGACCGCCCTTCCCCTTCCCCTCTTTCCTTCCCTCCCTCCCTCCCCGCCGGGAGCCGGGGCCCGGGGCCGGGGCACCCACCGCTCTCCCGGCGGAGTCGGGCGGCACCTGCGGGCGGTCCCCGCTACTGCAGCCGGGCGTGAGGGATGGAAACCCGCCGGAGAGGGCAACGGGCTGGGAAGGGCTTGGGGTGGGAGAGCTCAGGGATGCTTTAACAGCCTGGGGCGCAGCCGGAGAGGATGCTGAGGGACCGGCACAGGGTGGGAGGGAGTCCCCCCCCACACCGACTGTCACCATTTAGCACACAAACGGCTCAAGCCAGGTTGTCGCTCGCTTCCTTGGAGCCTCTGAGCGGGGGCAGGACCCTTCCCAGGACCTCCTGCTCCCATCCCGGCTTCCCAGCACAGGCTGGCACTGGGGGAAAGCAGCTTCCAACCTCAAAGGCAAATCGGAGCCGCATTCCTGGCTATTTATCAGTGCCTTTGCAATGGCTAGAAAAGATGTGTGTCCCTGCTGAGTGTGTGTATTTAAAAAGGAGGTGTCTAGGCCCAGCTGTGGCACCCTGAGCACCAACTGCTGTGAGTTTGGCTATTCATCGACAGCACTACTTTGCAAGTGATTTGGGAGCTCCAAACATGTGCTCCGAATCCACGCTTTCTTTTAAACCAGTGACTTCTTTTAAACCAAACACTCTCGGTTCTTTTCACCGCCCAAAGAGACAGACCAGCTCCGGAATCACAAGCTCAAATATTCATGGGGATTTCTTGAAATTCCCAAACACACGTTACAAAGCAGTTCCTGAAGATGTGGGAGCTTTTCCGGGCATTTCTGAGCTTCCAGCTAAATGAACCTCTGAAGCAAATCGGAGAGGCCGGTGACCGGGTCGCACGGCAGGAGGGAGCAGGCTGGCAGCCACTGCTCCTCACCAGAGCTGCTCCCAAGATTTGGAAAAGTTGCAATGGGAAGAAAAAGCCCCTGCTTCATCCCCAGAGGTTCTTGGGCAGATATTCACTGGGCAGGCGCTTTGGAGATGCCGCTGGAGCGAGCTGGTTGAGTAAAAAGAGGAAAATCCAGAGTATGGAGCAGGTTGAAACGGTGGGAAGAGCAGTGGGTGTCATGGGATTCCTCCCCCCTCTGCCCCCCAGCATGGCTGGGGGTCGGGGTTGGTGTTTTCAGCCGAGCAGTCACATGTAGGGGCCTATTTTAAACGCGTTCCCCACGTAGCAGAGTGCACGTCGCAAGGATTGAAATAGACGGTGGTTTGATCATTGTCTCTCCCAGGGAAATGGGTTTTAATGAGGTTTTAAATAATAAAGTGGGATAATTTCCCTGGCTGGCAAGATCATGAAATTTTTATGCCTCCTTTCTCTCCCAAAGTTTTTATCACCCTTTATTTTTAGCGATGCATAATCCCCATTTTGAAAAAAAAAAAAAAAAAAAAAAAAAAAAAAAAGGAAGAGAAACCCCTGATTTAGGGAAA
>VXBJ01001058.1:815902-830549 GCA_013400055.1 Nycticryphes semicollaris
AAGGGTGCCATGCCTCATTGCAGAGAGCAGCAGCGATGGGGCCCCCCGACCTGGCCGGCCGGGGCTCGGGGAGGTTGGCTGAGGTCAGGATGATGGCGAGCTCCGGTCCCCACCGGCTCCTCCAGCAGCAGCACGGCCAAAGGGTTGGTCAGAGTGACCCGGCTCGGTGGTGGCCGGGATGTGGTTCTCCCCCGTAGGGACGTGACATCCCACCGTTGCCCAACACGAGCCCCTCGCATGGGCACTGTGGTGGGATGCTGTGACTAGTTGCCATGTCCGAGGGATGGAGAGGGCCAGGCACGGCCACCGGAGCTGCTCTGCCTGTGGATCGCGGCGCGTCTCTGGGCACGGAGAGGTTCCCCCGGGAAGCTCCCTCTCCCCACCGCTTCCATGAGGCTGCTCTGGCGCGGATCCATGGCCTTATTTAAGAATCTAAACAAAAAGTGTTAAGTGAGTGGGAGGGATTTCCCTGCTGCAAGGGGAGTTCATTCCCCTCTGGATGCGTCTCCAACCATCCCCGTCGATAAGAGACGCTCATCCCATGTCATGTTGGATGAGCAGAGCCCGTGGCGTTTCCTGGCCTGGTGGATATCCTTTTCTTTAGGCAAACGGGTCACCCCAGTGGGCACATATTTCAGAATATCTCCCAAGGGAGAGCGCCACATCAGATTTCCCTACAAGGATTTTAGCTCCTCCGCGTCAGCCCTTCCCCACAAATGACTCAAGCCACTAATCAAAATACAGTCGTGTTCTTGAGCAATTAAACAAACCCCACCTCATAAGATTATAGTGGAGAAGTAGGAATTTAGTGGTATGAATATATCTCAATCAGGGTGTGGGTGCCCATTTTGATATTGTTATGAAAAAAAAAAAAAGAAGGAACCAAAGGCAGATAATCAGATAATGCAACTCAAATCCGAGAGGGTAAGGGAGAAAAATGTCTTGGCAGAGTAATTAATGCTGAGTCTGCCCGAGATGCGGGAGCAGCACCTCTCTGCCACCTCCCGAGGTGCATCCTTTCCTGTCTTTTGCTTGTCTTTGGTTGTCATCTCACTTTTAGGCTGGGTTTGGGCTACAGCATCTTGAGTTTCCACTGGGCTCGTGCAAAGGGGGTGGGTGAGCTCAGGGCTCAGGGCTCTTCCCTGGGAGCAACAGGTCTGGTGTGGCAGAGCAGCCGCTGTGTCGCTCCTCGACCTCTGCAGAGCACGGGCTCCAGCTTCTGTGGCTTTTCCTCTTTTTTCTTGTTTTTCCCCTGATTTTTTATCCTCTGGATAAAATTGTTTTGACAAGTCAGCTCAAGAGGAGGTAAGAGCCACTCTCTGTGCCTCTCCTGAGCCATCCCAAGGGGTGCCCTGCCTTCCCCTTCCAGCTCCTCCTGCTCCTTGGGCCAGTTTCTTCCACCAACCCCCACCCCTGACCCCCGTCCGTGCCTGAGCACCCCAAAAGCAGAGCAGCCGTGGCAGGACGAGGCCAGCAGGCATCGCTACCTTCATGCCACTGTGCCACACGCTCTTGGGGTTCGGTGCTCCGGGCTCTTGCCTGGAATGACAGTGGCTTCCGGGTGAGCTGGTGCCCGCGGCCCTCACCGAGACTTCCTATTACTCAGTTCCTTATTCATCTCTGCACATCTCTCTATGCATTTCCATTACTAAAGCTCTTCAGAGAGGGGTGGATCTAAAGGCAGTTGTTTATATACATTATTTCATAGTTACCTCTTAATCTGGGGGGGGAAGGAAAGATACTGGACGTTATCACCTCTTATTTTCATCCCCCAATGTGTTACAGCAGGGTTTTCACCCATGGGGAGGAAAGAACAGGGGAAAGGTGTCTGACATCTTCTGTGGTGTAAGAGGGGAAGAGACTGAACTCACCAGCTCACGGGGACTCCAGTAACCCCATCGCAGACTGGGAAGCTGTTCTGTGGTGGCCATCACTGCCCCTGCTCCATCCGGCTCAGGGAACAGGCACCCAGCCCCACAAGCATCTCCCTTTTCGTACCATCCTGCACCCAGCACCACACGAACCTCCTCCAGCTCGTATCCATCAGCCCTGGGCTGGGCCAGCACAGTTCTTTCCCAGCTGCTTCCCACTGGTTGCTCCATGCAGTACAGGGAGGGTGACCTGCAGAATGTCCCAAGTCCTTATTTCCGTGGCCACGCGACTGCAGCCTTGAGCCACAGCGTTGTTGGCAGCAAATAACTCCCCTGACCAGCTCTCCCCACCGTGCCCATGAGTTTCAGGGCACTTGTAACTTCTCACAGGGACTGGGTGCCTTAAATGCCAATGGTCCCTCTGTCCTGCTGGGGCCAAGCTGTGGCCGTACCAGTCTGTGAGCCAGAGGGTGAGTCCCCTGCACAGCCCCGGGGCCCCCCTGGGTCCTGCGTGGGACCTGGGGACAGGGGAACCCGGTGGCTTTGAGGTAAAACTATAGTGAAGGCAAAATCCTGGCTCTTGCTGGATCCAGAGCATCGTGTAAAACAAGGCAGCAACCTGAGTTTTGATTAACCCTTGCTTTTCTGTGAAAGCACTCTGGGAGCGTGAAGTATGATTGGATTTCTGTTATTTTTTGTCTTGAAATCCACTGGGTTCCATTTTCAGGGGAGATCAGTGACAGGGACCTCCTACCTGTGACTCCCCCCCCTCTCCCTGGTCACTGGGGTGGGCAGAGAGGGTGATGCCCCAGCCCACCCCTGTCAGCTCCTCCAGGTCTGTAGGACCACAACCATCCTGGATGAGTTTACCAGGAGAGGTGGGGAGAGCTCTCAGCCTCCTGCCTTTGGCCATTGCATGGAAGCAGAGATTTAACCGGGGAGAGGGTGGAGCAGCAACAGCAGCGCAACCAACAACAAAGTCCTTTGGGGTTCAGGTTTAACATTCACCTTAGACATGGAAAAAAGGGGGTTTCCTGACATCAGGAAAATGAATGGTGGAGTTTTATAACAAGCTGCCCTTCCAGTTCTCTAACTGCTTGGAAACAGCCTCAATTGACCTTTTGAGGGCTCTTTGCTCAGACTGTGAAGTTTGGGTGAACTGGGTTTGGGGGCCCAGCTTTGCCACACTCCAGACTTGCCTGTCAGCACTTGCCTGCTCCAGAGGTAGAAACACGGCAGAGGCTCCAGGGCAGTGACAGCACAGGCAGGGGGGGAGAGCAGAGCCTGTGATGTCCCCATGTGTGACTCTGGGCACATGTGTGACTCTGCTGTGGGTGCGCTCCTTGGGGACGGCTTCACTGCTGGCTCTGTATAAAGGGGGTCAGGGAGACAGCGAAGGGTTTGGGGTTCAGGGTTTGGGTTTTCCAGTTGTTTCCCCTCCCACAGGCACGAACCCAAGTGGGGCTTAAGTAGTTTCCTCCAACAGAAGGTGAATGCCCAAGCAGTGTTTCAGTGCAAAGGGCAGGAGAAGAGCAAACAGGTACATATTGGCATGAGTGGGCAGGAAGCCTGGAAAAGGAAGGGAAAGCTTCTTCAGGCTAGCCTGGGATAGCAAGGAAAAACAGGGAAAGATGCTGCCTGCGAGTCCGATGTGGGTTCTGCCGTGAGGAGAAGAGCTTGCAAAGCAGATTTGGGGCTGGGGAAATGCATTGCCACGACAGCGGTGGCAGGCAAGCTGCTGTGTCCTCTGGTGGTACCACCGAGCCCTGTAGCATCCCGGGGGCTCCACAAAGGGCATCGTAGCGGCCTGTCACATTGCTGAGGTCCCCAGTGAGGGCCACTACCACCACCTATGCCTCGAAAGCCTGCGATGGGCATCCACCAGTGGCTGGGCTTCTGCTGGCCCCACCAGCAGCAGCGTGCCCGGCTGGAGCGGGATGTAGCTGTGGCTACCTGGCATTGCCCCAGGGCCAGGGGCCACCTCTGTGTCATAGGGGCCACGAAGGGTGACAGCACTTCCTTCCTCCCTGTACTGCCAGCTCCTCCCCGGGGATGGCCGAGCCGAACCCCGCTGTCTTTCTTCCCCTTCAGTCAGATTTTAAATAACCAGCGTGGCTGGTCTCGGAGAACACGGGTTGCTCACAGAGCTCCCCGTTGCTTGTCACGGCTGGGGCAGGGCAGAACATCGCTGCTGCCCCAGCATCAGTGAGGTGGTGGTGGTGGTGGCAGGACAGGGGTCATATTGGTCCCTTGGGATGCTCCAGAGTGGGGACAAGGTCACCAAATCCCCCTTGTCCTGGGTGTTTGCCCACAGGTCAGTCTCCCGGGGGGACTCCTGGGGTCATTCACTTTTAACATTGGATCAAAGTCTGATAAGGGAGAAAGTTTTCTTACTGATGCAAGTGAAAGCTCAGCTCTGCAAGCTCTGATCCTGAGACCCATAGTGGCACTGGGTCTGGGGCCAGGGGGACACCCCAGCTCCCCATCACCAGCAAGGCGTGACAGCTGCCTGAAGCCAGACCCTAAAAGGCATCCATCAGGGCTGGCAGCGTGCGGGCAGTGGGGCCTACAGCTGCCCAGGTGAATAAACCACGGTGGGCAAATGTCCCCAGGGTGCAGCATTTGGGGGCTGGTCCCTCTTGTCCCCAGCTGTTGTAGTGGCATGGCCCTGCCCCAGCCGGTCCCACCGCTGGCTGAGCCCAGCCCTGCCCTGACCACATCAATGCTGTGCTTTGGGCAGGGAGCGTGGCTGGAAGCAGGGCCAGACCTGTCCTCGGCACAGCCGGATGGACCCACCTCCTGCCCATCCCCTCCCGGATCCCAAACCTCCTCCCTGTGCCCAGCCGGTGGCTCCTGTGCTGGTGCTGGTCCCCGGATGCAGCTGGTGGGGTTTGGTGTCGTGCCAGGGAGAAAATCACCCCTTGGCCATGTCGGGGAGCGCTCGGAGTCGTGGTAAGAGACCACTTTGATCCAGCGTTTCCCTGTGATGCAAGGTCCTCCCTTTAAATCCCAATCCAGGGTTGATTCTCCGTCTGGTTCCTCCTTTTCTCAGAAGGGGCAATTTCTTGTCTTATCCTTGGGCCTCCCACCATCCCTGTCCCCCAAATTACCACTCGTGTCCCCAGGGGACACGCTGCTGCCTGCACTGGCATGTGCTGGGGTGGGGATGAGCAAGTCCTGGGCTGGCAGCACGTTGTGGAAGAGGAGCACCCACCACCCACCTGGCTCTGCTCTCCACACAGCCACGCTGATCCCATATCCCTCCTCTTTCCTCTTCCTTGCTCTCTTGTCAGCTGCTGGGCTCCGTCCGTGCCGTTTAGCCCCTGCTGAGTATTGATTACCGCGATCTTTCGTCTCCTTTTGCATGGATCATTACCAAATGCTTAATAGGAGTCTGCCTTAACAACGCCATGATACCTCTACTGATAGAAACATAATTGTCAGGGCTTGCCTTATTAAATCCCCCAGCTGATTGTCGCGGGTGCTATTTTTACGCTATGAAATAATTAACTCCGTTTCAGTGCAAGAGCTGGGGCCGGAGGGGCGGGTGTTGGCAGTGCTGTGCCCATCGTTGCCACCCAACAGCCCGTGGTGGCCATCTCGGCCACGGTGGCTGTGTCAGGGCAAAGACACAGGTCCACTCACCTCTGCCCAGCAAGGGCTGGAGAGGTTGATGTGGTCCTTTTGGGAAGGCTTACGGTGGGATTTGGCTCAGACAATGCTCAGTGCAGAAATGCTCCCCAGCTACAGGCCAGGAGAGGGACAGAGAGTAGAGGAGATGCTGCAGAGAAGGACCCTGGCATCACCCATGGGGCTGTCGGCCCTCGCAGTGTGAAGGACCAAGGGAGGTATTGGGACACACTGCAGCATCTCCCCGTTCCCGTCACCAGGACCTGCCTTTCCAGTCTCAGGGGACGACAGAAAAATCACTGCTCGGCAGAGGAGCTCCTCAAAAGGCATCTCTTTGCTGCCGCCACCTCTGCCACCACGTGTGTGGGCACATCTGCTGGCATTATCGGCAGCACACACTCGGAGGGGAGGTGGCGGGGAAGTGGCCAGGGCACAGCCACGTGAGCATCACCATCCTCTCATCCTGATGGGACCTCCGCGCTGGCAACATCGGGGTCAGCCCAGCCCTGTCCCCACAGAGTTAGGAGCGGGGAGGGGGGGGGGGGGCGGGATGAGCCTCACCTCTTTAGTCTTTTTTGAATAGATTGCTAAAGAGTAGGGGGGAAAAGCCGGGTTTTAAAATAGCTCCTAAAACTTCCTGTGCTGCTGGCAGGTGGCTGGGGCAGGCTGCGGGGGCGAGCGGCAGCTGTGGGGCTCAGCAGCAGTGCCTGCCCACGGGGTAACCCCGGCAGAGGTGGGTCTGAGGGGTGCTGGCCCCCCCCCATCACCCTCCAGGGTTGCCTGCAGGGCTGGCCCATGTCTGGTTGCGCTCGCTGGCTGGTTTCAGCCAAATTTGGCAGAGGTCGGAGGTGCTGGGTCCCTCCGGGGAGAGGGCGGGGAAGCTGCAGGCTGGGCTCAGCCCCTATTAGACACTGGAGAATCCAGCAGCAGCAGGCGGGTGGCTGGGGCTGCCAGGCTCTGCTCACGCTCACCCAGCACGGCCGGTCCCACAGGTGATGGGTGTTTTACAACTCCTCCAAGGCTCGGAGTGGGGCTGGATCCAGCGCTTCCCCCCACCAAGGCATTGCTGGTGTGGGGCAGGGGCTCAGCCATGCCCACAGCTTGGCCGGGGGTGGTCTCTCTGCTGGCACCAAGGGGCTTTGTGCATGGCCCCCCGGCCGAGTGATCCCTCTGGGGGTCTGTGCTGAGCTGCAAAGCTGCTCCTCCTGGCTTTGACCCATAAAATACGAAGGGAAGCTCTCTCCTGGGGTGGAGAGCTCTTACCATGGCTGGAGGGGGCTGGAGGATAAAAATATCCTCACTGGTGGTGGGTACCGCAGGGCCAGTGAGCTGGGGGTGATGGGGACTCCCCAGTGCAAGTGTGGCCACATCCTGGAAGCCTCTGGCTCTTAAAGCAAAGGGAATCCTGGAAAACCATCTGGAAAATAAATGAGGTTGAGGTGACCAGAGAAACAGAGCCCTGTGAGCACTGCGGCGATGGTGGGGTGGGCGCTGGCAGAAGGTGAGAAGGTAGGGGCTGCTGAAGCAGAGGGTGACTTTGAGGTGATGGGTTGGGGGTTCCATCTGGGTGGGGTGGGACAGGGGGTGGTGGCGGTGCGACCGTGTTGGTTTCTGGGTGCTGGGGTGTGTGGCTTTGGGAAGAGGGAAGATAACAGCTCAGCCTCTCCGGGGAAGGCGAGGGAAGTGGCCGGCGCTGGACTGGGCTGATAAGGGGCACACGCCATGGCCGGGCCCCTGGCCCTGCCCTGGGGGACCATGCAGAGGGTGCTGCCACACACCCCCTGCCCTCTTTCTCCCTTTTTCTCCCCTTATCCACCTGTAGTGAGCTCATACCAGCGATGGGGCAGCCACCAGAAGAGACCACAAACTGGTTTTGGTCACCGGTGTGGTGCTGGGACTGGAGCCCTCTCCGCCCACAGTGATGCTGAGGGCAAATTTAATCAAGAAAACGAGGCTGAGCATCTGATTTCTTTCTCTCTCTCTCTTTTTTTTTTTCTTAAGAATTGGCTTGCCTTTGATTGATAGTCATGTTTTTGAGAATGTCAGTTTTGACCCATTCTCTGACATAGCTGTNATGAAGGGGGAAAAAAAAACCCAACTAACTTTGTTTGTGAGTCACTCTTGACCGGGGAAGCTGGGCTGTGCTGTGCATGGCGGGTGGGTTGGCACATCCCCAACAGGGACGATGCCTCACGGTGGGAGGCTCTGAGTCAGCCCAACCTCGGGCACCAACCCCCCTTCCCTCACCTCCGGTGTCCTCGCCCCGCTGCCGGAGCTCCAGGGTGACCTGGTGTGGTGGAAAGCACCATCCCTTCAAAGTGGCCCTGGCTGGTTGCCGGGGACCACTTTGGGGACAGATGTCTCCTGCTTGGCAGTCCTCAGGGAAGCTGTGCTGGCCACTTCCTTGCCCATGGGGCTTTTCCAGCACTGGTGTGCCCAGGCTGTCTCTGAGATGCCTGGTGGTCGTGGGCATCGCAGTGGGTGCCCATCCTGGCTGGGGAGCCCTGGTGTGGCTGCTCTGGCACCTGTGGTGGTCACTGGATCCAGCCGAGGGGTGGGAAGCAGGAGCACAATCCAGCTCTGCCACTGGCAGGGCTCGCTCTGCCCCACTCCTGCCCCGTTGGGGTGACCGGCCCCACGGTGGAGCGGCAAAGGAGAGCAGTCGGACCCTGATGGGGCTTTCCCAAAAAAGGTCTGAACTCTTCGGTTGAGTTTGCCACTTCCCTTACCACTCCCTTTCCTGTGAGAGGATGTGTTCGGCTGCTTTTCTTTTCTCTTTCTCTCTTCTTTTCTCTCCCACCTCCCTGCCCTCAGACCCGGCGATCCTGGCGATGCCGTTCACCCCCTGAGCCGGCCGGGGTCACCCTGGCTGGCCACCGCCACCGCCACGATGGCCAGGCTGCAGGTACGGACACGGCACCCATGGCTCCCCCCAAAGCCTCCCTCTGTCCTCCCACCAGCTGTGGCACGGGGTCCGGTGGGCATAGCTGGGGCTTGGCACAGGCTGTGCCCCTGCATCGGGGTGGGCACCAGTTTATGCCCCCCTCTGCAGGGGCAGGGGTGGCTGGAGGGGGATGCCATGCTCTTTGGGGCATCCCTCTATGGACAAGGCAGGGGGGGTATGTGGAGGGGTGTCAGTATTTGCTGTCACCTTGGCTTTAACCCCCCGGAAACCCTGTTGCCACAGCTCCCATTACAGCTGGCACAGGGCAATTTTGGGGGCTGCAGAGCGTGAGCAGGGCACAAGGTGCTTCGTGTGTGGCTGCACGGAACGGGGCTGACCCAGTGCCCTGCCGAGGAGCAGCCGGGTGCAAGGGGAGATTTTCACTTTGAAAGCCATTTTGGGGAGCGCTTGTCATGTCCGGGGGGTGGTGGAGGTGGGGTTGTCCCCTCTCCATCTGGGGAGAGGATGAGGCGGTGCCAGGCTCGGTGGGGACGTCACAGGCTTGTGAGCTGGCACGGCCTAGGGACGCCCAGCGCATGGGGACTCCCAGGCCGGGTGCTGCAGCCACAGGGCAGTGATGGCAAAGGCACATGGCAGGGGGAAGGAGTTGGGGAGCTCATGGGATTGGGAACAAGGGTGGCTTTTGGGGAGTCTCTTCTCTCTGCTGGTGAAATGTCCCCTTTTTGTCATCCTTCCTCTTTCTGCAGCCTCACGCGCACACCCTCGCCTTCCCTCAGCGCTCAGAGGCTCCGCCAGTGCCGGGGGCTTCCTTATCCACCGGCACCCATGGCCACAGGGCAGCCAGAAAGGGGTGTACGGGGTGGGAAAACCTGCCCTGCAAATCCCGAGCACCCCGGCATTACCATGGACCTTTGCAGTCCCACACCTCCCTTCTCCTCCCTGTCCCCCTGCTCCCGGCAGAGCCCACGCAGCCGAGGTGTCCCCGAGCGGGTGCCACAGCACCCCAGATGGGCAGAGCTGATCCTGCCTCCTTGGGGGTGCTGAGTGCTGGGTGCTGGGGGTGGGATGCTGCTCACTGGGGGATGCTGCCCCATCCCTCTGCCTCTTGGGGGTGTTTTGGCTCAGCCACCTGAGGGTCTGACCTGGCGAAGGTCAAGCACGAGCTGCAGAAATTATATGCCTGGGAGTCCTCCTGGAGCAATGCCATGCTCTGTCCCCACATCCCTGTCCCTTGGCCACCCCTCACCCACCTGCTCTGTGCCGTGGGACAGCAGCAGAGCCATCCTTGAGCAACCTGGTTCAGTGGGAGGTGTCCCTGCCCAGGGCAAGATGGGGATTTGGAACTTTCAGGTTGGATCTTTAAGGTCCCTTCCACCCCAAACCATCACATGATTCGATGAAGCAGGGCTTTCCCAGCCTTTAGGTTTTCCTCCTGCTCTCCCCGTTCCCACAACCTCATCAACGCTTGCTGTAATTAGTGCCGCAGCCCCGCTGGGAGCCGTGCCCGGAGCCTGGCTCCCCCCCACAGCACGGTGGGGCTGCAGCCCCCCAGCAGCGCCAGGCACAGCACCATGGCTTTGGCACCGTGGGGCAGGCGGGTTGGCAACGGGGTGGCACTGTGGGGGGACAGGGGAACAAGCAGCCACCAGGAATGGAAGACGGTCGGTCTGGGGGAAGCAAAGAAAACACGGGGGTTAAAGGGACCTGAGGGCAGCGCAGTGTGAGAGGGAGCGGAGCCTGCTGCTGGGCCGGGTGACAAGGTCATAGCCATCCTGCCAGCACTCGGGGCTATAAATAGGGACAATTGGGAGCGAAATGCAGACTCTCTCCTTTTTCGTTCCTGTGGGAGCAATGGGAGCCAGTGGGAGGGTTTACAAGGGCCCAGGCAAGGAGATCATGGGAAGTGCTGCCAGGCAATGGCCATGCTGGTGACAGCCCTGTCCCCAGCTGGGACCCACACCCTGGCTCCATCCCCTTCACTGAGTCTGTGCAGGACTCAAACCTGTAGTGATGAGACCTGGGGCAGCTTGAGACATGGATTCTGGGGCTGTGGCAGGTGGGGGCTCTCCCTGCCCACTGCCCCCTACTCCTATTTCTTCTGGCAGAGAAAGGACCGTGGTTGCTGCCCATCGCCCTTGGCAGGGCACACGAGGCAGAGCTGGCCGTGACCACCACGTCCTTACCACCATCCAGAGGTGGGTGCTGAATCCCAGCACCGCTCCTGCCCAGAAGCATCCCTGCTCTGTGTTGGGCTGGTGGTGCAGGCAGGGACAGGCATGGACAGGCAGGGGTGCAGAGCTGGACTCAGCCAAACCTTTGCCATGGGGCAAGTTTTGGTTTAGTGCCTGGAGCTGTGAAAACTCCCCCCTCCCTGTTTCCTTCCACTCACATGATGCCATGGAGCTGTTCCGACTTCCCCATCCCGGACCCAAACATACCACGGGGGCTCCGTCTGTGCTTCCCCACGGCATGGGACATAGCTGGGGTGGGGAGTGTGGGGGGGACGGATGACAAGGGCAGTGCTGAGCCCAGCATCCTGCTTGGCAGCACCAAAAAAGCGTGGGAGGGGGTCCCTGGCTAAGTGTGGGGCTGGCAGAGCATCTGCCGCCACATCTCCCCTCCTCCTTTCCTTCTCACTTCCTTTTCTCGCACACTTACTATCCGCCTGCCATGCCCCAGCCCGCCGCCTGCAAAGGGCTTTCTCCAGCATGGAGCAGCCCCCCCTGAGCCGCTCAAAGCTGGGGGGTCCCTCTGCAAAGGTAATGTGGCATCGCTTCTCCTCCCTCCCCACAGGCTCCATCCAGGAGGCGGCAGGGACATTAGCCGGGGGGTCTCGGCGGCACGGCTCACCCACGGGCTGGGGGGAGCGGAGAGCACCAGAAGAGCCCCCGAAGCACGACCCAACCCCGTCCACCGTGTATGAGGCTGGGACGCAGGTGAGGTGGTGACCATCAAGCGGGAGCTGAGGAGAAATCACAGCAAGTCACTGCATGGGGGCTGGGGGCGGCGGGGGGGGTCCCTTGTTTACCTCCAGATTCTTGCATGTGAAGGGGATAATGTGCTGGGAGCCCAGAAAGCCACCTGCATCCTGGGTTGCGTCCCCAGCAGCGTGGCCAGCAGGGTGAGGGAGGGGATTGTCCCCTCTTCTCTGCTCTGGGGAGACTCCACCTGGAGTCCTGTGTCCAGCTTGGGAGTCCTTAGCACAGGAAGGACATGGACCTGTTTGAGTGGGTGCAGAGAAGGCCAAGAAGATGATCAGGGGGCTGGAGCCCATCTGCTGTGAGGACAGGCTGGGAGAGTTGGGGGTGGTCAGCCTGGAGAAGAGAAGCCGCCAGGGAGATCCTGGAGCCCCTTCCAGTCCCTAAAGGGGCTTCAGGAAAGCTGGGGAGGGACTCTTGGTCAGGGAAGGGAACAACAGGATGAGGGGGAAGGGTTTTAAACTGAAAGAGAGGAGATTTAGATGAGATACTGGGAAGAAATTCTTCGCTGTGAGGGTGGTGAGAGCCTGGCCCAGGTTGCCCAGAGAAGCTGTGGCTGCCCCATCCCTGGAGGGGTTCAAGGCCAGGTTGGAGGGGGCTTGGAGCAACCTGGTCTGGTGGGAGGTGTCCCTGCCCAGGGCAGGGGGGTTGGAAATGGGTGATCTTTAAGGTCCCTTCCAACCCAAACCATTCTGTGATTTTATGATTCTATAACCACGGGCAACTCGCTGACCTGCTCCCTGCCCTCCTGGCTTTCAGTACGCAGGACCCGCGTCCGCAGAGACACCCCTTCCGATGTCCCGGCATGAGACTTCTCCGACAACGGTGCAACCCGCCAGCAACCACCGCCCCAACGCCTGCTGCTTCTGCTGGTGCTGCTGCTGCAGTTGCTCATGGTACGTCCCACCACCTGCCCTAGTCCCAGGTTCCCATGAGGCCACCAAATGTCACCCACCCACCTCATCATCCGATAGTCGAGGGTCCCCTAAGGAGGGGAGATGAAAGGGTCAGCTGCATGGTGCTGGTTCTCCATGCTTGGTACAGCACCAGGTGCTTGGGATGCTGCCCAAGCAGGCACCGGGGTTCAAGGGAACCCCATCCCTGGGTGCTCCGCAGCCCCTTGGTGCAGCTCATGGGTGACTGGGACGGAGCCAGCCCCGCTCACCGAGCCTCCTGGCTGCTGCCGGGCTTGGGTTGGGTTGGGAGTCGAGAGCAAAACGGGTGCTGTGGTTAGAAAGGGTAAAATCGATGGTTTGGAGCAGAAAGTGGCACCAGGAACCTCCCTCTGGTTCTCCTTGGGCTGGACATCCCCATCTGGGCTGCGCGGGGGAAGCTGGAGGCGGTGCCAGCAGCACAACATGGTTCTTGGGGCAGCTCAGCCATCTCTGCCTCCCTGACCCACCCTCCCCGGGTGGGGGCACCTGCCCCCAGGCTGGGCAGCGGGACCCCTGGGCACAACGCTGGGCACGCAGGAGTGTTTTGTTGCCTGTTTCAGGCAGGGCAGGGCAGGAGGGAAGCTGGGATTCCCTGCCCAGTGTCATGGGTGCCTGCCTGAGGGGGATGGCCCTCATCCGTGGGAGCCCTCCTGAGAGCTCTGCCCTGGAGCAGCGGGTGCAGAGTCTGGCCCTGGCCCCCGCAGCGCTGCCCAAATCAAGGACACAACCAGCCACTTGCCTGTGGTCGCATCGACCACCCTCTTCGAGGGTCCCCAGCTCCTCATTCTCTGGATAGCACAGATTTTGGGGGGCCTGTTTGCCCTTCTCCATCCTCTGTGTCAGCCGGCTCTGAGATTGCCGATGGCATCGGGCTTTGCAGCAGGTTTGGGCTCCGCGGCCACCGACGACATCGAGCTTTGGAGGAGCGACAAACCCTGGAGCTGAGCCCTGGTGCAACATCCCCAGCACCGATTTCAGCCTCGTGCAAATCCACGGTGCACCCCCAGCACGGGTGCAGACCCCCACTGCCTCCTTGGTGCCCCATCTCTCCCCATCCCCTCTCCTTTCCTGGCGTTCGCAATGCAGCAAGAGCAGCGATCGGGGCTCCCCTCACAGCCTGCCCCGAACACCTTCCTCCCAGACACTGAGTTTGGTGACATTCAGCTGTGAGCAGGGTGACCCTTCACTGGGTTCCTCCTCCGGCTCTGCAAGAGCCCTTGAGCAGAGAAGGGACAGAAATCCCTCCGTAGCCTGCTCCTGGAGCAAGCGTGGGGCAAGGGACATGCCCGCAGCCCACAGCTTCGCTGTCCCCCCTCCGCCGCCCACGCCACGGGGGGAGAAGTTTGAACATTTAATCTTGTGCGAGCGGAGAGGGATGGTGTCGCAAGCAGGAAACGCTGCGGTCGGCACTGGGCGCCGAAATTCAAGGGCCTGAGGGAAGTTGGTTGGAGGCCACTCTCCCTTTGCACCACTGGCACCCCTGGGGGCAAGGGATGGGGGGGAGAGGGGACCCCTAAGCCCTGGTGTCACCATCCTGCACTCAGCCTCCGGGCTGGACCGGTGCTGGGGTGTCTTGGGGGTGCAGAGTCTGGCCTTTCACATCTCTCCATCTACTGTAGCCACCCGTAGGACGAGATGGGGCTGTCACCAGCTGGAGGTGGTTATAACCAGGCACAGGGGACAAGGACGTCAGGTGCTGAGCCCTGACAGCCACATCGCTGGGCCTTACAGTGGGGTCTGTCTGTGTCCCCAACGCCCCTGACTACCTTTCCCTCTCCCCGTTAGGAACGAGGACCGGGAGCGAGCGTGGAGGGCGTCCCGGGAGACCAAACTGGAGACCATCCCAAACTGTGAAGCGTGGTGAGTGCATGGGAAGAAGGCTGGGGGGCTGGCATGGCATGGCATGGCATGGCATGGCATGGCACGGTCCCCACTGCCACTTTCCATGGCACCCAGCTCCCGCTGGAGCACACAGGGGGAGCGGGAGCAGGGGTCTTGAGGGTTCCTGGTGCTGGTTCCAGTGGTGTGTCCCCAATTCCCACCAAGAAATGAGGAGTGGGATTGAGACACCAGGACTTGGGGGTTGCTGGCCCTGCTTCCAGCAGTGTGTCCCGAGTTCCTGCCAGGAAATGAGAAGCCCAGAGCCAAGAGCTGCAGCTCTCGTGCCCCTTGCAAAGGGAAACTGAGGCACACAGGACCCTCAGCAGCTTTCAGGCCGTGTCCCCTACAGACGGCCCAGCCCTAGCACAGCAGGGTTAGGGGTCAGATGTGCTAATTAGCCACTGATAATGATTGCTTCTGCCCTGATTTAGCAGGTAATGAGTGTTT
>VXBJ01001058.1:836334-869781 GCA_013400055.1 Nycticryphes semicollaris
CTCGTTTCTGAAGTCGGTGAGGGCTCACAGAGGGGGGTGAGAGGGGCTGCGGAGGCAGCACTCGGCCCCTGGAGCCGGGGGGGGGCGGCGAACGAAGCTCCCGTTGGAATCTCTCAGCTGTGAGTCTTGGGCACTCGGTAGCGAAGCTCCGTTTCTGCTCACCATCAACCGGGAGGTTTCAGCCGGCCCCCGAGCTCCCGTGGGCAGCATAAAAAAAACCCCATAAAATAAAATGCTGTTTTAAATGTCATCACCACCACCTCTTGGCGGGGGGGTGGGGGCAGAAGGAAAGCTCTGTGAAGCTGGTCACAGCAGAAGAAGAAGGGAGGGAGGCAGGGAAGGCAAAACGAGCCCAGCTTGTCTGCAGAGATGGGACTGAACCCAGGAGGCTCTTCCCTCTGCGCTGGGAGGAAAGATCACTTGGCTAGAGGCAGTCAGCGTTTGGCAAGCACCTCCGAGGGCGGCAGCTGAGCCTCTGCAGCGCCCTAACACCCCTCAGTGCCACAAATATCCTTGGTGTGCTACCTTCCAGCGATTCCCACACTCGTTGCACACGACGAAGGTGGTCATGGGCTCGTCGGAGCTGCGGGTCTGCACCTGGGGGAGGACAGGAGGGAAATGAGGGGCCCAGCATCACACAGGGTCCCCGTGGAGGATCAGAGGGAGCACCTCGTCCCCCCTCCAGCCACCAGGGATCCACGCTGACAGAAACCAATGAGACACCGAGGCTTGGGAGGGCAAGAGAAGCTTCCCAGTCAAACCAGTCTGGTTTTTACACACAGATATACACTTCCATGTATATGCATATATAAATATGACCCTCTCTAGCCTGACACTACCTGCAGCGTGTTTCGGGGCAGCACATTCCCCTCTTCACCCCTTCCGCTGCCCATTCCTTACGGGTGGCTCAAGGTGGATGTACCCGCAGCCAGTCCCCTCCCCATAACTGTCCCCTGGGCAGGGATGGGGGTTTTGTCACCTCGCTGCCACCTCCAGCTCATCAAGCACGTGCTCCACAGTGATGAGTCAAAAAAAAAACCAAAACCCCACACTACTCCAGCCGTTCTTTTTACAGACCCCATCCTACGTCCTCGCCTCGCTCCGAGTTAACCAGGTTCTGCACATTCCCAGTCTGGTTTGTATTTGAGCCATTAAACAGACTCTGATATTTAACCCAGATGTGACCACTGCCTCTGACCAGCTCCTGCCAGAAACACACGCTTTGCTTAAAATAATATTAATAAAAAAAATCAGATTTCCATGGCATTTGAATACCACAAGGGAGATCTACGCTGAAAACCCAGGCACTCCCTGAGCAAGTCAGACAGCAGAACTATGTCGAGGGGTAATTATGGCCATCTACATGTGTAATTACCCAATACACAAGAGTCACAGTATTTGCATGATGCAAATTAAGTGTGTTTTGCAAGCACGCTGGAAAGCTAAATTCCACCGTTCTCACACAATATCACTACCTGCCTTTGAACCCTTTCAGAAATGCCAGTTCATCCACTTGGCACTTACAATGTCTCAGTCACCAAACAGCAATTTCACTGGAAAACTAGTAAAAAAAAAAATAATAATAGAGAAAACCTGATATTTCCATTTAGAAAGCACTGTCACCACCTGCCCCAATCCCAGGCAGTCGGAGTCCAGTCCGCTGCAGGTGGGGACAGAGTCCCAGTCCCACTGCGGTGAGCGAGACAGCCCAGGCAGCACTTCCAGTTGACTTACTGGGAGCGAGACCTCTTCCAGGAGCCAGGCTGTGGGCTGAAGAGGGCTGCTGCTGTGGAGGGAGCCAAAGGAAAATCCCTGCTCAGCCGCCTGGCTCCCGTCTGCCTTCGCACGTCACGTCCAGGCGTACGAAGGAGTTGTCACTTGGCGCTCGCACACACAGCTTGTGCACACCCACTCGGTAGCAATTGCGTGGTCGCTGGTGCATTTTTGGGTATCTGCACATTCTGAAACACTGACTCACTCACAGCAAAGGCACATTTATCTCCTGATGCCTGGCACAAACATGAGGGCTGGTAATGCACAAGGCTTCCAGCAGCTGTCCATTGAGAAGACAAATCCCCTCTGCCTGCTCACATCACTGCTGCGTTCATTCCTCGTGTTTCACCCGTGCCTTGCTGTTTGATTTTAAATCAGTTGGGATTTGTCCAGCTGCAGTTTACCTATTCTGAATTTGTGCTTTTAATACCACCAACGTGCCTGCCTCGGTTTCTGCGGCCTCTCTCCTCCACCCCACCCCACTCCTTTTCTTGTCCCAGTCCCCACATTCCCAGCACCTGCTTTCCATGTGCCACTCAAAAGTTTCCTTGGTGCTGGTACAACCCCTGCTCATGTACACACAGGCCAGAAAAAAGGTTACACAAGCTCCAGGGAAAGATGTGTGTGAAATCACCGCATTTTAGAGAGCCTCGAGTGTACAAAAAGGTTCTCTCCACCAGTGGCAAACCCTGTGCTGTCACAGAGCAGCTTGTGACCACGATGGACCACGTCCTGTGGGGAATGTGGAGGTTGCAGGAGCAGGAAGACTAACCTGAGTGTAGGTGCAGTTCTTCTTCTTGCATTTCCCACAGGTGAAGAGGTCGGTCTGCGTCCCTCCTGTCTTGGCCATCTGATGCTCCCGGATCGCTTCTTTTGTCATGGCTTTTCTGATCTCCTTCAGCTCGTTACTGGCCATTTCCTTTCAAAAAAAAACAAACCCAAAACCCCACATAGCAATAAAATCACATCTGTCCAGTTTTACCACCACACCCACTACAGTGGAACGAGTCAACAGAACAGGGTGGCCCAACAGAAGACAGAAAGCCTTTAATTCCCAGTTTCTGGTTCATATCTAGGCCCTCCCGTGATGATCTGAAGGCCCAACAGACAACTCTCCACATGGCAAACCCATTGCTAACTCACTCCCCATGCCCTCTGCTGAGAAATTTGTGACCCTGGCAGCAGACCAGCCCCTTGCTTCAAGCTGAACCACAGGACACATCCCCCGCAAACCCTTCTCCATCAGGCTTCCTCACCTCCGAGGTCATCACTGCGATCTGCTCGGGGGAAATCACCCCACACAGCACGTTCTTTTTCAGCTCAGGGTTTTTGGAGTCCTTCAGGTTGGAGATACGGCTCCTCACTCGGTTTTTGTACTTCATGTCAGTGTTCTTGACATCTTGGTATATGCGTACAGGGCAGTCAAGGAATCTGAGACCAACCCAGAAGCCTTCAAGCACTTCCTACACCCCTCGTGAAGAGCAAGGAGTGTCACCCACTGCCAGGACACAGATGAGGGTGCTGGGACCCAAGAGCAGTGTCAGCTCTGGGAGGTTAGCACGGGATTTGAGAGCAGGCTTATACAGAGTCCCAGGGCTTTCACTTCTGGCTTTTTCACTCTTGCTGGAAATAATCTCTACTTAGTTGTGCTCAGGTTCTTCAACCTGTTCTTTCTCTCAGCAAGGTGGCCACAAAACCCTCTGCTACAAAAGGTCAGCTGCACCTCCAGCCCCACAGCCCCCAAACCAAGCAAAGCCCTGGCTTATCTCAGGCATGATCCCCATTGCTCCATCCTTCCCACGGCCCTCATCCTCACCAGTGCTCTCCCCTCAGCAGGGGGCACAGGGAAGCTGAACATTATTTGGAAGCAGAGGTGAGAACAAGAGGATTGGGATGGGAAGGACAAACCAGGGATTACAGCCCATTATGGCATGAACAAGAAGGAAATAACTATGTCTGTCACACCAGCAAGGGCTATGCCCTGAGCTTCCAACACCCCACCAGTGGTTCCTTCATCATGACCCAAGAGCTGGAACCAGACTCAGAACCCCGAGAAGGAGAGTTGCAGCACAACATTTATGCAAAGAAAGGCTTTTTTTCTTTTTCCTCCAAGCATATTAATTTCTTGACCTGGAGGCCTGCAGGCCCCTGAGGAAGCCCCATGGGGTAAGGATATATTCTTCGATCTGGGCTGCTATGTGCTCACAGTCAGCGCCAACGGAAATATAGTCATCTGTAAGACAGAAGAAACAGGAGGTCAATGAATTCCAACCAGGCAAGGGGTCCCCAGGCTCAGTATTTCTGAGATACAAATCCAGAGAGTTCGCTATTTTGATTTACATGCTCTTTCCATCAAATGGCATCTTGGCCTTTGCTCTAGCTCTCCCCTGACCCTTGTGAAAAGGGCAGCAATGAAAATAGACCAGTCCCACCAGTCTGACTCTCTAGGAAATGGACTGCACTAGACAAAGCTGACATGAACCTGGCCCTCAAAACACACAGATTTCCTATATATTCTTGTTATAGTTGAAATTAGACATATATAGGCAGGAACTGAGTCTCAAATATCAGTGCCAATGAGAAGCAGCTCGACTCAGACCAACAATCTGGCAGGGCCCAACACTGTGCAGCATCAGTTAAAGCTTCACTTCTCAGCTCAGGACTCTGCCCCTCTCCCTTCATGAGCTGCTTTTTGCTAATTAAACAGCATCAATAACTGCTACGAGTTTGGACACTGGGTATGGTAACCAACACCATAAAGTAGGGAACAGGGATAAGCTCAACAAAAGACTCGAGGGGACTATTTCACAGACTTCATATGGAAAGACTTTTTCTAAGAGTTATTGAAAAATATTTAATGCAGCATGTATGTATATAAACACACACAGGGTAAAGCTAGAATTAAAGACTTTATGAACTTCTCCATCTGCTGTCTACATTCCTTGGCTCCAAATTCATAAAACTCTGCAGTGCTTATGTCCTAATTTTCCAAAGGGATCTGCAATTTGGACAGAGGAAGCATGTGCTCAGCTTCAGGTGTTTAAAATCTGACTTTCAGAGATGCTGAGCACCTGCAGTCGCCTCTCATTTGAGATGGCACAGTCTGAGCACGAGAGAGACCCAATCCCACCCCAGATCCAGAGGACCACAGGATTTAAGGGGCTCCAGTCTGCAAAAGCAGGGGAGCCATGGAGCAGATGGTGATTGGTGTAAGCCCCATTAGCAATAAATTTTGCTTATTTAGTTACAGCTTCATTTTGTGCCCCGAGGGTAAGAACAGACAACAACAGGGTTTCCCCTGGCCCTCACCATCAGCCTGCAGGGCAGTTGTCAGCATTTCCCTGCACTTGTTGCGGACAGCATCGCAGGTGACGGGTGCTGGAGGGAAGGTGGTGATTTTGGGAGTGGTGGGAGTCTTTGGAGGCTCCTGCCTTTTGTTGGAGCTAAAAAAAAAAAAAGAGAAGTTTCACCTGTCAGAATGTCTCAGTTGGGGTCACAGAGCAAAGAAGGGACCAGCAGGTGTGTGGGCAAGCATCTTGTTAATCAAAGCACAAAACCAGTCAGAGAAAGACGCCACAGAGACATGCTCAGAGTCAGCATATGGCAACAGAGCAACCAACACCATCAACCCAGACACAAACTCTCCTCTGGGCTCTGCTGGTGGCAAACGGGGGGGGTTAATCCATGAAGCAGGTGAGCCAACCTCTTCTTGTTATTGAACACATATCGCAACTGGTGAAACTGGGCATTAAGTGACAATATTGCAAAGCTGTTGGGACATCATCAGTAACTTAAATATAGTCAGGACTTCCCCAGACCTCTCTGCCTGGTACCAAAATGCACAGAGACGCGGTACTTTATTCCCCTCTCTCTTCTTCACAGGATGCAAAATCCAGAACTGCTCTCAGCAGAAAGGGAGCAGAAGCCACCGTCAAGGGTAATCTCAGCAGGTGCTGGAGCTGACTCCTTATCTCTCATCCTTTATTACCAAGATGTCAGCAGCAGGAAAGAGAACAACAAAAGCACTCTAGCTCTCTGTAGCCCACAAGGAGCGCAGCACGTTGCCTTCTGGGGCAGGAATCAGAGGAGCTTACACCAGCCCCATCAGAAGGGGCTGCTGTGCTAAGAAGAAGAAAGAAAATGGCTCCTTCAGCTCTGCTATTAAAAAAAACCCAACCCATCAAAGCACAACACCTAAGAGGATCTTCCTTTTCCCTGTTATCGGGACAAGACTCTGATTATTCATCTCTGATCACCCTTACACAGCCGCCAGAGGACTAATAAATACTGCTTCACTCACAAAAATAACTTCATTTCCACCTGCAATCAATCACAGGCACAGGCAAGGGAATGCAAACACCTGCCTCAGCTGGGTCATCTGCGAGGGGAGCTGCTGCAGAGTCCCAGGGTGAAGAATCACACACTGAGAGGTTTGTGTGCCTGAGGAGGAACCTCACCGAGGACCCACGGCAGTGAGACATCCTGCCCATAAAGCCTAACATCTGCCCACGGAGTCAGTTAGCCCTGCAATCACTGCTGGTAAAAGATTTGGGTTATTATGATTCCCAGATGATTTTATAGAGCCTTTTTTTCCCCCTCCCCCTTCCTTTAAATCTAGGCAGCAGAACAGCAATTTTTTTTTTCAGCAGAGATTGCTCTGACTTTAGTGTTTGGGCTATAAAATGCAATCTATTTATGGGCAATGCCTGGTAATATGAAAGCAGTAAGAACAAAGGAAAAAAAAAACCCACCAAAGAAACCCTGATATTTCACCCATGCCCATACTGGCTACATCTCCTTGAAAATAAAGTGGCTTCACAATTACTTTTAAGCTGGGTCACTACTGCCTGTTCTTTGCCATTAGAAATAAATCCATTATGAAGAGGCAATTCCACCACCTGGTCCTGAAAGGGATTAGACAGCCCAGAAAAACCTTCCGAATCCACTGCTGTACAAACAGAGCCAGGCAACTTCAGGGACTGGTCCTGGGAGTCCCTGATGTTGAGTTCAAGTCCAGTCTCTTCAGCGCCTCAAAGCCTGGAGAGGATCATTAGGGCTACTGGATTTCCACAGTTCAAAACCTCAAAAGGCCCTTTTAAGAAGGGCCCACCAGTACACCTTCAAAATTGTTCACCTCAAGCCACAGCAGAAGATTATTTTCTTGCTCTGGTGAAATAGATGTGCTCGTGAGAGAGACATTATATTGTGAGCTTTCTTTGTGTTTCCCTTCAAACACTTTTTACCAGATTGTTTTCCTGCTCAGCACTGCAGGAGGCTATTAAGGAACAGATTTGTGTCCAAACAGCTCAAAATATTCAATAAGATTCACACTACACATCACAAAAAAAAAAGAAGCAACTTAGCTGGCAAATAATCATTTAAATGACCTTCTCCCATCCAGGATGTACAAATCACCATCAGGTGCTTCTGTCCTTAAAGATCTAAGCACAGATTGCAGGCAGCACACGGGGATGTTACACAGCAAAGCATGTGCAACTCAGGAATAACTCATTTTTAAAAATAAATAATAATCACAGCTAATCATCTGGCATACAACAGTTTGGAAAAGTGAGCCTTCCCAAAGGATAGAGGTAAAAAGCCTAGAAAACATACCTACATCAAAAGGAAAGGCAGAAGGAATCGGAGCAGTTTGCAGCAGGGAGGACCTAGAGGAGATCAGTCCTGAAATACTGGAAAACTTGTTACAAAGGAGGACAGCGGGAAAAATCCTCCATAACTCCTAAGGACAAAAGTGTGAATAAGTGGCCTGGAGCAAGACAGGTTCTGATTGAGAGCAAGTTTTGAATTGTCAAGGTGAGCTATGAATTGAAAGACTCTGCCACAGGCAGCTGTGGAAGTGTCTGACCCTGAGGTTTTTTAGGGTTGTGAAAGAAGAGCTTAGGAAAAGGCCCATCAGGGAGAGCTTGGGCAGAGGTTGTGCCATCCTGAGAAGGGGTGACAGGAGAAGCTTCCTCCAGAGCTCTTCCAGCTTTAACCTGTGTCTCATTTCGGAAGCAACGGGGACACCAAGGTCTCCAAGAGCAAAATGCTGCGTGTGAACTCCCAACGCTGACCTTCATCACATTCAACACTTACCAGCAGGTCTTCCAGCTAGTATTGGCACAGGTGGTGCTTGATTTTCAGGAAGGTTCTACCTACAAATGCTATTGACTTAAATATTTTAAATGTTTCTTCCCCAGAGGTGAAATAAAAGCTAGACAAGGCGGATGCAGCCGATGAGTAAAGACATTTGCACACATTAGTGTCAGACGTGCCCTGGGATGACAACTCACAAATTTGGTAAAACAAACTTCTCAGCCATTCCAAACTGTACAGGAAGTTATTTATTAAGCTTTAAAAATTAGTTTATAATTAGAATAGCTGGGAAGTAGATTTCAAACACACCTAGAAGGCTTATTTCAGGAAATCCTTGTGGTTCATACTGTTCCCGTTCCACAGGAGAAAGAGCTTGTAAATCTACCCAGGCATCAAAAATTCATACATAAAAAGAGGCTACGCTGGAACGAAATGGTGGCAAAGCAGGAGGCAGGGACTGAAGCAGGATTCAGGGCTGCACTGGGAGAAAAACCCCACGCAAGAGCTGAATTCAGGCCACAGACCCAAACCCCCCTAATAAAGGCAGTTTAGAGTATCCCTGGAAAAGAAAAAGCTCGTGCTGCCAGAGACAGAGAAACATTAGACACAGCCCATTAAAATGTACTAGGATAATGGTCTAAAATACTACAGCAAAACAGAATATGCTTTGGATTACAGTAATGCAGCATTAACTGTGCAGGTGCCAGCTCCGCACTGGCTGGCGCGGAGCCTTCAGGTCTCACAGTGCTCGCCCTCCGCTCACTACAGAGGGATTTCTTACATCTGTGTTCCAGAAAGCAAGACGTTTCAGGCCAAGAGCTATTCAAGAATTCCTCCCTGTCAAGAAGAAGGTGGTCTAGCCAGAATCTATCAGACTAAGTGTCTGAAATAACTGAACACGAGCTGAGCTCTTCGGTGTCTTGAGAGCGGCCTCACCTGAACCAGCCATCACACCCCGAGCAACTGGTCAGACTCCCTTCATCACAGACTGTGCCTCAAAGAACAAAGACTCTTTGCTGCTAATAAATTATACCCTTTTTTTGTGTGTCAAGACAGATTAGTATTATTTTGCAGCACTAGGGGATAAGCACTCCTGTCTCTGCAAGGAGAGCCTGGCCCAACAGGCTGACCCCAGGAGCGAACCCCTTCTGCCTGCATGGGTTGAGCTACTCTAGAATTTCTGTTTCTCCTGCACAACCAAGGGGATGCTTTGCCTTTCAGAAGATGGAGGCTGAACATGCACAGAAAGCATCAAGGGAGGGGAAAAAAAACCCAACCCACAACGCTGCAGTAGCTGCAGCTCATCCTCCAGGCACAGGGGAGGCTTAGCAGCACAAGCCAGAAAGCTCCACTCCACATATCCCACGGTAACTGCCTGAAAGCAAGGAGACAGTGAGGTTTTACCTCTCTACCTACAGCCAGGATCCTGATCCGAGTGAAATCACTACAAGCCTCAGCCTTCAAACCAGATGCCCCAGCAGGACCAGCTAGTTTGGCTCATGAAGTACCTACTATCACTGTGTCCAGGGAATGTCTCATGGTTCCTTCCCTCCAGGCTCTGTGTTCCCCAAGGTCAATTTTCTGAAAGTTAAATCAGAAATTTCCTTTTTTTCCTTTGAGCTGCAGTACTAGTTCCTAAGTCAGTCATACGTGTCATCTTTCCCCATCAGGAACAGGCAACACGTCCTTCCACACAGGCTTCTGCCCCCACCAAGGAGGGAAATCACAGAATCACAGAATGCTTTGAGTTGGAAGGGACCTTAAAGATCATTCAGTTCCAATCCCTTTGCCACAGGGCAGGGACACCTCCCACTAGACCAGGTTGTTTAAAGCCCCATCCAGCCTGGCCTTGAAACCCTCAAGCAAAGGGGAAGATCTTCTGCCTCCCCTCACCAATAAGGGCACACACAAAGGCTCTTGTGAAGTCTCCTCAGGACTATTTCTAATTCTTTTTCATATTTTATGGAAGTAAAATATAACCAAAGATGCAAGTCAAAGTTACACAGCTCAGCATCAGCAGCTCTTCTCCACAGAGCTCTGTGCAGAGTCATAAAGGCTCACGCCAAAGTGTCAAACCTTGAGAGATCTCAGCAAAAAAAGGAAAAGCAAAGGGTAGTGACAAAAAAAAGAGGACCAGAAACAGGCTGCAAACGTGGAAGAGCCTGCAAACACAGCAGGTCTATAGCCTTAACACTAAAAATCTTCTGGATAATTTTGTAAGTTGGCTGTATCACGAGTCAAACCTATGAAGCACCCACCCTCCTGGAAATTGAGGCTGAGAGAAGGCTCTCTCCACAACAAAGCTTTAAATTACATTTCCCCCCCCCTTTGATCACTGCCTCCTCTCATGGCTTGGAAAGTGCAGTCAGAGAGTGGAAAGAGGATGCAACGTTCAAGGCATGGCACCAAGCAAGTGTGCAGCAGGGCTGCCAGGGGGTGGACACCAGTCCCCACTGAAAAGAGGGCTTCTGCTGGGACAAAGAAATGGAAGGTTTTCTACAGTGATGGATGAATCAATCCCACCCATCACTTGAGATTGCAAAGGCCAAAAATAATCTTCATTCAAAGGTGGTTCAAAGTTAGAAATAAACAAAAATACACAGAAATGCAACACAAAAAATAACAACAAAGGAACATTTTAGCAAGAGAAGAATTAACACAACCAAGAGTAGAAAAACATGAAGATGTGAATAAAATAACTCGCTAAAGCCATTGGATTTTGTAGATGTCTATTTCTGCATTCAGTTTATTAAAACCAACACACGTGTCACCTCTGAAGAAGTCTACGCTTCTGGTCAGTCTGACCAGGAATTTGATTTCACAAAACTTAGAACTCAGGCACTTAAAAAATAAAAATTAATGTAAGGTACCTTAAGAAAATTCAAATTCTGTAACAGTATCATCTTTGGTTAAAGGGAAGCATTACCTTTGGTCTCTTGAGTTACCAGTTTCCTTCGAGGAAGATGCTGGCAAGGACAGGCTTTTCTTTTTCTCCTCACTTTTTTCCTCAGAAGCATCTATATTCAAAAAGAAGAGAAAGAGATGCTAAAGGGTTGGGGACTGGTCTTTATAGTACAACCCCACATACACCAATCAATGTCTTAGCACTCCACAGTATTGGCCAAAGGCAACTTATTATTCTCCAAAAAGAACCAGGAGAAAGAACACCTTTATGGCCTCCCACCTTTTCCAACAGACCTTTTGCTGGCCTTTAAGTAGGAAGTAATTCAAACAAAAGCTTTCCTCACCAAACTAAAGAGCAATAACCTTCCCCATCTGGGAGATAAACTTCTTCACAAGACATGCCCTATCACAAAAGCTTCTTTCATAGCACAGGTTGGATCAAGTTCTCTAAAGCACCACTAAAAGCAGCACCTCCAGCCAACAGCCCCTCAAGGGCCAGTACAGGCTAGTCCTTCTGGGAACACAACTTCTAGTGTTTCCCAAGTGCTGGTGGAAGCCAACAGCACAGCCCTGGAGAGGACTTTCATCACTCTGTATAACAAGTTTGACCCAGAGGTAAATTCTCTAAGCCAATACACATCCCCCTGAGGTGGAAGTGACAGTGCCAGCCAAGACAGGAAAACACTCTCCTAACACCCATTTAGCCCATCGATAAACACCGAGCCCTGGGGTGCAGACTAGAACCAGCCACACATTTCACTTTACCTCAAACACTACCTGGCTCTTGTTCTTTTTTTTTACATACAGCTGCCCAAAAGGTCTGTTCAAAAAAAAAATCCAATAGAGTGTTTGAATTTCACATTGGGGTACTTTACCACTGAGACACACATGGCCTTGCTCACATGACACTGGTAGCGCTGCCCTTCTGATCTCAGTGCTACAGATGCCTCATTCTTATCACAAAAGTCAGCCCTAAAAACTTATTTGTCATCCTTCCATCTGCAGTTTGACATCAGTTTGTGCTGTACCAGCATTAAGATCCCTCAGACAGAGCTACAAGCTTCTGCATCTCAGTGTTCATCACCATGAAAGTCTTCCCAGCAGGAAACGCTCCGTGTAAATTTGTCTACAAGGTGTTAAACTAAGGTCCTTCTCCAGTTCATCACCCAAAACTCATTCCAGCATTTCTCTTTCCGAGCCGTTGCACGAGGCTGACAGCACACGCTCCATTAATGTCATACAGCACAAGGCAGGGCAGAGGGCTCAGGGTGCAGATACTGTGTCTGCAAATAACATCCCTAATTGTTAGACAGCTACACTTTCAGCATAGTCCTGAAGCTTTTTCTTCTTGCAGCCCTAGAAGCTTTTCTGCTCTTTCAAGGAAAAAAAGAGTTAAATCCATAGGAATGCACGACAGGAGACAAAACTTGAAAGACAGAGGGTGCAATTGGAAAGGCTGATTTGCTAGAACGTTCTAGTCACATCAAGAAAGAAGCTGTCCTTGGAAACCCAGCCTCCCGCTGAAACCAGCTCCGTCACAAGCTGAATTTGACAGGAACATGCTCGTTTTTCTTACCCAGAAGTTTTTTCCAAGATTTGATGAGGGATTTGGCAAGCGCTATCACTTCTTCGTCTGTGCTCTGCTTTCTCAGTGCATTTACTGACATCCCGATGCGGGTGGACTGCAAGTGAACATCCAGATGAATCATTCAAGAACAGAATCATTATTTGTTACTAACTGGAAATCAGAAATAAGCAGGATGAAAGCAAAGCAGTGATCAAGGTATGAAGTATCCCAGGACTTGCAGAATTATTACCTCCTTGTAACTTTGGAGGAGTGAGATGAGGCTCTCTAGCTTTCTCAAAGCTATCAGAAGCCAAACATCCCATCACCCACAGACACCTTGTCTACACCTTAGAACTGACACTCAAGCTTAGAGTGAAAAAAATCCAAGATGCCTATCTTAATCTCCAAATTGTAATTCCACTCACACCTCCCCAGTGTCCTGAATATCACCATGACAAAGACTTAAAAAAAACTTCTCCCATGACTGCCCTTTGTCTTGGCAAAATTCATCTGGTCTTTCCTCTTTCTGAAGCCTAAGAAATTATTTGAGCAGTGACTCACATTTCCCTCATCAGCTGCGCACAGATTTCAGGCAGCTCGTGGTGACCCAGAGCTATTTAATGGCCAGTCCAAAACCCAAGTGCAGTACTATTTCCCTGGATTTAAAGTTTATTTTTAGGCTTTGAGTGAGGCAAGAAGCAAGAGGAAAACTATTAAGTTCACTTAGACAACATTTTGAATTCACACAGATGCCTACTTCAGCTTTTCACCCTAAGTGTGCAACTTACCTGCAGTAAGTCCAAAGTCATGGGCATACTTTTCAGTTCTTTCAGTAAATCCATTGCACCATCCTGGATATGAAAAAAATTGAGCAGAATGAGTGTCTCAGCTTTAAGACAAGAAATGCAGCAGCTTGGGAATAAATTCAGGAAATTTAATTTAAAGGGAAAAAACACAACAAGCCTTCCCTAAAAGGTCAGCAAGATGACTGTTGGGATTGCTGTTCCAGACAGAGTCTAGATACTACAATCTGGAGGCACCTGAGATACTGGAATAGACAAGACAGAAGAGTATTGGAGCACCACAGATCTTTGCTGATGTATGGTATTATCTGTAGCATTAGCTTATTATCCTTACCTGGCTTCTTATCCTTAGTTAACAACTCAAAAATAAACTCTGAATCAAACTGTCCCCCCAGCACATCACTTAGGGAGTAAGCCTACTATCAGACTCATTGTTTTGGGGACCCTGATTAATGATATTGGCTCACAAGGACAGATTCAGCATAGTTACAAGAACTTCAGTCACCAACCTAAAGCTCAAAATCACTGTCCAGAGCCAGAGCTAAGAGTATCCTCCTTCTACAGCATGAAACTTACTGGAGGCATTTCCTGCTTTTCATATTAATACCCATCTCCACTCAGGACAAGAGCTGATACCAGGAGCAAAGCCATCAAGCAGTGGCACTGAAGAGCTGTTTACCTGAAACTCATCAGATAAGGCCTCTTCACATCAGCTCTTCAGCCCAGAACCCAGATCCAGAAAAAAAAAAATAATAATCTGAGTAGGCAGTGTGTAATACCTAAAATTGGTAGAGACTCCAAGAAACAGTAGGGACAGACGCACTAGTCTCCCTCCAGCAGCACTCAGCAGATTGCAGCCTGGAGTCTGTCTCCATTCAGCTGGCTCTTTCCTCCCATCTTCCTTCTATCAAACAAGGCTTTCTAGTGTTCACATTTAACAGCTCATTTCAAACACCAACCACTCCAAGCCCATTTGCAGCACAAGACCCTACAGAGCCTACGACTGTGGAGAAGCAAAGCAGCCTGCACCGACAGACCCCGTCCTCGCAGGACACAATCCAGCTGCTGCCCTCCAGAACAGATGCTGAGAAAGCCAAATAAAAGCTGAACCAAAGCTTTCAGCACACACTGAGGCAACTCACACCAGTATAAACCACACGTTACCATACCCAGAACGAGCGACTTCCCAACTCAGGCAGTATCACACCTTTCCGTTCCTCCAACGGCCAAAGGGACTCCGTTAAATCCATCCCTTTAACATTAAAAAACAACCACGTGAGTCCTGTCTCCATTACCAGAAATGGAGACTGACAGAAAATGGGGATCCAGGAGAAAACCAGAGCAACAAACAGGTACTCCAGGCAACTGTCCTGCAGGAAGAGTTCACAAATTAGCCGACACACAATAAACATGCCATGGGTTCAGTACCATATAAAATGCCAACCAAGAGGAAACATTTCATACCGCTCATTTAAGAAGCTGCCTCTTTCTCAACGATGCTTGGAAACAAATTCTGCCAAGCTGCTCCTTTCCTATTTCAACAATGCCCTCGAAAAAACCTGCCATTGACAGGAACAGACATCACAGGCTGTGGTTTAGCCCAAACACTTTCCTGGGCTGTCACAACAGCTACACAAGTGCCAGCGCTCACCCCTTTCCACAGCTGGCAGGGTCAGTCCACCATCCAGAAGTTCAGGTGACAACCTCACCCAGCATCCCACCACCCAAATACCACACTCCCTGAAGACCCTTCCCACATCCTCCCTGGCCTCAAAAATCCCTCACCCCCCACCCTGAACACAGCCTACCCTCTGTCACAAATCCTTGTCACCCAGCTTGCTGCCTTAGCACTTGCATGACACCCTTTGTACTCAGACAAGCACCAACTGACATACCCCATGAGGCAGGGAAATTCTTGCTACTCTCTCCCCCTACCCCTCCCCCGACAGTCACACAGGTTACAAACCACCCTGTGATACCCCCAGGGTGCAGACAGCATCCCCTCCATACCCCAAGTGAGGGCAGGCAGAAGTGGTGCATGGACAGGATGGGGAAGCAGGAGATAAAACCAGCAGCATTTGGGGTTTCTCTAAGGGGCAAACAGAGTGGGGGGATTCATGAAGGGAAAGGTGAAGAGTGCTGAGAAGGATCTCAAGGTCCTGGTAGATAGTAAACTATCTACCAATGTGCCCTTGGCACCAAAAGGGCCAATGGAATCCTGAACTGCATAACAAAGAGTGTGACCAGGAGGTTAAAGGAGATCATTCTCTCCCTCTACTCTGCACTGGTGAGGCCACAACTAGAATACTGTGTCCAGTTCTGGGCTCCCCGGTTCAAGAGAGACAGGGAACTACTGGAAAGAGTCCAGTGTAGGGCAACAAAGGTGATGGAGGGATTGGAGCATCTCCCTGATGAGGAAAGGCTGAGAGAGCTGGGACTCTTGAGCCTGGAGAAGAGAAGGCTGAGGGGAGACCTTAGTAATGCTTGTGTCTGAAGGGTGGGCTGAAGAAGGATGGAGCTGGACTCTTTTCAGTGGTTCTCAGTGACAGGATGAGAGACAACGGGCACAAGCTGGAACACGGAAAGTTCAATTCAAATACAAGAAAAAACTTCCTTGGGGTGAGGGTGGCAGAGCCCTGGCAGAGGCTGCCCAGGGAGGGTGTGAAGTCCCCTTCTCTGGAGACCTTCAAGCCCCGCCTGGATGCAGCCCTGAGTGATGTGCTCTGGGCAACCCTGTTTTAGGAGGGGAGTTGGACTGAGTCATCTCGAGAGGTCCCTTCCAACTCCAACAGTTCCATGATTCCCTCTCTCCAAGGGTTCCTGGGGAGGGCAGAGGAGGAGGGCTGAGGATGCTTCCCAAGAGGGGAACACCCCTGCAGGCAGCACAGGGTAAGCCCCAGGGTGCTGAGCCGTAGGGCAGGGGATGCACAAGGCCTGCGGTGGTGGGCACAGTGTGGGGAGGAGGGAGGAACATGGAGCTGCCCACCCTAGTAACGGCCAGTGGGATGGCAGAGGGTGGATCTCACAGGGCAGGAACCGATGGCGAAGGGAGAAGGAGACCACCCCACTGCAGCCCGATCCGTGGAAGGAACCCCACCTTCATGGGGCGGGAGGAAAGGCTTCTGCTCCACCACCATAACAACTGCGTAGAGCGAGAGGGCCCCAAAATGGGAGCTGGGGAGGCCCCCCCCTCCCTGGTGAAGGGGGAGGATCCCTCACAACTGGCACTAAGGGAGAAGCAGAGGGGTCCTACAGCCTGGCAGCGAGGAGGGGGACCCTGCGGAGAGGGAGGCCCCGGCTGCTCAGACAAGGAAGAGGGGAAAGGGGAGCACACACCCCCTCCCCAGCCCAACCGGCCAGCGCGGACCCGGCCGCCTCCACTCACCGTGCTCTTCTTGGCCACCATCTTGTCCAGCCGCCTGGCGATGCGTACGATCTCCTCCTCCCCGCCCATCGCGCCGCTCCCCGCGGCGGCAGGTCCCGGGGAGGGCCCGGGGGGGGGCCCGGCGGCAGCTGCCCGGTGTCCACCACAGCCCCCGGTACCGCAGTCCGGGCGGGCGGTGCGCAGAGCACGACGGAAATTGTAGTCCTCCAGGCGCCCGCCCGCCTCTTCCCTATCCGCAGCGGCGCGGCGGGACTACAACCCCCGGCGTGCCTCGCGCAACGCTCTGCCCCGCCGCGGGGCACGCCGGGAGCTGTAGTCCGTTACCCCAGGAGCCGCAGGCCGCCGCCCTGACGGCGGAGCCCCCGTGTTTTTTCTTTTCTGCGGTGCCGTTTCAGGGTCTCTCCGGAGAGCCAGCGGAGAGCACACGCGTCTCCCAACCTGTCGTCGTGGCGGATGAGCAAGGCCGGCTCCCGTGCAGCCTGCACCCCCAAGGCAGGAGCAGCCCCATCCCTCAGGGATCCCTGCTGAGAGCTCACTGAGCCGAGCCCCAGCAGCCACCTACACCCAGCCCAGCCCAGCCTGGTTAGGAGTAGGCAATGGCGAGCCCTGCCCTTTATAACCTTCCCGGCTCCTGCCACAGGTGGGCCCTGTTTCGCTCCCTGCCCCAGCCGCAGGTGGGCTGATGCCTATGGAGCTGCTGTGGCCCAAGCAGCAGCACCACCTGAAAGAGGACACAAGCTAGTGACCGAGGAAGCGGCTCCAGCAGGACTATCACCCATGGCTGCAATGACCCAGAGGGTTGCCCTCAGCGTCATGATTTGCCCCACTGTCCTGGCTAAACAGAGATGTGGGGCTATGCAGGACCACCCTTCTGCACGGCCTTAGGAGCTTGAGATTAATTAACAGAAGGGTGGAGGAGGGACAGATGGTTTGGGGGTGCCCTGGCCTGGGCTCGGAGCCCCCCTGTAGGTGGCACTCGTACTCTGTGCGAGGGCGGCACGTCCCCCGGGAGCTGCACTACAGGACTTGACGCTGAATATTGTTGCTCTCTCCAGCTGGTTCCTGGCAGGGGGAGAACTTCGATGCCTCTTCCTGCACAGCCGGCTCCGTAGCCCTTTGCCAAGCTCGGATGTTTTGGAGAAGGCCCTGACTGTGCTGGTAAAGAGCGGCCGTGTCCTGCCCCAGCGGGGCCACAGATCTAGCAAAAGCATGGAGATGTGCTACGTGTGGCCTCAGGCTCCAGAATTAGGTGTTGGGAACCAGGGCACCCTGAGCTTAGCTCCAACCCTGCTCCGTCCAGTGGCAGCTGAGTCACTGAGGGCAGATTTTAGCTTTACTGGCACACAAAGGTGGGGAGTATTGAACAGATCAGAGATAACCCTCTGCTGGGTGGCTGCCCCCCAAAACTGCCCATTAGGTACCTAAAGCTGCCCGTTTCCTGTTCTTTATGGCAGTTCACATGGAGTTGGACAGAACTGTGGGATCCCCTCAGGGCAAGAGCTGTTCCCCAGATGTGCGAGACATGTTTCTATTCATCCCCAAACCAGCAGAGGTGGCCCCAGACCAAACCTGAGCTCCAGACCCGCTCCCTGGCATGACACATGGAGCTACCTTGAAACTTCTTGGCTTGGCCCCATGTTTGCGAACGCGAGTTCCCTCCAACCCGCCGTCTGGAGCCTCTACAGCATCTGGAAAGCCTCCATCCCTTGGCAGGGTCTGGCCTTGAAGTCAGGGGGTGCCATTTTGAAGAGGCCCACCTCGGCGAGGGAGGAGGAAACAAGTCCCAACAAGGGGACCTTTTGGAGGTCCTTGGAAGCGGGCAGCTGCCTGTCCCATGTGTGGGGTCGGGTCACGCCGGTCCTTGGCGTCCGAGGCGCGCTCGAGCAGCACTGCTGCCACTGTGACTGTGGTTTGTATCACTGCAACGCCAAGATGGTTCCTGACCACAAGTATGGCTGGGGACGTGTCTCGGATTCCAGAGAGCACAGTCACTGATGCCGAGTGCTGTCACCCTGTCGCTCCCTGCCTCTGAGCAAGAAACCCGTCACCCCTGCCAACGCCGGCCTCCCGCCACGGCCGACCGTCCTCGCCCAGGCCCCACAACTGCCTGGTTGGCAGCAGGTCCCCCAGGGACACGACAGCATGGAACCCTCACACCAGCAGCCCCGCAAGGGTGGGTGAGGAACATACCCTCTGCCCCTGTGCACCCACGGGCACGGGCCAGCTCTGCAGCTTAACCCTACCCAGCCTGCGGCTCCGCTCTTCCCAAGGGTTAACAGGACAGGGGTTTGCGGCGCGGGGAGGGTTTCTGGCTGACCTTGGCAGGGAAGCAGCGGTGGCGTCGCTCAGCCCAGCCCCTTGAGCGTGGAGCCGGTGGCCGGAGCGCTCCCCAAGCCTGGGTGGAGGTAGATCCAGAGGAAACTCCACCTCCACGGGAGTCAACCTGCTATTGCAGGAATTCCCAGAGAAATTCCCGCTTGGGCTGATCTGCCAGCGGATCCATGAACTTTGTTTTACCTCCTGTGAAAACAGCTACTTGAATGTGCTAAAAACAGAGCAGGGGCAAGTCTGTCGCTGGAGCTGGGCTCAGGGGAGAGGTTGGGAGGGGGTTTAGCTGACCCCTGGACACCGAGAGGCACCGTGAAAGTCTCTGTACGTGGTGCCGTGCCGGCAGTTCCCCTCCGCAAGCAGAGCTGGTGGAGCCAAGAGTCTGCTGCAAAATAAAACCCCACAAAATCTCACCTGGTTTTCTCATGAGCTACAGTGTTTCTCAAGTGACTCTCAGCTGATTTGGACCCGGCAGATGGGCTGGATCAGGTCAGATGACCTTTCCTTGCTTCCAGTATCCCCAGCAGATTCAAGTCACCATCATTCGTTTGGAGATCGGCCACCAAACCCCACCCTTTTTGTTGTTCCCAACCACTGGAAGCTCAATCTGGGCCGCTTTTGGAGAAGGCAGAGATAAGAAAGCCCTCCAGGGCCCAGATTTGCCCACTGATCCATCAGGAGACTCCCAGGGAAGCTCTGTCTTGAGACATCCCCTAACTTCATGTGTGCTCACATCTCCAGGATCTCAGTTTTGGGGTCACAACTCGTTAGGGACAGGAGGGTTGGCTGTCCCTGGGCAACACACTGGGCTCTGAGCTTGTAATGAGAAACCCTATGCAGGGAACAGGGAACAACAGGTAGACCCCAAGACTTCATCCAGCCCCAGAACAGAGGCGGGGATCCTGCCTTTTGTCCCGCTCCTTGCTGCAATTGTCTGATGTCCTTAGTCTCCTGGCCCTGGCACCAGGGACACTTGACCCTGGAGGCCAAAATGTTTCCATCCAATCACTTAACAAACCTGGAGAATTTGACCCGAATTAGGACCTGAATTAGATCATTCTGTTTTCTCCTCTAAGGAGTCAACAGACCTCTCCACACCTTCTCTCGTGGCACAGGCCCCCCTAACACAACAGAAACCACTGTGACTCCCGGAGATAACTCAGGCTCCATCCATGCCGTTCCAACAGAGCAGCCCACAGAGGCTCCATGTCCTCCTTTCCCCACTGCATCTGTTCCAGAGCTGCTGGTGAGCAGCCCAAGCCTGGGGACACTGCCATCTGGACCTCCTGGGACATGTCCCGCACCAGGAAGGGCTGCAGGATTTGGCTGCAGTGGGCAGCAGCCGCAGAGGGGAATGTGGCCAGGACCACCCCGTGTGGTAGCCCAGCCTCTGCCACCCTGCAAAACAGGGAGCATGGAAGGGAGGACGCGGAGGAGATGATGGTTCCCCTGGGCCTTGCTCATTGCGAGCACCAGGGTGGAGTTTAGACCTCCAGCTTTGCAGAGGCTCTTCCGAGGCACTTTGGATGTTCCCTAAATCTCCTCCTTCTAAAGATTTTAATTATGCTGGCTGCTGTTCAAAATGAGAATGGCAGGGAGAGGACTAAGGGAGTGCTAAGCAGCAGCCTGTCACGCTTCGCGAGGTGTCCTCGGGGGACGCTGGGCCAGAGAAACAGCCAGCCCAGAGCCGTGCCAGCCAAGTGGCTGCAGTCTGCTGGGCCACACTGGCCACCAACGGGCTCTGGGCTGGCCCGTGTGTGCGTGAGAGCGTGTGCAAGCGCTCAGGCCTCCTTTCTCTCCCCCTCTCTGTCTCCTTTTATTCGCCTCCATAAAACATAGGAAGTTCAAGCCATTCATTTTGCTATTTGTGTCTCCCTCCCCACGCCCCGGTTCCCTCCCTTGCCCCCTGCAGCCTCTCGGCTCGCTGCTTGCCCAGCATCCTTGACCCCGAGAAGTCTGGTTGTGTATGCACTTCCCTTTTGGCCCATGGAAAGCGCCACTCCGAACTGGTGCCTTGATAAGTCTGCTGTGGGAAGGCAGGGGCTCCTGGGCTCTCACACAGGGCTTTCCCGTGGAGCATTTCCTATGCTGTCCCTGCTCACCGGCGCGATCTCCAGACCAGGGCGGTGGGGAAGCTCTCCGGATGGCGGTGCCCCTCTGTGGCAGCAACTCTGTCCTCCTCCAGCTCTGTGTCAAAAGCTGTGGCGCCTAGATAGAGGCATCCTCATGAGGAGGAGGTTGAAGATGATGGTTAGCTTCTCATGGGCTAAAGTGGCACTTCTCAGCTTGCCCAGAGCAAAGGATTGCAAGGGGATTTGACCCCCCAGCCCCTTCCTCGCGGTGGTTTTGCAAACAGGGCTCTGATACTGTCTTCCACAGAGCTTGGGATCGACGGGACTTGTGTCCTCTCTGCAAAAGGAGCAAGCACATGGCAGAGACCTCAGAGGGGCTGGAGACAGGGATCGACTGGCAGAGAGAGAAGAAGGAGAGGCTCAGCGAGGAGTGCTGTGGTGGCTGTGGTTTTCTCAGAAACACCCTCCCCTGAGTTGCCCTGCTGAAGTACAAGGCCACATTTCAGCTGTGGACTGGTGGCCGTGGTGGTCCCTCCATCACCACCACCATGGGGAACACAAGGACGGTGCTCACACAGACACCTCCTGCTGCTCAACAGTGAGGCAGAAGGTGACATACAGGCAGTGTTCAGCCTCCTCCAGGCATGGCTGGAGCAAAAGCTGCTTCCTCATAGCTGCAGAGAGTCCTGGGGGGCAGGATCTCCCCCACAGCAAGGGCATCCATGACCTAAAAGCTATCGAGGCTCCTAGGGCCGAGATTCATGAACCTGAGGGGGCTGCTGGCTGAACTGGGAGAACTGGGAGGAAGAGTCTGCAGGGCAAGCATCTGCACCACTGCATGCCAGGGAGCAAAGGCAGTGTCCTCCCTGCCTTGCTGCCTCCATCATCCCCTTTGAACTCATCCCCAAACCACACAGCGAGGCCGAGCAGAGCCATGTCACTGGGGTTCCACCGTGCCCTCTGCTCTCCAGCTCTCCCCGCCGCAATGGGATGGCAGAGAAGAGCCTTCTCCCATTTATCACCCCATCATCGGCCCTGCGGCCGGTTCAGCTGCCCCACGGCCGCGCACCGAGCCCTGATCTCATCAGTGCCGCCGCACACTTGCAGCTCGAACAATAACCTCCTTCCCTGCCTGACACAATTCCCAGAAATGCACAGCCTCCTGCTAAAGCCTCCCCGGGGGAAAACATGCCAGCCGGCCTGTCGGCACCAGCACGGACATCCCTGCCAGCCGCTGGCAAACGCAGCTCGCCGCGTCCCCGGCACAGAGGCACCTCTGCAAAAACAAGGGTGTGCTGGGTGGGGTGGAGGGAGAGGCCAAGCTGGAGTCCTTGGGGCCATCCTTTAGCTGGCCCCACTCAGGAAGTCCCTCTCCCTCCAAGTGTTCGTGACCAGGCGCCTTGTCCCATCCCATCCACCCTGTTTGTAGCCCCTCGTTTGGCCACCGTCACCCTGCCTGCTCCCAGTGCCCACTGGGTGCACGGGGGCAAAACCAAGCCCTGGTTGCTCAGGCTGGGAGAGTAGGGAAAGGGTGTGTGCCTACCCTCATCCCAATGGTACCCCAGCTCAGAGAGGCTCTTCTTCACAGAATCATCATAGAATGGTTAGGGTTGGAAGGGACCTTAAAAACCATCTCGTTCCAACCCCCTGCCCTGGGCAGGGACACCTCCCACCAGACCAGGTTGCTCAAAGACCAATCCAACCTGGCCTTGAACAACTCCAGGGATGGGGCAGCCACAGCTTCTCTGGGCAACCTGGGCATAGAGAACCTGGCTCACCACCTTCACAGCAAAGGGTTTTTTCCTAATATCTCATCTCAATGCCCCCTCTTTCAGTTTTAAACCGTTACCCTTCATCCTATGGCTTCCCTCCCTGATCAAGAGTCCCTCCCCAGCTTTCCTGGGCTTCTGACCCCTCTCCAACAATTCCATGTCCTTCTGACATTGGTGGCCCCAGAGCTGGAGACAGCACTGCAAGAGGGCTGTCCCCAGAGTGGAGCAGAGGGGCGGAATCGCCCCCTCTCACCCTGCTGGCCACGATGCTGGGGATACAGCTCAGGATGCCTCCCACAGCATCACTGAGTGCCCCAGGCTGCTGGAGATTTCCCTCGGCACACTTGAGTAATTGCTGTTGCTGCTTCCAGATGGAATAACCGGACACAGGGCAGGCGCAGCTGGACGCTCGAGGTGGGTATTTACCCTGCCCCAGCTGAGCTGGGAACAGAAGAGGGCCAGGCCAGCAGCTGGCACAACCATCCTTTCTCCAAAGGCTTCTTCTGGGGCTGGCCAGCACATGTGTCCTGCCGGGGCCAGATGTGCCATGTAAGGAGGCACAGTGGCAGCCCGCTGCAGGCTGTGACAAATATACGCCGTGTTTTCCTCCCTGCAGACCCCGCAGCGTTGCCGCACACAAGGCCCCATTCCCCTGTGAAAGCTGCAGTGCCAGCGCCCTCCTGCATCCCACCTGGGGAGCAGCATCCAGCACGGAGCAGTGGCCAGGGTGCCAGCGCAGCTACAAGGTGGCCACGCTGGGCTGGTGGTGGGTGCGGGAGGGCCAGCCTCACAGTGTCCCTGCCACGGGGTGCATTGTTCATGAAAACACCAGGGGAAGGCTGGGGAGGACAGACTTGCTGGCTACATCGAGTTTCCTGCCTCCCGGCTGCGGCAGCCGCCTGACATCATCGCTCCCGGTGAGAATGGCCACCTCGGCCCCGCTTGGTCCCTGGCAGCAGCTGGTAAGTTCCTGACCTCCTGCCCGGCTTTCCAGCTTTGTCCAGCCCCTGCCATGGTGTGGGGGCTTTTGTGCTCGCTGTCCCCCTGCCGCCGTGGCATGACAGCTGGCAAAGCTGCATCCTCTTCCTCACTGCCATGGGCACAACTGAAGCGATGCTCCCTGTCACCTCACCCGTGCCACCTCCAAGGGTGCAGGATGGCACCAGGACCAAGGCATGGACCCATCTGCCGACCACCCCTTCCCTGCCCTCATCAAGGCGGGTGGCCAGAGACCCTGTGTCTTGCATTTTGGGTCGTGCGTCCCTTGAGCACCTCTCTGTGCCCTCACCGGTGTGTGGCATCACAGATCAGGACCTTGCTTGGTCCCAGGGACATGGCACTGCACCGGGGCTGGCCAGGCAGAGCTGGGGGCATTTGGCAGCCTCACAGGGGCTACTGCAGAGGGCAGGACAATGTCCCCATCCCACTCACCTTCCCATGCCACTCATCCAACCCATCCCAGGAGCGTGTGGTTCCCAGTGACAGGACAAGGGGCAACGGGCACAAGCTGGAACACGAGAAGTTCCATTTGAATATGAGGAAAAACTTGTTTGTGGTGAGGGTGTCAGAGCCCTGGCAGAGGCTGCCCAGGGACGGTGTGGAGTCCCCTTCTCTGGAGACCTTCAAGCCCCACCTGGATGCAGTCCTGAGTGATGTGCTCTGGGCAACCCTGCTTTAGGAGGGGAATGGGACTGGGTGAGCTCTGGAGGTCCCTTCCAACTCGGACAATTCCCTGATTCCATGTGTGCTCCAGCTATCCTTCATTTGGGTTGGCAGGGGCCCAGAAAGCTGAAGCGGAAGAGTGTGGGGGACACGACATGGTTCCCCCCATCCAAAACACAAGTACTGCACGGCCCCTTATGCACCAGCCCCAAGGAGGCACCAACCTTCTCCCCACCACCCAGATGACAACAGGGACTGGGTGCAGGTTGAGCCGATCCCCCCCTCCACCCCACACACACCGACACGGGCTTTTTCGAACACACAGACTTTACAGCAAAAGGGTGCAGAGAGACCCCACAAGGCTAAGGGTGTCCCTGAGGGAGCTTCCCTTGCCCTGCACCCCCTGCTCCGTCATGGACAGCCATGAGGTTCTTCCCTTCTCATGAGCAGGCTGAGCAAACCTGCCTCCTGCTCTTGCCCAAACCCGCTGCCATCAGCATTTTGCTTCCAGCCCTCCTCAAAGAGGTTTTTTTTCAACTCCCCCACCACCACACACACACACCCCCCCCGGCCCGGCTCCGGCTCCATCCTTCTGGCTCCAACCCACTGGGGATAGAAGTTTTCTCCTTCCCGAATACAAATATAACTGTAATCTGCTCAACCCCGCTGTTGATCCCGACTGCATCCTCCTGTCCTGAGCTTTCCTACAGCGCGCCTTTTATACCGGTAATAGCACCAGGCTCCTTCTCCCATCATTGTTGACTCGACAATGAAAACTGTTTGTATTATTGTGTCCCCGAAGCTTTGCCAATAGCACATATGTCCCGAGCTGATAGCAACAGGCTTTGGCAAGGCTGCGGCTCCATCAGATAAGAGCCTTTAACCTTATTTCTCCAGCTCGAGCACGCCACAGAAGGCTGTTCCCTCGTGCGCTTATTCTTCCCGAGCCCTTTCAGATCCCAGCCAGGCTGAACCGGCCGTGTGAGAGGGGTCTGAGGAGGAGGGCAGAGGTGGAGGTGTTTGGGGCAAGCAGCCTGGGAAACGTCCTCGGGAGAAGAGCGCTGGAGGGAGACGGAAAGATAGAACTGCTTTCCCAGGCAATTTAAGGGCTAAATGCGTGGCTGTCCCCTGCCTTCCTCGGGGACCCGCTCCACCCCGCCGTGCTCCACCTTGGCCCGGCTCCCGCGCACAGCAGGAGCAAAGTGGAGGAGAAAGGCTGGAACCCGGAGGCCCTCGCACGCTCCCGGCTGGCCCGTGAACAAAGCCTTTCCCTTGGAGCCCTTCCCTGGAGCCTCCCTCCTGCCCCCGGCCCCCCGCACTCCATCAGCCGCAGGGATCCCTTGTACGGGCACAGCCTTTATCCCTGAGGGTCCATGCCATCCTCCTCCTCCTCCCACCCTGCATCCCCACAGCATCCCTCAGCGCCGGCTTCTTTGCTGGAGATTTTGCTGCCCTTTTCCCCGAGCTGCAGCACAAAGGATGCTCTGGAAAGCAGAAAGTGAAGAAAAAGATGCTGTCTGTGGCAAGCTCTTACATCTCACTTTTAGGCCAATTTTTGGGGGGGACATCCAGAAATTCTTGGGGTTTTGAGCTGCAAATGCAGCACATTCATGCTCATTTCCTTTCCCTTGATGTCTCCAATATAGCACTAAAAAGCAAAATTTGTTGCTTTGCTTGCAAGGAGGGAAAGAGTTCAGGCCCTTTGCTTTATTCTTAGTATTATTGTAATTATTATAATTTTTCTTTCTCAGGAAAGAAACACTCTGTCAAAATTACCCTGATACACCCTGCCCTTTGTCAGGGAGACTGTTGTCTCTGTAGGGCCCAAGGAGAGGGGTTGCCCCATGTCCTGCACAGCACTTGAGGAGACTGAGGCACGGAGACACAGCGGTGTCCAACCCCCTCTGAGCCAAAACTCCTCTCTTCCACATGGGTTTGGCACTGAGGATTGCTCTGTCGATGTGAAGGTGAAGTTGCTCTTGGCAACATCCTCATCCTTTCTGCTGAGCATTGAAAACCTTGGCGAAGAAGAGAGGTGGCCACGAGATCCTGTGTGAAAGGAGCTCGGCTGTGAGCTTTAGCAAAGGTTGTTGGTGCCAGGGATGCTGCAAAGGGCTCCCCTTATTCCAGAGATGATGCAAAGGACTCCTCTTCCTCCAGGGATGCTGCAAAGGGATCCCCTTATTCCAGAGGTGATGCAAAGGACTCCTCTTCCTCCAGAGATGCTGCAAGGGGCTCCTCATCCTCTAGGGATGCTGCAAGGGGCTCCCCTTTCTCCAGGGATGATACAAAGGGCTCCCCTTCCTCTGGGGATGCTGCAAAGTGATCCTTTTCCTCCAGGTCTGACTGGGGTGATGCTCAGGCAAATGTCTCCCCAGGATCCTGTGAGCAAACAGGCCACTTCATGGAAAATCTGAGCGGAAAGCGCTGAGTTGAGGGGCTGCAGATGAAGCGGGGAGAGGGGAGCACAGCACAGCCCCAGCAGCCATCTGCCATCTGCCATCTGCGGTGGCCCAGTGAGGTAATGCCTCGCACTAAGTTAAACCATGTCAGGAGCCACAGCAGCTCTTGAGAACAGCAAACCTTTCCCAGATGGACACGACCTGCGCTGCTGCAACGTCTCTCCCAGCAAAAGAAGAGGATGGGTGACCCTCCTGCAGCTGGCCACAGGGCTTAGTGGGTGCAGGGGTGCAGCCAGTCACCCCTTTCTCCCCTATTCACCTGTGCCTGAAGATTCATTTTAGGGAGCAGAGAGGCAACAATGGGCTCAGCCCTTGGTGATGAGCCCCTGAGGACTGGGGATGCAGCAGTGGAGGTGTAATTGCTGTGTTGCCTTCCTTAATTCCCCTCCTTGGAAGTGGCAGCCTCCTCTGGGATGTCCATTTGTCCGTGGTGCTCTCAGTCAAGTGATGCTCAAAGAGCAAGGGATGTGGAGGTCAGGAACCTGCAGAGCAGAGCCCTGGCAAGAAAAGTTTCTGCAAAAGGTGGGTCTGCACTTTTCCTGGGGGTATACCACGGCATCTCCTGGCAGGTCCCAGCATGGCAGGGCCATTGCTGTTGGGGGAAAGCAGAGGACACCATCACTGAGACCATGGGTGAGGGTTCACTGCTCCACAGAAAGGGGCCACAGTGCTCGTGGGCACAGGTGGCTGTGGGGCCACAGACGGGCAGCCCCAACCCAACTCCCCCCCCAAAAAAACTAGGCTCAGAAACCCTCCTAATTACAGCTCCCCTTTCCCCAGCACCCAGGAGGAGGTTGGGTGGCCCGGAGCAGCGAGCCTGGTCTTGCAGAAGGAAGAGGAACCCGGTTCTTGGCTGCATCTCCTGCACAGACACCAGCGAGCAGCGTTTTCTGCCAACTGGAGGGATGGCAGCAGCCACTAACCCCCTCGTGCTCCGGCTCTGCGTGGCCCAACTGTCGTCCAGCTGCCTGTTCCTGGGGAGGACGCGGTGCCACAGGCAGAGCGCGTTTTCTCGCTAGAATCGAGTGAAGAAATTGCGCCGAACCGGAGCAGCTGAATGGCAGCCAAATCTGCTTCTCAGCGGCTTTTCTACGCTCTGTATTCATGTATTTGGCACGAGTCGCTCTGCATTGAGGTAATTCATTAAATGCTGAACCAAAAAATGTGTTTATGGGAGTCTTGAAATAGTTGGTAGAAGCGTAAGACTTTCCTTCCTCAAAGCCGGGGCTCTCTCCGTGATGGGAACCCAGTATTAAAGCGACCACGGCTGCCGCAATCAGCTGCTGGGGAAGCAGCTCCAGCCAGGGCGCACACGCGTGCCCCGAGCACACCCACCCCGGCACGCTCAGCCCTCCTCGTGTGCCGTGCCAAAGCCTTTCCCCAGCGTTACTCCAGCCATTAACCCCCTGGGTGGGATTGGCAGCAGTTTTGCTCACACCGGGGGGGGGTGTGGGAGCAGCTCCCCCCTCCCCTCTCTCCCTGGGTGTCAGGGGGAGGAGGTCCGGGAGCAAACATGGGGTGATGTGGCTGGAAACTCAGCACTCCAAGCTGGTGGGATCGTCAGCAGAGCCAGGGTTGTGCAAGAAAGGGGCTGTGGCAGGGGAATGGGAGGCGGGGTGGCCCCGGTGAGGACCGAGGACTCCGGCCACCACCTGGGACACTGCGGTGGCTGTGACTTTTGGAAAGCAAACAGCTTTTTTCGGGTTAACTGTAGGTTTCGCTGCTCGCACAATGGGTATTGCTGTTGTCATTCCAGTTGTAATCCTGTATAAACGAGGTTATTGAAAAGAGCTGAAAAAGAAAGACAACTTTCACCGATTCTTTGGATGAGGTGCCCGATGGCCAGGCCAGGTCTGTGCTGCACTCCCAGCTCAGCCCTGGAGACATCAGGCTCCTGCCGGGGTGGGTGACAGTGGGACAGGGTGGTAGTGAGCACCCTGGCTGGCACACTACCGGGGCAGAGAGCCACTGTGGCCCAGGGCACCTTTCCACTATGTCCCCAGTGCCCTTCACTTGTCAGATGGAGCTAGAAGTGAAGAAGAAGAGAAAATGAGCAGAAAACAGCTGAGTTGGTTCTTCCCAAGGCTGGAGCTGACTGTGATCACCCATTTTCCACCCGCCACCCCTATTCGAGTGGGAAAGAGTCTGATCCTCAGCTGGGGACAGAGGGGACATGTCACCCTTGCACAGGCACATGGCTGCTGCCGGGATGCTCCTAACACAGATGCCGTACCACGTGTGCCGGGGCCCCTGGCAGACCCCAGCCAGCTTCCTCGGTGCTCACCAGCTCTGCCTGACCCACTGAACTCTTTGTGCATGAGGAAACCGGGCGCTGAGCTGGACCCTGGAAAAAGGGAGGCTCCGGCGAAGCGTGGAGCGTTTCCCAGCAGATGACTTCAGCCTCCCGGCAGGGCTCACACACAGCCCCGGCACCGAGTCCTTTGCTCTCCAGGAAGTGCCTTTCTTTGGGAAGCCTTTGTTCCAGCAACGCTGCAGTGGCCTCAGCCCTGGGGGACCCTGTGGGACCCGCCAGTGTGGGGCCACCTCTTAGGGTGCTGGGGGAGAAGCCAGCAAGAGCAGCCCTGCAGGGCTCCCCACAGTGTGTGAGGAACGTTCCCACTCCTCTTGGCCACCCCTGGTAAAGGGCATCTCCTTCGGGATGAAGAAGCGGGTGCAGGTCACATCCATCCCCGCTGGGCACACCGCTCCGGGTACATCTGCAGTGTGCCCACAAGGTGATTATTAGTTGTAATTAATACCTCAGCTCTTCCTGTGAATTATCTCATTCATCCAGTTGGTCATACCGTGGCACCAGCCCCACACCAGTAATGGCATGGTGAGTGGCGTGGACACATCTAGAAGCACAGCTGGTCCATGTGAGTGGGTGAAGAAGGTACTGGCCACCGCAGGAGGGTGCAGTGCCCGCACCCAGGCCCCAGGATGGACCCTGCTCCTGCCCCTGCCCCACCAACTGCTCCCCGTGTGCCTCGCACCCGCTGCAAAATGAGAATATAAAGCAATTTTCCCATCAGTGTCCAGTGCTTTGCTGCTGCTGCCGTGCCACGGGGGTCCTGCCAACATCCACCTCCCACCTCTGTAACCCAGATGCAAGTCTGGGGGCATAAATCCTTTGGATCTGGTTACACAGTCCCTACCCCACCCTGGGGCTCCTGCACCCACCTGCAGCCGCCAGCAGCAGAAATAACCACCAGGCTCAGCCAGCAACGCTCGCTCTTACCTTCTTGCCATCCCCACCACCCCCTACTTCAAGCCCCCAAAATTCCTGAGACCCCTTGGGGTGCTCCAGACGGCGCTGAGCCTATTTTTAGGCGGGTGGGATCTCGGCGTCGGACCCGGCTGGGAGGAATAAACCGTCAGCCAGAGGCACGGGGCTGGGGGCAGGGAGGGAAAATGCTTTTGTGCTGGGGAGCGGAGGCTGCCGTCCCCGCCAGGCTTCCTCTGCTAGGTGTGGTGCTGGGCTGTGCGGGATGCTAGGAAGGGAAACCGGGGGCCGGGGTGGGGGCAGCGAGCCGCCAGCCCAATAAAACTGAGGAGGGGTTGGGGGTGGGGATCAAAAAAAAAAAAAAGAATGTAATATACAACTCCTGAGGCTGTGTTTTGGGCCAGGGTCCAGCTCCCCGACGCCAGCCCCGGTGAGGAGGGCATGGGGAGAGGTCACCCAGCTGGCGTGGACGCCGATCTTATCTCTGCCCAGGGATGTCCAGCGCTTCCTCCCCACGCCGCCACAGATGGAACTGGTGACAACCCAGGGCTGGGGGTCACCGGTGCCCCCTGTGATGTCCCCGGGGCGGCAGGGTGGAAGGAGGGGTGGTGGTGTGGGGGTTTTGTGTGTGTGCCCTGCGTGGGAAAGCTGAGCCAGGCACTGAACCCATGTGCTTCACCTTGGACCCCAGCTGGGTGGAGGGGTCTTTCACTCTCCGGGATGTGGGGAGGGGGAGTGAAGTGGTGTGGCAGTGAGACAAGGAGGGGGGTCTTCCCCTGCAGCGAAGAAGCATCGTGAGTCCACTGCCATCCCAGGCTTGAGCAGTTGCACAGAGTGTCAGGCACAATGCTCTGCAGTTGCCTCCCCCCACCAGGGAGGGTTTGCCCCAGCTCTTAGCACCATTTCCAGGCCTGGGAAAACCCAAACTTTTCCCTCTCTCACTCCACTGCAGCTCACCCCGACAATGTCCCAAGTACCAACTGCTGGCACCAGGTCCAGCGTCAGCTCCAGGGCAGCCCTGACCCAACCGGAGGCCACGGATGCTGCTGGGGCTGCACGATCAGCTGAAGCCTGGGAGAAGGGGCCAGGATTGGCAGTGGGGCATATTCTTGGGGTGACCAACTGCCACAAAGGCTGCTCGCTTCACACCCCCAAGTGGCCTCATGTCCTGGGCTGGGGGGCCCCAGTTTCTCCCAGCACCCACCTTGTTGCTCCTGGGGCAGGGGCAAGGAGCCAAAGCCTCCAGCGGCTCGGGGGCTTGGCTCCGGACGGTGGCACACGGCTGCTCCTCTGGCATGGTGATGCTCCAGCACCTTCCTTGGCTGCATGACCGGGTAGGACGGGGGAAAGAGGAGAGGAGAGGAGAGGAGAGTATGGCTCCTTGCAGCGGTATGGGCTCTCCCGCAGACTGCTGCTGATTTGCTCTTCCAAAGTATTAACAAGAGGCTCCAGGAACGTGAAGGAAATCTCGCCCAAAACCTCTGTCGCTCCTGGCTAGTGATTGAAGAATAAGTGAGACAAGATTTTTTTTTAAGGCCTTTGTTTTGTTTAGGGTTAACAGCAGACCGGCTTTTTCAAATCACTTCCAGACACAGAGAAACCATGGCATGCAATACCCCACCGCTGCAAGGAGGCTGGGAGCTGGGCTCTTGCGCAACCCAGTGCCCCAAGTCCTCCTGACACTGAGATTCACACTTCGGGCTGGGGTCTGGGCACATCCATGGGGTTCAGAGACAGACACCCAGAGCTGGGGCACTTTTCACACATCATCCCCATTGCTGGGGTGGAGGTCAGGGAGCAGGGAGAGTGTTCAAGCAGATCTCCCTGTTTGCAAATGAGTCCTCCAGTTCACAACTCCTCCCTGCCAAGGGCAGGAAGGACCTTCAGACCACCTAGCCTGATGCTTGGCACTGCAAATCTCTGCTGGCTGCCAGCCGAGTGAGCGGAGCAGTGACCTGGAGGCGGGGGACACGCTGCTTCTCCGCGGCCGCCGATGGCAGCGTGCCGTGGGGATTCTGCCGTGCTTACGGCGCGTGTGGCAATGGCACAACCGTGTCAACCCCAGCAGCACACCTCCAGAGGCAGATTTTAGCTGCAATCACCCGGTTGCCAGTGAACCCGCCATTCCTCAACAGCCCCTAGGCTGACAGGCTGGAAACTTGAAAGAAAAGAGCCATTTCTCTGCCTGCCCGGCACTGAAATTCCCACCAGAAAATTGCCAGGGGAAGAGGGCTCGCCCTTGCCTTCACCCCAGGGCTACTCCCGACCCTGGATGGGGGATGCTGGCCAAAACACACACACGAAAAAAGCCGTAAGAAAAATAAACGCCAAGCCCCAAGCATCCCTGTCTGTCTGCAAACAGGCAGCCTGGCAGGCGAATCTAAACACTTCCCTGCCTCAGTTCGGTGGGGCCGCGGGCAGATCGCAAGGAGCCAGAAAAGGGGCTNCTGGGGGGCCCCAGTTTCTCCCAGCACCCACCTTGTTGCTCCTGGGGCAGGGGCAAGGAGCCAAAGCCTCCAGCGGCTCGGGGGCTTGGCTCCGGACGGTGGCACACGGCTGCTCCTCTGGCATGGTGATGCTCCAGCACCTTCCTTGGCTGCATGACCGGGTAGGACGGGGGAAAGAGGAGAGGAGAGGAGAGGAGAGTATGGCTCCTTGCAGCGGTATGGGCTCTCCCGCAGACTGCTGCTGATTTGCTCTTCCAAAGTATTAACAAGAGGCTCCAGGAACGTGAAGGAAATCTCGCCCAAAACCTCTGTCGCTCCTGGCTAGTGATTGAAGAATAAGTGAGACAAGATTTTTTTTTAATTATTATTATTATTTTATTTTTTTAAGGCCTTTGTTTTGTTTAGGGTTAACAGCAGACCGGCTTTTTCAAATCACTTCCAGACACAGAGAAACCATGGCATGCAATACCCCACCGCTGCAAGGAGGCTGGGAGCTGGGCTCTTGCGCAACCCAGTGCCCCAAGTCCTCCTGACACTGAGATTCACACTTCGGGCTGGGGTCTGGGCACATCCATGGGGTTCAGAGACAGACACCCAGAGCTGGGGCACTTTTCACACATCATCCCCATTGCTGGGGTGGAGGTCAGGGAGCAGGGAGAGTGTTCAAGCAGATCTCCCTGTTTGCAAATGAGTCCTCCAGTTCACAACTCCTCCCTGCCAAGGGCAGGAAGGACCTTCAGACCACCTAGCCTGATGCTTGGCACTGCAAATCTCTGCTGGCTGCCAGCCGAGTGAGCGGAGCAGTGACCTGGAGGCGGGGGACACGCTGCTTCTCCGCGGCCGCCGATGGCAGCGTGCCGTGGGGATTCTGCCGTGCTTACGGCGCGTGTGGCAATGGCACAACCGTGTCAACCCCAGCAGCACACCTCCAGAGGCAGATTTTAGCTGCAATC
>VXBJ01001058.1:908075-942204 GCA_013400055.1 Nycticryphes semicollaris
GGGGCAGCGAGGGCAAGGAGAAGCGGAGTCGGGGAGTCAGGGATGGATCCCGGCTCCCGGGGACAGGTTCCACTCGGGGTGAGCAGTGGTGTGGTCGGAGGGTGAGGGCTGGAGAGGCTCCCCTCTGTCCCCAAGGGGCCACAGCACCCCAGGGTCTCTCACCCACGGGAGATGCAAAGCGACGCGCGTCCCCACGCCGGAGCAGGGCCGGGGCTGTGTTTCGCTGGTGCAAAGCTGTGCCCGAGGCCAGGGAGGGAGAGTGTGACAAGTTTCGATTTCTGTTAAGAGTTGTTATCGCTCTGGGTTCAAATCAGCAGCTGCCACTAAGGCCTGGTCAGCGCTTGCAGCCGCCACACACAACAGAGGCGAGACCCCTGAAATACCTACAGGCATCGCGGGCCCCTGCTTTCAGCCCCCTCCTCTCCCCCCTCTGAGTTTTCAACAGAGACATCAACATCAGCACCCCAGAAAAACTGCCCTGACTCAGTTTCAATCCCTTCGGTACAAGATGCAAATGGGAAAAAAAATTAAAAAAAAAAAAACAACCAAAAAACTAATAAAAAGGAACAGAGTGTGTGTGTTTTAGTAAGAGATAAAAGAAATGGTTGAATAATCCAGCTCTTTCCCAGTTTGGCAAGAACGTTCCACCAGGCAAAGCAGGACCCACAGCGCACACACAACAACATACCACTGGAGACAGGACCCATATAACTTGTTTATTGAGCTCTATATATATTTAGTTAAAATTCATAGGTGCCATAACCTATTTAAAACCCCACACAGACATCTATAAACATTAAAAGGCTCTAAGACTGATGATCCCTTTTATCTGAAAAAAAAAATAATAATAAATAAATAAAACCCCTCACAGACCCAAGGAATGTAACCCCCGGGGCCAAGGGAAAGGGAAGCTGCAGGTGGCAGAAGGAGCTCGATGCTGTTGAGCTCCATCCATCCAGCCCAGGTCCCTTCACCTGGGGCTTCCAGAACATCTGGGTGGGCAAAGCTGGGAAACCTTCTCTTCTCTCACCACCCACAAAGGGTAACTCTTCCTCCAGGAAATCCTTCCCATGCATTTTCTCAATCCCAGGACTCTTGGGCAGCCTTTCCCAATAAATCCTTCAGGAACGTGGGTGCTGCCACCTGAGCAAAGGGCAGGGGAAGCACACGGATCCTGACCCCTGTATCTGCATTGAGGGAGATGCTCCAAACACAAGTTGGGAATCTCCCCGGCAAGAAAATCCATGGTTCCAGCTCTCCTTTCCCACCCCAACAAACCCAGCCCCAACACGAGAGCACCGCAGGGCAGAGGGATTTATGTCCCACCATCACTCTGCCATCTGGGAAGTGTCACAGCAGCTGAAATGCCACATATTCCCTTCCCAGAGAGCTGGGGTGGGGAGGGTACAGTCCCCATGGCCCAGCACTTACACACAGCACACCACGGAGGAAGAGTAAAAGCCACAGGAGCAGCACACGGGGCTGAGGAAGGGAAAGCTACTTCTCAGCATTTTTTTCCCCCTGCAGTTCCCCAGCTCAGTCTAGAAATTCTGGCCCAGCCACGTTGCCTGCCCACGCATCCAACCCTCCCATTTTCACAACACATTGATGTGTTCTCCTCCCCAAACCCCCCCAAACACATACACCTCCACACCTTCCCCCTCCCCAAGGGAGGATGCCAGTGACGGCAGGACACCCCTGAGCAAGAGTCTCTCGACTCCCAACACCTCTCACTCACCTTTGGGAAACTACAATTTCCACGGGAGAGCCGTGATCTACACCCTTCCTGAATGAAAATGCAGCTTCACACACTCTGACCAGCTATTCAAGAGAAAGCACAAGAGTTTCCGTTATAAACCCAAAGCAAAACAGCCTTTTTTCTGTGGTTTTGGGTTTTTTTTGCCTCAAGACCAACCGTTCCTACTTAACCTGTGCTTAAACATGGGTTTTCTCATCCCTTTTTGGCCAATGGCACAACTGCTGGCAGACACATTCCCAGGGTGGTGAGAGCCTGATAAGTTCAAAGGTTTCTGCTCTCAGACCCGCTCTTCCCAGGCAAAGGGCAAGACCACACTCAAAGAGAATGGAAGGAAAGAAAGGAAAAAAAAAAAAGAAAGGGAATAAACAAGCTGTATTTTATACATATTGTCCAAACAAGCAGTAAGGGCTTTTTTTCTCCTCCAACTAAATACATTCTATGATGCAGAAACACAGACCCGGATACTTTTGCTACCTCCTAACAAATTAAGACATTACGGCTTTTCCTTCAATGCTCACAAGCAAGTCAGGTTTCCAAGGGTCAAAAACAACACAGGCCACAAGAGCAGGAAATTGAAGACGGCTTATAAAGGGTCCCAAACACAAAGCTTTTCCCCTCAAGAATCTGTTTCTTGAAGAGAGTCACCCCAAACCTCCCAACCCACGGCAGCTGTCACCGTCAAGGTGCACATTCTCCCAACGCCTCCCAGTAAACGTGGCTCCTTCCAAAAGGGCCTTCAGGGTTTTGCCTTGTGACTTTAAAATCCCACTGTGCTTAATGTGCTTAAGGAAATCAGACACCTAAAAGAATAAGGTTATACTATGTACATTAGCAAAAAAAAAAATAAATTGAGGAAAAGCTCTCTAAACAATATGCTCTTGAATTTCACAAAATGCTCCATCTGCTCAGGTTTGGGGAACATTTCCGAGTTGTGCTGCAGTTTGCCAGCAGAGACCAGGCTAAACCAGGTGTGTGGCAACAAAAAAAAAGAACTGAAAAAGAGGGGCCAAGGGCAGCCCTTCCTCTCAGCTGCCCCTTCCCCTGCAGAACCCGTCTCCTGCAAGTGATTCAAAGAGCAGCAAAGCAGATCTGCCCCCACCAAACCAGGATCAGATGGGCCAAAGGCTAAAGAAACTGCACAAGGAGGGACAAGGCATGCTGGGGGGGGGGAAACCAGAGGAACTGCTCAGCCTCAGGATCTGTACAAGCAACAAATCAAAGCTTGTATTTACAGGGGGGATTGAGGCATCGAGATGGAAATGCCAATGGGAGCCTCACAAGACTCGCCTCTCCCACGTGCCACCAGCATCCAGATGTGCTGCAGAAGCTGGTGACCCCGTCGTGTGAGCCAAGGGCACTGTATCACAGGGGAGAGGAAGGAGCAGCCTTTGGTTTTGGAAGAAATATCTTCAGATCTTTCATCTTGCCACCGATCTGTCCCCTGAAATCTGTGCCACCCTAAGGACGAATGCACCGAAGCAGGTAAGTCCTACTGAGACGCTCTAGAAGGTGTTTTTAAGTTTGGCTGCCACGAGCACCAGAATCTCGCCGATCTTTTTCTGCCAGTTCTCTATGTCCTTGGAAACATCGCACCAGAGCTCTCCGTGGCGAGGTTCAGCGTTCTCACAGCGCTTCCTCACCTCCTCTTGTTGTTCCTAGGAAGAAGAGAAACAGCGGTTTGCACCTCTCTTAACGCCCCGGTTTGCTCCCGGGGCAGAGAAAACCATTCGACAATCCCCTCTCCCTGATTCAAAGCCCCTTCCAAAGCTTACGGTGGGGTTTTTTTGTTTTCATTTTTTAAAAGGCAGTACAGAAGCCCGAGTCAAAATTCCATGGCGGAGACTCTCCTTCCCGGCTGAACAACCCGGCAAGTTTGAGCTACACCAGAAAAACCCGCAGCAGAAACTTCCTTTTGTTACCACCTGCACGGGTCCTGTCAAGTGAGAGGTCTCTCTGAAGTCAGAAGATAAACACTCCCATCATCTCAGTAATATCAGGCAGTAAAAACCGCCGTAAGAGATTAGAACAGACTGTTCCTCCGGCTGCGTTCACGTGCAACCCGTACTTGATGCTGGTGAGGAGACGGGACCAGTTACACAAACCCAGCATCGCAGTTACAGGGAAAACCTCCCAGGAGAAACCTTGTGTTTTACAGGAGAAAGATCGATGGCACAGATTTCTTTTGCACAAACAAGCACAACTGTGGACAGCAAAGCGGCCTGAAAGACAGCTCAGCTAATGACAGAGCCTTTTAACGACCACCACACAGGCCTGTTCGTGCTCGTTCGTGACCAGGCGTGACAGCTCAGCTCAGCCCAGCACGTCCCAGTCCCCGGGACTGGGTCACCAGCAACAGCCAGGGATTCCTGCTGCCTTCCCCAGCTCCCTGCTCCCAGACAGGCACTCACCTCTGTGCCGTGCTGCAGCTCGAATTTGTAAAAGAAAGCCCAGGCATCCCCCAGGTCGGAGTCTATCTTCACCGTTCGGTGGAACCATTCTCGGGCCTTGGTTATTTTACGCTCGCTCCAGAACAACCTGTTGAGAAGAGAGAAAGCAAGTCAACCAACAGCCTCTCGTTAAGAGGAACACAGCAATCCACACAACTTAAAGGCTTTACAGATGTTGCAATTTTGTGCTCTCCCAAGAAGGAAACAGCAGATTTTGTAAGCGTATTGTTCTTCCCCTGGGAAGGGGAGCAAAAAGATCATACGCCATTTCTCTTCCTTCTCTCCCAAGTGAAGCAGTTTAAGTCAGCCCCAAGAAGAGAGAGACACCCCCAAGGAGGGAAGTATCACTCCCTGAGCTCAATCTTTGTCTGCCTGAGCTCAGCCCTGGACCCTCTGAGCTCAATCCTTGCTAACTCTTATCGCTTAATTTTGCTTTCCCAGATTTGCTGTGGACAGAGACAGGATCACACGCCTACATCTATTTCCTCTCCTACAATTTCTTCCTATTTCAAGTCCATTTTTAGTGCCTAACAACTAAATAACTTCTAAAAGCTGAAAATTGCGTGCAAGTTCCCGGAGCCACAGCTCCACGTCCCCCGAGGAAGCTCCAGGGGAGCAGCCCTGACTCCTCAGAGGAGGAAAGGGGGGGGCACCTCAGCTCCAGCACTCGAACCCCAGCCTGGCACCCAGCCCAGCTGCTGCCACTGCACGAAGGGAACTCCCCAGTTCTGAAATGTCTCCCCAGTAATCAACCAGCTGAGTCAATAGTCTCTTGGTTTCACTCCTTTGCACCAAAGAGTTCATCTGAGCTAGTGAGGTCTTTATCAAATCAGACAGCCATCGCTCATAAAGAGCTTAGCCAGTCATAAAATTATACAGCTTATGTGATTGTTTTTAAGCCCTATAATACTCTTGATTGTTCCACGTTAAATAAACTGTGATTTAAAAGAGCACGAACAATGATAGCAGAGGCTTAACACCTGCAAGTGGTGGCCATTTCCAGCAATGTATTTAACAAAAGTTTTTCACAGCTGTGTGACACTCGGGGATTACTGCACCTACACGCACCTCGGGGTGGGAGGTGGAAGCTGTTTGTGTTGGGATTTAACAACAAAACTGTCTGAGGTTCCACCAGAAGGGGCTTGGAAGCAGTTTCCACAAAGCAAAAGTTAACGTTTTTCTCACTTGCTGCTGAAGCTGATCGAGTCAGCTGTCATTCCCTGGCAGAACCCAGCGTTGCAGTCACTGGAGTGTATCCTACAGTTTTCTTTGGCTTATAAAAATGAGTTGTGAAAGAATTGGGCAACTGTCTGGGCAACGTGCTTCCTGCCTTAACCTCTCATGGTATTCACCGAGGAAGAAATGTCAGTGTGTTCCGATCACGGCTGCTGAAGAGCCGTTCGCACACCCCATCAGACAGGATAAGGCAGGAGTCCACTCTAATAGCAGCTTCTCATCACTGGAAGCCTCACAACTCAATCTAGACAAGAAGACAAGTTCTAGGAGATGATCTTCCTGTTTCAGCACGACGGGTTGTCTGCATCCCAGGAAAGGCCACCACTGAAGAAAACGGATATTGCAGAAATTCAGGAGGGGAGGAAACTACAACAGCACAGAATTTAGCTCGGGATTAAAAAAACCAAAGTATCTGACAGAATCTAGGATCGAGAGAAAACATGAAGAATACATGGTCAGCCACTCACAAACTGCAAAATAACCAGGGAAATGGTTGTAATGGTTATAAGCAGGAAAAATAACCAGGGTGGCAAGAGGAAGGGGCCAATCTTTTTTCAACGGTGCCCAGTGACAGGACAAGACGAAACGGGCACAAACTTGTACATAAGAAGTTCCATCCAAACATGAGGAGGAACTTCTTCCCTGTGAGGGTGACAGAGCCCTGGACAGGCTGCACAGCGAGATGGTGGAGTCTCCATCTCCAGAGACATTCACAACCCTCCTGGACACGTTTCTGTACAACCCGCTCTGGGTGGACCTGCTTGGGCAGGGGGTTGGACTAGATGATCTCCAGAGGTCCCTTCCAACCCTGTATCATTCTGTGAAAGCGGTCCCTATTTTCACAAGTCCTTAAACCATACCCTGTCAGACTTAACTAAGGCTGGTTCATCTGAAAGCACACTGAAATCCCGCTGAAGGGACACAAAGATAGCCATTTTCAGAGCGCCAATACCCAGCACTGGAAGAAGACTCTGTGGGAGTGGATTTGTTGTCCATGCCACAGCCCCAGGCCCACCAGAGCTGCCTGAGGGCAGGCTGACATCCCCTGCTCTGAATCAAGGGAGAGCAGCAGATTCTCAGGGTTACCAGGAGTCAGCCTGAGAGCTGTTCCTTGCTTTAAGGCTGATTTGAGCTGCTGCAGCCAGAATCACAGGGTCAGGTTCAAGCACAACGTTTCATCCTGGACGCAGCCACGCACAGACACGAGCATTTTTACACTACATCAAGCGCTGGAACTCACTTGGCCACGGCCAGCAGGACGTGTGGGTCATGTTCACACTTCTTGAGAGCATCCACACTCTTGGTCTTCCGTTGCGGTCGCGCTTCAAGGAAAATTGCCTCTGACCACAGGATTCCTTAATCAAGTGAAGCAGGAAGATTAGTTTGAGTGTTATTTCTGAAATTAACCCTCCCCATCCTGTCATCAGGCCAGTGATCTCTAACCCAAGCAGCACTGCAGCCCCCACCCTGGTGGTTTTCCATGCCCCAACCTCATCCCAGGTCACTTTTTCTGCGTGAATCCTCTGAATTTTCAGCTATTGCTTGCACCACGCTGGACCTTCAGTCCTGAACATCTCCACACCATAACCTTCCTGCAGCTTCAGCGCTCCCTGCGCTCACCCAGAGCTCATGGCTTTGAGATAAGACACAGGAAGCACTGGGACAGGGGTGGGGGCAATGCAGCATTTCAAAAATGACAGGGGTATTTGTCTGAACGGGCAGAAGTCGTCCCTGAAGGTGCAAAATACACCGTTTGGAAGCAGTTCCAAAGGTGCCAGAGAGCACCGTGGTCTTATTGATGCTGGCTCTCCCCACACACGATGAAGGACAGAGAAGGTCCAGGAAAGCTGGGCTTAATCCCTAGTTCCTTTCACTGCCAAAAGCAAGAAAGGAAATATGCTCAGGGGAGCATGAAATCTTCCGTGTCTCATGTCAGCCAACCATACCTGCTGAGCACTTCAAAATAAAGCCTGAAAGCTCTTGTCTGCCAGGACTCTATCAAAATGCTCTCGCTTCCCATAAACTTCACCACGGGAACAGAGACCAGCTCTGATGTGACAGACTGGAGCAGAACTCACCTCTTCTCCCTCTTTATACAGAGGGTCAAAACGCATTTTTCAGGCCTCTATTTTCAGGCCTGATGAGGACACAAACACCATCATATTTCACTTTTACTTTGTGCAGCTGCCCACAACAGCCATAAGCAACTGGGAATCCATGCAGCAGTTGATGGACACAAGTCTCTGGTTTAGATGACTGGAGGTGTCCCAACGAGCTAATTCCTGCAGGCTTTTACCCTGCTTTGTAAGAGTTTTCTGATATGAGTTGACAGCTATTTTATTTTACCAAAAACTGAGATCCTGCTCCCCATTTCCATAGCAACAGGCAGATTCTGTAAAAAAAAAGCCCGTGGTGGCAAACACTCATGAAGCATTAGGTCATTCACAAAACCAAGTGGGCCGTGGGTGGTATTGCTTTGTTGACCCACCAGCACGGGGAGCAGCTTGCAACGAGTTTATCAGGTCATAAAAGTCACTTAATTCCCAATTATTTCACTGGGACTTCAGCAGCCACCAATTAAACACCTTTCAAAACCTAGCCTGAAGGCGAGCTAAAACAAGGCTTGTCCTGCAGTAGACTATTACATTTCGTAGTTTTCTTGTGACATCTTCTCTCCCAAGATGTCAACATGTTTAAATAATTAAGTCTTCCCACAATTCTGCCAAAACCCAGTGAAGCTTTCTGTGCTTTCTTCCTCCCATCCCAAGAGGCAAATGTTTCCACTGCTGGTTAGAACCAACTGACTTACATTCTATGACCTATTTGCCTTTTCTTAAATGAATTAAAAGAATCGAAACCCAGGACTAAACGTTTATGGTACACCATCCCCTCATCATGACTGCAACTCAAATCTGCTGCCAGCACAAGTTATTAAGCACACAGCAGTGCAACCAGCACAGGCAAACCAATGATGGGAAGTCTCCTCTGGCCAGCTCTACTGCAATGAGACAGGGAAAAACCCATTTATTTATTTATTTATTTGTTTATTTTCCACTGAACTGCCTCACTACAAACACCTCAGAGTCCTTCTTTAATTTTAAACCTTGGCAGACTTCTACCAGCTTCAGCCCCTCACATCCAGGATGCTTCCCCAGGAAACCTGGGAACAAACTGTGGACCACAGACCTTCTACTGAAGCCACATGAAATAAACACCAAGCCGTGACCTCCCCGGTGCAAGACCACACAAAGCAACTGGGATTATTCACAAAGATCCTCAAGATTTCAATTGCAGAAGGATGACTGACAACTCTCCAAAATGTAGTATTTTGAGCCCTGCTCAGAAAAGGCATCCTGGGAAAAAGGTACATCTTTATCAACTGGGCAAAACAACTGTGTTTAAGATAGAAATGAGATCCATCTCACCTGAATTGGGACATTCCTGCAATGCCTTGGCCATCAGAGTATTTGCAATGTTCTTCAGCCCAGCTCTGTACTCCAACCGCACAGACTCTAACCTGGGAAGGAAGAGACTCAGTGATGATATTTAGGACAGCACATTCATTATGCAAAAGAAAACAGCGAGTCACATGAAAGTCACTGGAAAATGCAAACATCTGCCCACATTCTGAACACCTGAAGGTGACCGACATCCTCCCATTCCTCTCTGTCTAAAAATAAACATGATCTTTATTCTGCAATGGCCTGGGTCAAAAACAACCTAAGAAGAGGACTGTGACAGAAGTGCAGGATCCCTGGGGTTTCGTGCTCTGTGCACTACAGCTATCAGTAAGGAAATAACTAGTCCCCAGCTCCTTTGAGTAGCTACATATTGGCCAGGATCACCATAACATTTGGTATTCAGAAAAAGTTGCTAGCCCAAAAGAAGCTCTAGGATGGGCACAGTCGTATGCTCCAGGCTCAAATGGCAGAGATGATGTGAAATAGCTGGTCTGAAGAACCCATTGGCTTTGTAGCCCAAATTCAGTTCATCTCCACACAACCCACCAGAGATCCGGATTCTTCGGATTCTTTAGACGAGACTTTTCCAAGATGGCTCTTGCTCTAGTCAACTGCCCAACTTTCTCCTCCAGCCTGGACAGCAAAAGCCACAGGGGTATGGAATGGGGACACTTTTTCAACTGTTAAAAAAAGAAAATTAATCTTATAACCCCTATAGAAACCCCAACATCCTCCTGGAGAGGATGAAGAAGAGCAATAAGGCTGATTTCACCGCTCAAATTTCTCGTAGTTAGTCTTGAAGCACAGAAGTCAAGCTTCTCCTCTATCCAAAACAGTCAGGTACGTGCCCCAAGTACCCCCCCCCCAACCTGAAGGGGGCTACAGGAGAGATGGGGAGGGACTCTTTACACTCAGGGAGTGCAGTGATAGGACAAGGGGTAATGGTTTTAAATTGAGAGAGAGGAGAGTTAGATTAGATACTAGAAATTCTTTGCTGTGAGGGTGCTGAGGCACTGGCTCTGGTTGCCCAGAGAAGCTGTGGCTGCCCCATCCCTGGAGGGGTTCAAGGCCAGGCTGGATGGGGCTTTGAGCAACCTGGTCTGGTGGGAGGTGTCCCTGCCCAGGGCAGGGGGGTTGGAACTGGGTGATCTTTAAGGTCCCTTCCAACCCAAACCATTCTGTGATTCTATGATCAACTATGACTGAGATATCCCAGTAGCAAGAGAAAGAATACACCTTCCTTAATAATACACCTACAATCTGTGCTGTCTGGAGACAGAGGGCTTCCACCTTATTTTCATGGCTGAGTTTCCAAAGCATTCATACCCAAGGACACCCATTACCATTTAAAAAAGACCAGAGTGCTCTGTAAGGCCACCTCCTTTTACAGTGTGTATCTAAGAGGTCATTAGGAGGCTTTTCTTTTAAGAGTTCTGCTTTCAGTCTTTACAGATCTTAAGAGAATTATTGTGCAATGACTTATTTCCTACCAGTGAGGAGTCAAGCACACAGCAAACTCTGATCTCAATTTTGTACACGGATACTGGGCAAGAGAAATTCTTGCTGCTTATTTCAAGGTCCTAATTTTTTGTTTGTTTTAACCAATGGCAGAGGGAACAGAAATCACCTCTCTGCTTTCATTCCAAGACGGGCCCCACGCCAGAAGCACAAAGCAAACCTGCAAGAACATATATCTTACCCCTTGATTATAAGCCTCCCGTGCTTTCTCTACAAGCTCCTTTTGTTCCTCGATTTGTCCCTTCATCATCCACAGTTTGGGAAAGTCCTCATAGTGCTTCAGGGCTTCCTCACAAAGCTCCTGGGCTGCAGCAATGTTCCCAAGCACCCATTCTAACTTCACAGATTTCATGAAGACCTGAAAAGAAACCAGAGCTGTTTATCACCAGCAGCCATTGAGAAACCATTAGTCCCTCAATACTGTGGGTTCCCACTTTCAGCCCTTCATTAGAATGTTACTGATCAGCTACAGTTTCAAGTAAAATAAGAAATAAATAAATACCAGGGTTGAATAAGAGTGGGAAGACAACAGTGAGAAAGGGAAATGCAAATATCAAAGGAGTTGGAACAGTGTGATCAACCTGTATCTCCCTTATTAACACAGAGTTGACATTTGTATATTTGTACAAAGAACACAGCTTTAAGAACACAATCAATTAACAAACTTGAACCTGCTTCATCAGCACAATCTGATCTCCTCAGATCCAAGCTACCACGACCACCTATTCTCATTTATGTCTATAAGCTGTGAGTGTCATCCTGTTAATTACAAACTGGTACATATGGAAGTTAACTCTGTGAGAAATACATTATAGACCGAGTGCTGTTTCACTACTCTTTGATCCCAGTCCTTCCCATTCCCAAAAGCCCCCCACCATGACTTTGCATGAGAGGCACCAAGGCTGAGACCGGAGTTCAGCCCCAGCTGCCAGCTTGAGAGAAGTTCCCTGACTGACAAAGGAGGAAGAGGATGCTTTAAAAGATCTAGGATGAAGGAAAAATTGGGAGCAGGGACAGGCAAGGGGGAAATCACACTCACTTTTCTTTGACTTGGACAAGTTAAAATGGTTCTGTATGAACAGCTGAAAATCAACAAAGTTTATCATACCAGAAGTAGATAAACACAGGAGTGTAACTTTAAACAATAAACTCAACCAGAGCTGTCTTTAGCACAGCAAGAACAAGCGAGTCTTCTGTGAAAGTATTTTCTCTCTCTTTTTTTTTTTTTCCAAGACTTGCTTTTATGCAACACGAACATTATACAAACAGCTGTAAACTGGGAATTTCCTGACTTTTGCCATTTGTGTGAAAAAAAAAAAAAAAACCAAAAAAAACAAAAAACCTGCAACCCTTCACTTGATCCTAGGCTCTTTTCTGTTTAGTTTGGTGGGTTGGTTTTTTTTTTTTTTTCTTTTCTTTTCCCATCACGCCGTGATTTTGTGTCGCAATTCGCTGGAGAAGTCCCGCAGCAAAGCAGCCGCGAAAGGCAACGGGCAGGGAGCCACCCGGTCAATCCCTCAGGCCTGGGAGCTGAAGGAACTCCTCCTTCCGCCTCGTCTTCTCCCCCCTGTTGGCCGAGAGAGAGGTCTCGGCCTCCCCACCACCCTTGGCACATCCTTACCCTGGCGGTGGGGGCACTGCTACGGGCTTTCGCCAGCAGCCTCCTCGCTCTTTCGTATTCATTGTTTTCCGACTCGAGCTTCACGGCAGCCAGCCAGATCTCCTCGCTGTTGGGGTTGGCCTGCGAGAACAGAGAGTGACAGGCAAATCTGAATCAACAGCAGATTTAATCCGCCGTTTGATCCAGATTAAAACTGAAATCAGAGCTTTGCCAAATCCAGGCGAGGATATTTTTTGTTGTTGTAGTTGTTCGGTTCAAGCTCCTCCCAATCTTCTTTGACCTTTGAAGTTTACACAAACTCTCCAAAACAGATGCACCACACAAAGATATAAGCCAGTTTAGAAGTTGGATGCTTCTCAATTGTTGAAAAGCATTAATGCTTGATCTTCTGAACTTCCAGTTTAAATACTGAAAAGATCATAGGCTCTACCACAATAGGACCCTCGTTTTATTATCCCCAAGCAAAAAAAAAAATGAAGCTTCAATTCCCAACTGAGATCTGTGAACACTCCTCCAATAAAAGTCATTCCAGTGGCAACCATGTCTTCAGGACAATAACAAAAAGCACCAAGAACAAATTTTGGGAAGTAACTTTTACCTTCCATCTCAGGACCTGCCATTCCGTTTTGTTATCGCTCGGCTTTTAAGCCTCATTCCCAGAGTTAGAACTGTACCACTCTGCCCACCTTTCTTTTCAGCATCCAGGAGCTAATTCCCTTTGTTTTCCTGTGGAACAGTGGGTTTGCTCCAAGCCAGAAGTAACAGAGTAACCTCATTAATTAGAGCAAACCACTACCCATTTGAGTGAGGAGACAGATGACCCAGCACAAGGGGATTCTGACCCATGACTGGAGTTGGTGGGAGCCACACTAGTAAAATTAATGGCTTGAAAACTCAGATCCTGGTGTGGTGCTACTAAAAGAGCAGCAGTACACTCTCGCTTCCAGCTTGTCACTATTTTACAGGAGAACATTTTGCCACACAAGACAATCCCTCCATCACTTTGAGAATCAGCAGGAATCAGGTGAGGAGAGAAAAATCCCACCCTGTGTTCTTTACCAGTCATAATCAACACCATCGCACAAGTCTAATGCACCCACCTGGAAAGCCAGGGCCAAAATGCTTCTGGCTGCTGGCACATCTCCTGCCAGCCACTTCGATTTGGCTCCCATCAGCCAGAGCACTTCTGCTTTGGGACAGTGAGCAACAGCTCGCTGCAAAAGAGCCTCCAAGGATTCTCTGGGACAGGAAAGAGCAAGTTACAATCACTCAAAATACTGCCAAAGGCGAGCTCTCGCACCATTTCCACTATCACCCAATGTTATAAATATTGTTGCAAAGTCCAACGTTGTAAACCCTGATAAGTGGTTTCATATCAAGGAAAGGGTGGGGTCTTTTTTCACAAGGGTTCTGAAATCAGCATTCCACAAACGGCTCATTGTTTGGACACCTTTCTTTGATAGCCCCTGCGGAAAGACCCTGCACACAAATAGCTCATTTGTCTTGGAAAGAGCCATTCCTTTTAACAAACCTTAGAAGAAACTGAGACAGGAAGTTCTCCAGAATTATTAGATGAAGTTGACTTGACCTTATTGAATTTTTTCTCCTCCTCTGGAAAATATACTTTGCAGGTAGAACAAGGGGTTTAAAAGCCAGCCACCATGGAGAAACATGGGAGAGTAACATCAAAAGCAAGATACATACTTATTAAAAAAAAAATAAAGAGTCTTGAGTGAAGCAGAACTTTGCATCTGCAGTCACTCCCCTCCCACACTACAGTCTTGTTGGCTTTAATGAGGATGACTCCACGTGGATAAGCGGTCTACCCTAGAGATCAATTTGCTTCATTCTAAACTTTGGGCAGAAAGTTTCACACCTGCAAAGCTTTATAAACAAACTTCAAAGTAAGAGGCCTGAACTGTGACAGGATAACAACAAAGAATGTGATACACAGTATGTTTAAGCAGAAAACGCCAGAGATGCTGGGACAACTTTAGTGATGAAGTAATTAATCTATGAAAATTAAATTAAACACGTGCTGTACTTTTAGGTAATTTGTATTCCAAATTTCTTCTAGAAATGCCTTCTCAAAGATGACTGTCCCTACCTTGCCTATTCATAACTAGTTTTACCAAGTAAACCCTATCCCAAAAGCACTTTCTATGACTTCATGAAACCAAAAGATGTTGTGACCACAACAATAACAGAGAAGGTCACACCCACAAGCGACACCAGCGAGTTTCCACCAGCTGAATGAACTCTGCACATGCAACACTGCACTTCAGGGCTCATCTAGCTTTTTTACCTCCCCAAATCTACCACCCAGTAACAAGGATGAATCCCCTCCACCCAAGGATTATGCAGCAAACGTACCTCGTTCCATGGTTCTTCTCAAAGTACGCTGCTCGCAGCCACACGCTCTTCTTGCTCGGGAAAACTTGCAAGGCATAAGCATAAATTGCTCGGGCACACTCCAGAGCATTATGAGCAACACACTAAGGAAAAGAAAAAACCAGATCAGAACTAAGTCAGGTTAGTATTGCTCTGGAAATCAAGCACAAGAAGGAATGACATGTGCATAGTTCAACACAGAACTCAATAACTCCGAGTAACGCATGAATTGGGGCATTACATATAACAGAAGAGTTACCATCTGCTTTTTAAAAGGAAGCAGGGAGGAAATTTTCAAGTGTCCCTCTATCAGAGCACGAGTATCACTGGTCTTTCACTGGGACTGACACACACAGCCCAGCACGAAATGTCAGTAAGACACTGTGAAGGCTCTCATGTTCACACTTCTTTGATTTTTTACAAGGAAGGCTCTAAGCGCCACAGTGTGTGCCCCCACTTCTGCTCTAACCCCAATTCAAGGCCACTGAAGTGGACATTTTTCATGCTGAAATATAATTTAGTTTTTAGTGCATGTTTAAACTACTCCCCTAAAGCAAAGAAAGCCTGGTAAAACTTTTACCCACTCCCTTGCCCAGTCTTACATTAACTGTTGAGTTACAGTGTTTACGCCTTGAAATTCAACTCCCAGCTCCTTTAACCAGACCCTCAATCCAGACACACACAAAAAAACCAACCCCAAACCAAAAATCTCAGCAAACAATCTGTCACAACAGCAACTTGTGTAGTAAAAATTCAAATCTGACAAAAGTTCTACAACACAATAACTGCCTGAGAGGCAAACTGGCCAAACACAGGCAGATGTTCCGGGATTTACATTTACTTTCACTGATTAAAAAAATGTCATTTCCCAGGCTCCAGTTCAATTTCCCCCAATTAAAAAACCAAACCACACCAAACCCAAACCCAGCTGGACGTACACTGTCTGCATCTTCCATCCAGGTATGTTTGCGATCTTCTTCCTCAATCCCAATCCCAATCACAGCTCGCATGATGGCCTGGCACGTGGCCACACTTCCAGCTTTATCACATTCCTCGGCATCCTAGAAAGGAGAGTGAAGCCCTGCTCATTTTGAGGAATCAGCACGGGAAGTTACAATTCTGCAACACCAACTCCTCATGTGCAAACACAGAGACTTTGTGGGTCACTGCCACGTTACAAGTATTTTATTACTCAAACATATCTTGACACTAACCCAGGTGCTATAGTTGGAGATAGAATCAATCAGAAACTGGGTCTAAGAAACAGAGCCCAGCACCTGAATCCACCAAAAAGGACTAAGTGTGACAATGCATCACCTTCCCAACTCAAAAAAAGTCTCCTCTGACCTGTCCTGGGTTGGGCCAAGCAGGGACCCGATCACTTAAAAACCACAAGGATTTGAGAAGGAAGAATCATAACATCAAAGCTACTGGGTTTCTTTCAGCTTTGGGTTGATTCTTAAGCCTGAATCAGGGCAAAGCAACAACTGAATTTAAATGAACAGACCCTCAACAATGGTTGAGATAAAGGCACAAAGGCACTTGCACCAGAGCATACACGGAAAAGTGGAGGTTTATGACATACAAAACTTTCAAAAAGCCAAGCGTGTCTTGCTTAAACTTGTTGAAAAGGCCTCTGATCAGGTAACAGAAACGGAGCAGTTTTAGTGCTGAAGAGGAACTCGAGAAGGCAGCGATGCAGAGGCTGCGGTGGTGGGGTTTTTTTTTTAAACAGAGGTTGAAATTAACCTGTGTTTGACTGCTGTAAAGGAAGTTGTAATTCTTTTAGATGTAAACTTTGTTCATTATCAATACTCCTCAGCAGTGTGCTAAAGAACATTTTGCTGCCTTCACCCACCTTAAGTGATTTTAGTAGCAAACTGGTTTAAAGATTTACATTTAAACCAAGTACAGTACCTATTCAGGAGGAAAGAGGTGATTTTAACCTGAACATCAAGCCATTTAGATGGTAATACTCTTTGAAGCATTTTACTAATGCAAAAAGCTCTTTTACCACAGCTTTTGAACGTGATCAAAACACTGGAAACCCCTACAATATTTTGTAACATCAAAAATATGATGACTTCAGATGAATCTGTGCAGAAAACCTGTTTTGTAAATGTCATTGTACAACACACTTCCATTCTGCACAGCCTCAGGACCACAAGCTAACAGAGGACTCAGAGTATTTCCTGCCTGCTGGATATGCAATATTTGTATTCACTTCTTACACCACCATCTGACAAAGATTTCTTTGGCAAACAGATACCTATTAAGCCAAAAGAAACATATGCAAAAAAACCTACATAAATCCTTCACTGGAGGCATAAAGCCTCTGTCCTACTTAAGGCAGCAGCTGCTTCAACCTGAAGCTGGTTATCTTCCAAGACAGAAGTAAATCAGACATTCCTCAGCTCAACACACGCGGTGTTACCCCAGAGCAACACCTAACTGTGGCCTTGGCTCTCAGCTTTTTAGTATTTTTCCACGGGGAGCTCCAGGGACAAGCAAAATTACTCTATCCTATGATATCTTGCATCAAAACAGAACCTGGAGAGTTCATCTGGGGCTCTAACCAAGACCAAGCAAAATACCTGTATCCACTGCTCTCTGTTGATCTCCACACCGTTAGCCCTAAGCGACGTGATGGCTCTGTCGATGATTTTCTCCACCATCTGGGTGTTTCCATTGGCTTCCTCCAGTTTGGCAGCAGTAATCCAGATGTGACGATCCGTCGGAATGTTCTCCCGGGCTTTGTTAAGGACTTTACGAGCGTTCTCATATGTCTCCAGCCTTGCCAGCGCGAGCCACAGCTGTGGAACAACAAAAGATGTATTTTAGAGTAGAACAAGGAGATGACAACGCCGCCCTACGGCAGCGTCAGCCCGAAGAGATAAGCAGCTTTAATACCGTTTGCTACTGGTTGGCAACTGGCCTCAATGAGTGTAAGCAGGCGGCAGAGTATCAATGAAGAAATAGTAGAAACAGTTTACTACTGTCCTCAAAGCTCAATCCTAATCATTTTAAGATATCATTTCTGGTTGCTGGGCTGCTGCACTTCTATTTTCTCTTCACATCACCTTTCAAACAGCTGAATATAACACCCTGGTTCAGCATTTCAGAAACAAGCGACGTTGTTGGAGATTCCCCAGGCTGTATCTATGCCTGTTTTCACAACTGCTGAGGCACGAAACACCAAAGTGAACACGGCTAATGGGCTGCAGCAGACACAGCAGTGCACTGGAATAACCAATGAATACAATTACACGGAAAAACGAGGCACAGAATGACCACCAGACAATTAACTCTGCGAAAAAAAACCCAACCCCACAGTCCACTACTCACCGTATCCTTCCCGTTGTGGCATGAAGTGCGTGGTGGAGAACTCACACCTGCCTTTTGTTTGCAAAGCCTTACTGCCAACCTACACCAGCGTGTAAGGGGTTACCTCATTTTGCTTTTTATAAAGAGAACTTACTTCTACGCTGGTCGGACAGCACTCCACAGCCCGACTCAGCATGATCCTGGCATCCTCAGGTTCTTCTAACTCCACAGCTGCTTTCCACAAACGCACCGAGTTTGGAACATGCTCAAGGGCTAGAGAGGCAAAACAGTTACATCAGTCACGACAAAGCAGTTTACCCAAAGAGAAGTGTCTTTTTTAAAGATGATATATCAAAGGCTTTGTCCTGTTACAGATGAAATTTCCTGAAAGAGAGAAGGAAGGGAACTATACTTGTATTAGTGAGAACTGAAAATCAGAATTAATAATTTTAATTGGAAACAGATTTTGGAGAGCCAAGGGCTTTTTCCCCCACATCCTCTTTTGGTAAAACACCTCGTTGCACAAAGCCTCCAGTCTCAGCAAATGAGCACAGGTAGGAGCATCAACATTGGGCAGCCTAATCCTGCTGGGCCTCTTCAACACTAACTAATAACACAACCTTATTCCTTAGGTGTTGAAACTGTCCCTTCACAATTCAGTTGTCCCACAGGCATCCTACAGCTTAATGGGTGCCAGTTTAGCTTCCCAAAAAGTTACCAGCCCACTATGCAGAAATAAAAAAAGGAAGATGAATAAAAACTTCAAGCTCTCACTGACACTAACACCCAAAGCCACTGAATCCACAGTGTTCTTTCAGCAATTCAGTATGGGCTCCACCTAATTAACAGTCTTGGAGGCTTCCTTCATCTTGTCCAAGGGTCAGCTACTGCTGGTAGAAACTGTGTTCTCTGCAGGGTGCCCTACGTGTGCTGCCTGAAACAATTAAGTCTGAACAACAGCTTTGCTCAGTTTGTCTCTTCATAACCTTGTACCTCAAGGGGACATTGAGAAACTAAAGTGGGGCTGGTTTAGGCTTTTGTGACCACAACTTCCACCACAGATTATTAGTATTCGCTGCGTTGCAGCGCTCGTTTCGTTGCTTCCATGGTGATTGTACACCAACGTGCAAGAGTAACAGAGGACTGAGCACAGCCTTCTGCAGTACCACAAGCAGAAATCCAGGACCACAGAAACGGGTGGGAAGAGGCATCCAAACCTGCTCTGAAACTAGCCAGGCTTCTAGGCACGACTACTCCTTCCGCTGCCGAGGCTCAGAGCACACCCCAGCTCTGTAGAAACACACACAGCATTTACAAGCAGCGTGCACTGAGGATTCAGGCATTAACCATTTCTCTCCGAGTCTGCAGCAGCAGGAGATTTTTCTGAAGAATTTAAGTGAATAGTAACAGCCTGCAAGAGCTGAAGGCATCACTCAGCAGGACACAACACTGTTTCGTAGAAAGAGCATTTGATTTTTACATCTCAAGACACATTTTAAACACTCAGCTTGCTGGCTCGCCAGTCAGAGAGGAGCTTTAAAAGCTCCAGAGGTTCTGCTGGATGGTAGGAATTCACACAGCCAACAGCCAAGAGAAGCCACTATGAAAGCTCACGCTGCAGTGACATTACCTGGCAATCAATCTTTTTTATTTTAGGAGAAATAACGGGTTAAACTGCCACTTATCTTAAGGCAGTATATATAAACAGCTCCAAACATCACACTGCTGATGTTCCCTAGGTAGCAGAGGAGCTCTGGGAAGCTTTTCACTGGCATAAATTGGAAGAAGAATGATAAATCGTGTTCCATTCCACTAATGTCTTTGTATCAGAGATTAAGTAGGTGGTTCCAAAAACTGAAGCAAGATGTTTTTCTTCCCACAAATGAAGTGAAATAAAGTTTAAAGTGAAACTCAGTACTTGATGCCTAAGTCGTTGCTTTCACACAAGATGCTCTCCCCCCTGAGCTGGATGCTGAGAACTATTTCTGCCCATGGAAAAGTGTTTTGCTGTTCAGCATCTGTTATTGCTCCCTTGAGAAGTTCACACAGTGTCACAGGAGTGACACTTCACAGCCCACGGCACTGCTTGGCCAACGAAGAATTAAAAAAGCTACTGAACAGTTAATACCTGAACTCTCACAACTTCAAACTGCCAGGAATCTTTAAGCACCTTTCATCCAAATGTAAAGAGGTCATTTCACCAGAGATGTGCAATTTTACGTGCAATAGGAAGAGGTAGGAGGCAATTTACTTCCTTTGAAGCCAAGCCATTCAATACTGTAGACTGCTTCACAATGATTTAGTAAGTGTATTAAATCCAGACCCTTTTCCCTGTCTAGACTAAAGTCAGGAGATATAATTGATACAATTCAATAGCCCTGAAGGATCAAATCTCTATGGACACAGGCACAGCACCCTAATCAAAGAAATAATACTATAAACCTGGGAGGAAGACCTGGGTTCAGAACAACACAACAAACTGCTGTTGAAAAGATCATTGCTTAGAAAAGACAGTAATTCCACAGAAGAGGAAAACCTCCCAGTGGAGGGAGCTACAGCAGAAGACATAAGGTTTTTGCTAAGCACCCCAGAGAAAAGCTGTTTGCCACAAGCACAGAACTTGCTACAGTAAAGCAAACCCCAAGGCCCACCAGGCTCAATGACATGAGAACCCCAAGGGCTCTTAACACTCCTCCACCAGGAATCACCGTGGTCTCTGACAGGCTACAGACAAGTTGGAACTCAAACACAAAGTCCAGTATCTTCTCCAAAATGTATCGCAAGGTGAGAGTTAAAACACCTTTTCTCTTCAGAGCATCATTTTTTAAATTGCTTTCATCTACCCATCTCTCTCTGATGAGCTTGGAATTGGTTTTGGTAAGTGAAATGTCATTCTGCAATTGCTCAGTAACAGCAGCTTTCCATTGAAGGATGTTTTAACACTTCAAAAACTCCTTGACTGAAGAGCAGCAAGTTCCACCATTAAAGCACACATCATTAACAGCAGCATTTTCACCAGGGATGCAAAAAAAAAAAAAAGCAAGCCCTCAAACATACGGACATATCTTGAACAACTTAGAGTGCAACACAAACAGAGGGAGACTCAAGACTTTGTTCCCTTTGTCCCCTCACCTTTCCTAAGGACACGTTTCTTCGCACGGATATCTGTCTCCAGCTCTGCTGCTCTTATATAGATTCGGACAGACTGTGGGAGGTGACGGACAGCTTGAGCCACAACAGCCTTGGCTGTATCCCCAGGCTGAAGCCGAGCAGCTTCTAACCAAACATCTTCACTCTGTCAGGAAAAAGAATATCTTCCTTAAAATTAGAGCTTCTACCTAAATACATTCTCTTTTAATACTGGGGATAGTGAAGCTGGATCAGATATAGCCTGATACAAGCTTAATAGAGAGAAGATGCTGCTCATAACCACAACCCTTTCCCTACTGTCCTGCAGGGATCAGCAGGGAAGCAAAGCAAAACTGACCTTGGGGCACATCTCTGTTCCTTTCATGATGAGGTTTCGAGCCACTTGGAGTTTGCCAGTCACCTCCTCCAGTCGGGCTGACGCTATCCAGGCTGGAGGATGATGAGGATTGGTCTCTCGTACAGATTTCAGGAGCAGACGGGCTTTCTTGATATCACTAAAGAAGGAAGAGAGAGAGGCAGGAAAATTTTAGCACACTAGGCAACAATTCTCCTGAATCACTAAGTGCTTCACAGTCAGTTCTTCGCAGCCATGCTCAGATGTACAGGAACTGTGACCTCAAATGTTTCCATAAATTACATACTCCCAAAACAAGCTCACAATGTACACTAACACAGGAAGATCACAGCGAAAACAGGTTAAATATTTAAGTAAGATTTTTAGGAATTACAGCTGGGCACTTGCAGTTGGAAGCTGATAAGCACAAGCATTGCTTTAAATCAAGCAATAGCATCAACGTTTGCACGTACTGCTTTGACTTAAATGGCAATTCTTTATAAAAGAGGTGTCAAACTTCAGGTTAAAGAGGTTTTCAGAGGTTGTCAATCAAGCCTAAATTAGCAGCACACAGGTACAATTAACCAGGTTATTTCCTGGCTGGCTGGCAGGCAGCCACACACTGCCATCACTCTGGCATGTTAGTCCAGGGACAGAATGGAAACAATCTCCACAATTGATGCATCCAGGTCAGATGCTAAATCCTTCAGCTGAAAGACTAGAGCAGATCCCATGTGAAAAGAATTCATCCTCAAAACCTCACCTACCATCTTTTACAAATTAAATGCCAGCTGAAAGCCACCCACTCAGACAGATTTCCATTTACATGCAGGATCACAGCCATCACTAAGAGGATAAATCAGTTAATCCTTCTTAAACTTACTTGATATCTCCTCCATGTGTGGGAATCATCGAATTCAAGTCTGTCAAATATCCTTTTGGGTCCACTACAGTCTGGCCACTCACAGAGTCCGACACCTGGGAAAGTCAAGTCAGCGCTACTGAAATAACCGTTCATAGCCCCAAAATCTGCCTGCATAAAGACTGAAAAAGACTCTGCACCTGTGCAAGAAACCTGAACATTCATCTGTTACCAAAAGTAAGGAAGGAGGAAAACACAAAGTCCTTCTCATAAGCTTTTCTCCACTTCTGAAACACACAACTTTGATGTTAAAAAGTTAGTACCAGCAAAAGTCCAGAAAACAAGCAGCTCAGCTTTCACTCACCAAAAAGTCTTACAGCCCTGCCAGCTAAAGTTCATCTTTTTAGTTTAAAACAGATTTAGAGGGGAAAAAAAATAAATCAATGAAAAAGGACAGAATTCAACAACAATTTAATAGTATTTTTCAGCATTTTTCCCCACCCCTCTACACAGACAGAAGATATGCTTCCCTTGCTAAAATTACCGGTGCTCTTTGTCCAAAGTCCACCTCTGGTGTAACAGGGCAGTCTGTTCCCCCATAATGACCAGGATCACACTGTTAATTTCTCAGGAAATTCTACTGGTGTACAGAGGATGAGATTTGGGGGAGGAGGACTACAAAACAATTTCACAGAGGAGCTCTTTCTTCTAACACCCAAGAGAATTAAAGGCTTTTCTAAACCCAGGTCTTAAAAAGCAGCCCAACACCAACCCTGGGTAAACCTGTGACAGATGTTGCCTCCCAACATCCTTACCTGGCTCAGCCTCATGTCCATCAGGGTGTTCCTGGCTTGGCCGATCTTCCTCATATCCAATTCTCCTGTCCCGGGTGTCATTAAGCCTGGTGTCATTCCTCCTGGGTAGGGAGTATTCAAGCCCCCTGGATAGGGAGTATTCAACCCACCAAATTGCTAAAAATCAAGAGTGAGAAAAACACATTCCTGAAATCTCTTCTGAGATTTAAAAAAGATAATTTGGGCTGTTGGTTGATCCGCTTTTCTGCGGTGGCCACAGGACAGAGATGCCAAAACCCCACAGGTACTTCTGAAACAGTAGCTTCCCTGAACCACAAAACCTTTCTCATACAGGTTTTGCAAATCTGTAGGTAATTACTCAAGTTTAGTCAAGTCAGTGAAATAAGGAACAAGGAAGTGAAAAATTTGAGCACAAGCATCGAAAACTTGTACGTTAAAATAAGAATATTCACAAAGTTGTCCCATGGACATCTGGCACCAGTTCAGGGCCAGTCAGCTTCTCCTGTAACTGTAAGACCATAGTAGCCTGTAGCCACGTGGCAACACACTGAATTTCTGGTAAGATAAATAATTTTTAACACAATTGCGCCAGGGCTGAGCAAACCATTAGGTGAAAACGAGCGTTATTTTCTGCTCTATTTTTGCAAAATGTTGTTGTAACAGAAAAAGGTGTTGGTTATGCTCACTAAAAATCATTATCACCATTCTACAGCCAGAGAAAAGAAAAAGAAACACTGTCTTCCATTTTCAACACCAGAACCAATCTTTCTCCATCCATCTGAGTCTTGCCTGACAACAGGTTCGCACTGAAAGACTCTGAGAAGCACAGGATTTTCACATCCAGCAATTCCTCGGACAGACCCACAAACTGCAGCAGCTCTTTTTGCTCGAGTATCTTGGGTTTTTTTTTCCAAATGCCACTAACGAACGCATGGTTTAACCCTCATCTCTTAATTATAAAGCTCAGATGGCACTTTCACCAGCTTCGCTTTCGCACTCACCGTCTGGCGTGGGTCCACGGAAGTGTGATTCTCCCCTGACTGTAAATGCTTTGCAAAGAAGCTGTCGGGTACAGGAGTCAGCTTCTCGTAACGAGGGTTCCTCTGACGTTTGTTCCTGGCATCACCAACTTCTGGGATGCTCAGCCACTCTTCTTCCGTGACCTCTGCCAGCTTCCGCTATTCAAACAGGAGTTGCCATCATTATTTGCTGTAGAAGTGTGTTCTTTTAAACTGCTTTAAACTCCTAAAAGGATTTTTTTTTTTCTTTAAAGAGTATGAGATCAATTAAACATAAGTCAAAGGTGAAGTTTTTTTTCTAATCCAACGTAGAAAAGAATTAGATGTATTTAATTAGAACTTGGTTTTAGTCCAGACTGAGATGCCAAATTGATTTTGTTACAAATATTCCGATTAATCTCAGTGCCTGCAGCATTAAGTGGTTTATTACTAATCATTAGACAATAGCTTCAACAATAAACTTTATTAAAGTAAGGTTTAGAGTCAGGACATTCTGCTCAACTACTATTCCAATGCCAATAAGTTATCAGTCCCTCAAAGACAGTTGCTTTATCCCTTACTGCAGATTCCATCACCGCCCTGTTTTCAATCAGCACAACCAAGGACACTGCCTGTAACTGGGCAACTGGCTGAAAATGACACTGCGGTACCCGACACAGCTTCAAGGTGGCGAATTGTTCTGTGCCGCTGGCTGCCAGCTTCATATTCATTTACTTACTTTTCCAGCAGAAAATAATTCTAATCTGGAGGATAAGGAGGTATTTGTTTGCTAACACACAAAATCTGAGCAAAGAAATGCAGAACGTTGTGTCCCCTTCTCAGATATCAAAGATAAAAGCCACATTTCATACACTTTTTTCCTTACTTTCAAGTCTGAGAACTGCTGCTGAATTTTGGGTCGCTCCATACGATATTTCTCTATTTCTTCTTTTTCTCGTTGTTCCCTTGGGAAAAGGAATACTCAAGTTATGCTCAACATAGCACTCAGCAAGTCTTTAAACAAAGTGTTGATATTGCAGAAAAATGCACTTGATCATGGCTAAGGCATTAAAATAAGCATTTTTTCCAAGCTTAGACTATCACAATTATGGAAGTCTTATCAATTAAGACAATATTATAAGGGTAAAAATAAGACATCTCCAAGTGAACTTCAGTCTTGAACATCCTCTTACCTGTAGACCAGGTAGTGACTTTAATGAGTTAAATAACACTCACCAGCTTACATGACACCTGCATGGCATGAATTTTCTAACTATGTCCTGTGCAGGGATGCGTCAAAACCAGTCGCTCAGCATCTCCCCACATCCTCTTAATGAGCTACAGTGAATCTTAATTAGCTACAGCAAAGCAATTCAACCACATCAACTCGCAGAGCAAGATGTGCAAAACACCCATCAGCCTTAAAACCTGGAAGCCTCAGGGTCAAAGGTACAGCATTAAATAAAAACTGCATACACATCTGACAATGTACCCTTATCTACCAAGGACAGGATCTGAGCTGGAAAATGGAAGAGGTAAAGGAAAACTCTAAAATACAAACTAACTGGAAAACACCCCACGCCAGCGTTGTAATTTATCCTACCTTCTTTCTTTTCTGCGTTCATCCATCCTCTTATCCAAAGCTGCATAAATAGCATCTGCTTCCTCATCATCTTTTTCATAGGGACCGCTTGAGAAGAGGCTCCCAGCATACCCATTGAACTAAAAATTAGGAAAGGGAGGAAAACAAACGGAAAACAAGAAAAGAAAAGCCGAATCCTCAGTTTAAAGCTCCTGTTATGCTCCTGCTACAGCCAACACCACCCAGAACAAGGCAAATGCATGACCAGGCTATTTCTAACAACGTTGCATCAGACTAACGCATCCCTAAATAAAACCAGCTTTTTTTTCTACCATCCCAAGTGTTTATTCTCTCCCATGCAATTTCAAAAGCAAAACTGCTTCAAAAATGCTTCTCTTTCAAAATTGCCTCTATTAAGCAATAAATGAGATCCCAGTATAGAAAGGCCATTTTCTTCCACTAACCACTTCTATTTTTCTAAACTACTAAAAGCAAACAAAAAGAATAATACATTTAACTAACCAAAGTGGGATTGAAACATGAGAGACTACAAAGGCCACATAAAGACAAATATATGTCAAAGCACAAGAGCTTTGATTTCATTTGTGCAGAATGAAAAAATACATCCCCCAAAGTACTTAAACTAATCTTTTATTTATGGATCTCTTTCTAAGACTCTCAGGGCTTTGTATAGATAATTAAACCACAACACGTGGACCCATACTACAAAAAAAAATCTGCAAGCACTAGGTCATTATGCATAATGATGTCTTGATTTAATAAAGAAAGAAAAAAGGAAGTGCTGCTAGCAAATTACAGGAAATTCTGGCCTTGAAACCTCAGCAAATGCAGGGTGTCACAGCAAGAGAGGAGGGAGCTAAAGGATTCCTCTTCCACTTGGGGAAAACCATATCCATGATGATGAAAATCTCATCACCTCATCATAATTGGTGTCGTTCAAATCTTCATCATCATCATCCGCTGTCTGATTCTTTTTCATTTGATCCCCAACAGTTCTCTTGCCCGGCGGAGCATGACGATCATCCACGGGGTCATTGGCATCACGCGCAGGGCCAATATCAGAGCGGGTGGTGAAACCTGTGGCTCTGTGTTGATAAAGCAGTAGCAACTATTTAGCACACTGCAACCCCACCACTTCTTTACACAGACGCTCTTTCCAAATTATTAGAGTAGACAAAGTCATTCTTTTACAAGAACGGCATCAACCACTCCCCATCCCTATCACTGATAAAGCCTGGAAGGAAAACCTATCCTTCTATAGGGAGAACTTGACCTACAAAGACCCTGCAATCACTCCTCCTCATAGTGAGAGATGCTCTCCCTTCTAAACTGCATCTCTCAGTGAAATGGATCTGAAAAGCTGATCCTGCAGGTTGTAGGGCACTGGGGGGCGGAGGGAAACTGGGAAACCTGTGCTCATCAGAACCCTCCCCACGCAACTGGGCAGCTTTTCCCAGGGCAGAGCACCCCAGCATAAGGCCACCAAGAAGTCAACAAAAGGCAAACATCACTCACACCCAGCAACGGGCTACCTAAATCTGTCTCTCCCTGTGCCCAGCACAAACACACCCAGATCTGGCGACTTTTAACGGGGCCCCACACACATCCGCAGGTACCAACCCAAGGGACACAATCCCCTCCCAGCGGCGTCTAAAGCACCCAGGAACTTATCCCCAGCACCAGGCCTGCATTTAAATACAAAACCGCCCATTTAAAGGGCAGACGAGAACCATCTCCTAGCAATAACGCTCGGAAAACCGAGTAGGCCGCGCGGGTGCCGCGGCCTGCCCCGAGGGGACGGGGATGGAATAGGCATAAGCACCCAGCCAGGCAAGAAACAAGGCCCGGGGACATCCCGGGGCCCGGCGAAGAGTGCGGCCAAGTGGTGAGGGGAATATGGGTGGGTGGCGAGTGGGGGCCGGGGAGGAGAAGGCCTCGGCCGGGCCCGCGGGGGGCCGAGAGAGAAAGGACGGCGCCTCACCCGCGGCCCAGCCCTGGCACGTAGCCCAGGGGCGCGGGCATGCCTAGAAACGGCTTCTTCTTCTTGTTCATGGTGCCGGTGAAGGCGGTGGCGAAGAAGAAGAACCGGGAAGCAGCGGCGGCGGCGGTGGTGGTGGTGGTGGCGACGACGAGAGCTGGCAGCACCACCGGGAGAGGCTACCCAGGAGGGCAGCGCGGCACTTCCGGTCCCGCGGGGGAGGGTGTAGGAGCAGAGCGCCCCCTGGCGCTGCGGCGGTTCCAAGCGGAGGGAGGTGGGCGTGAGCCATGCGCGCATGCGCGTCACCCGCACCCTGTCTGTGCGGGGGTACGCGCGCACATCTGCCCGCACATCTGTACGCGTGTGCTCACACGCCCCCGCAGCTGAATGCACACCAGCGCGTACACACACACACACACACGTTCATCTCGCCCGCCGGGTGGGAGACCCGCCGTTCCCTCGGTGCCAGCAGCGTCCAGCGGCCCCAGCGCCCACCACACGTGTGTACAAGGCTCCGTCTGCAACCCCTCTCACACGCGTGTGCATGGAACCACGGCCTCCTCTGCAGCTCTACAACCCCTCACACACGCGTGTGCAAAGAACTACAGCCCCATCTGCACCCCTGCAACCCCTCACACACGTGTGTGCAAGGAACCACGGCCACATCTGCACCCCTACGACCCTTCATACTTGCGTGTGCAAGGAACCACCACCTGGTTGAATCGCCACCCACCAACAAAAAGCCTGCACAGGCATTAAAAAACTGAGATTTTAATTTTTTTTTCTTATTTATTTTTTTTTCTGGTTAATTACAACTGCCATCCTCCTCCTTTAGCGTTTGTAATTAAGGGAGCAGATGGTGTGCCATTCATGTACAGCCAGCGGTGCCTTCTGCCGGGGATGAGGATGGTGGGGATAAGGTTGATGGGGATGATGTGGATGCTGGGGGTGCTGAAGCTGCACCATCACGACATTTAAAATTTATGGCTATTATTGTTATTAGGAAACAAATAGCCACTGGGCATGGCTTACAACAGCCCCAGGAGGTGAGTGTCTTTGCTGAGGAGTGAAGCTGACATCCTGTATTTAGCAACCCTCAGCGAGACCCAGGGGGAAAAATGGGCCAGAAATGTCCCAGCAGGGCCCAGAGCTGGATGAAGGTCCTGGTGCTTCTTGCCTTCATCCATCCCCAGCCCCTGCTTGCAGGGCTGTGAAGTGCACGTTTTGCTTCCGCCCCTTCCCCTCCGCTTCCCACCCACTAATGATTTCCCAAGACAAATTATCTCCGTGAGCATGAGCCAGTTTTTGAACTCATCGCTTTGCCAGCCCGGGGTCCCCTTGCTCCAGGCTTTGTACAGTGGTCAAAGCAGGGACAGCCGCACTGAGGGGCCGAGGCAGAGCTCCAGCCCATTGGGTTGCAGGGATCCAGCCCCTTGGGGTGCAGCCATCCATCCTTTCAAGGGACCCAAAGGGGACATCCTGCCTTAGTTTCCCCATCCAGCAGCACTGAGCAGGTTTCTTTCACACACACACGCCCACACACTGGGGGTGTCAGGATTAATTAGCTGCCTTTTGCAAAGTCTCCAGGTGACACTGAGATCCATGCCCAGCACCAACCAAGAGCCAAAGAGTCCTTGTCCCTCAGGAGAGGCTTGGAGTCGTGGATCACAAAGATAAGAGGGAGTGAGAGGGGCATGAAGGGCCCGGGACTAGTTTGGGGGCTGCCCCCATCCCACAGCCCCCTCCCAGCACCCAGCCCTGCCTCCCGCTGCCAACCCCTGCCAGGTTTCCAAGCTCCAAACCTTAGAGCAGAAACCAGCTGCAGGGAAGACAAATAGCCCCATTTTGCATGCTAATGGCAACCCAGCCCCCAGCCGCTTCCCATCAATCTATTTTTGGGTTTCGCTGGAGGAAAAAAAAATAAAAAAAAATTAAAATCACTTTTGCCAAACAGTTGGGGTGAGGGAAGGGGGAGGGAGGCTGTAACATCCCAGCTCTCCTGGTTGGATACCCTGGTGTGAGGGCAGATCCCAATGCCAGGGAGGGGTGCAGGGACCCTCTCCATCCCCAAGACCCCAACCTCTGTGGAGAGGCTGCTTTGCAAACGCTTCCCATTGCAGGAATACCCAGTATTGCTGGCTCTACAAAGCCCCTCCGTGCAACCATGCAGCTGGGGACCATTTCCTGTCTGGGGCAGGATTTGGCCCCTGGAGAAGGGCCCGTCATCTCTCACCAGCTCTTGCAGTTTTTATGAGTGGGGCTAATAAAAGCTATCGCTGTCCCAGCAAGTCCAGCCTCCTCTATATATCCCAAGCAATTTTATGCTGCATCCGTGCTCCAGCATATCCCGTGTCATCGAGCACTGAGTGAAACCCAGCAGGTCTTCACTGTGGGGTGGATAAATCCCTGTCCCTGCCAGGGGTTGGGGGCAAAGGCATCACACCCTTCCTGGCAGCAGCCACCAGGAACCTCCCCAACCCGAGAGAGAAGCTGTAGCTGGGATAGGGTGAGCAGGGAAGTGCCCAGTCTCTGCTGAGGCTGTGGAAGCTGCAGAAATTTCACTTTTGGGGGCATTTCCTGAAAAACAGAGGCAAGAGACGGCAGCAGGGTGACCCCAGCACAGGGCTGGTGTTAGGGCTGTAAATCTTCTCACCGGCACAAATCCAGCCTTTCCATATGCAGGAAAGTTTCCTCTCTCCCACAGCTGGCTGGTGTTCGCAGCAGAGGCACGCTCCAATTGAGGAGAAAACTCAGAATAATTTATAGGTTGAGTAAAATCAATCGTAAGTGATTTTTAATCATCTCTCTGCCTGCACCCAGGGTTTGTTATGTACTGCCAAGTGCTGGGGAGAGCCAGCAGCCGGGCACCAGCTGCGCATCCTGCTGACACTGCACTGGAGGCACTGGGAGCTCTGGTTTTATCTTCCAACAGTGTTGGAGTGTGGCAGGGATGAGCAGCTCAGGATCTGGCCCTTGAGCATCCTCATGAGCCAAGGTCTTGCTCTTTGGACACCGCTGTGGGTTTCTCCTGGGGTTTCCCATTCCTACCCAAGCCCTGACACTGGGCTGCTGCAGGGACATGGCTGAAAGCCCCAGGAGCTTATTAGTCAGCAGTTATTCTGAATAATATTCATTATTCCTCCAGGGAGAGGAGAAAACCCTGAGCTTCTCCTGGGGTCACAGCAAAGTGGCCGTGGACATCAAGCAAGGGGTGACCAGTGACCAGAGTGCCATGGTTGGAAAGAGCGGGGTGTCTGCGATGTGTGTGCTGCCGACATCGCTCTGCCCCGCAAAACCACCTTGGAACAGGGCGAGAAGCAGGGAAGAGACACCTTCTCCCTGGTGCAACAAAATCTGAGGGGGCAAAGGTGTAATGGCACCTTTTAAACGTGCAAATATGATGCACCACCCGCATGGAGCTGTGTCAGCACAGCGTGACTTATCTCCTCAACTGCGTTTCTGTGGATGGAGAATTAAACCCCGGAAGAACAGAGCCACCATCGGCAGCCACTGCCGGTCACTCCTCTCTCCTGGATTCACAGAGTCACCCTGATTCTGGTTTGGGACTTCTTGAGCTCAGTTTCTGCATGTCTCACTAAGAAAAGCGAGGGTGGGCAGGGGATGCTGGGCACGTCGGTGCGGACACGCGTGTAATTGCTCACAAAAGCTTGAAAGTGAAAAATAATCACTTAGATGGGAGTGCGAGGCTGAGCTCATTTACTGCGGATCCCGCTGGGGGCCTAGCAGCTCAGGATCTGGCCTGAAGCCGAGCGAGAAGCTGCCCAGCCCGTGGCCAGGGCTACTGCAGAAGGGTCACTCGCACAAAGCCACCTCTGTATCCCCAGGGAGAGCGGAGGCGGCGGCAGCTTCTCTCAGGACAACAGGAAAACAAGCCCCAGGGTTCTCCCCAGGCTGGAAATTAATGTTTTTAAACATCACATAGCGCAGCAAAAATGCAGCCACTGGACTGGATCAGCGGGTGCTCATTCCCAAGCACCGTTTCCCAGTGCCTGCCTGCAGAATTCCAGCTTGCAAACCCAGAGCAGAAACGCAGACCCACGCCAGCATCACCTTCTCAAGTGCTGGTGCCAGTGCCATGCACAGGGCTGGGGCATCCTGGGGGTACCCAGTGGTACTGGGGGGTACCCAGAGCCTTGCAAGGTCCTCGTCTGAGCCCTGGGCAGTAAAAGGGACCAAGTTTGGCCACCACAGCCTGGGCACGTTTGCACCTGCAGATGGTGCAGTGCTTGCTGGGCAGAGGTGCCTCTGCTTTGCACTCCCAAATGGGATGATTACTTGGATTTCAGATGTGGAAGTGTGAGAAAAGACTGAAACAGGGGCTTGTTTTTAATCCCTGTTGGCTCAGCTACTAAATTAACACTTTTGGAGCCTGTTCTCACTTGATTAGCACCCCGTGCCGTGAAATCCTCTGAAGACAGGATGTCCTACTTAGCGAAATCAACTCTGCATTAGGTAAATGTACTTCCTGAAATTTTAATTAGTCCCATGCAAGGATGCGGAGGGGCCCAGAGGATGCATCTGCAGCATCTGCTCTTCTTTGCCTGCCGAGCCGAGCACCAACACACAGTGGGGAGCTACACCGGAGCCGGCAGCAGGCGGGTGCCGAGCTCCCACCGCAGCTGGGAGGGAGTGAGGTGCCTTGGAATGTCTCCCCTGAAGCCGTCTGAGATCTCAGAGACAATTAGCAGAGGCTGCTAAAGGGTCTTCAACACAGAGCTCGCACCCTTGGCAATCAAGAGAGTGGAGCTGGCGTCAGCCGGAGGTTTGCTGGGAATAATCCCCAAGTGGGAGAAAGCTCAAGGGCGCGGGTTGCTTGCCAGCAGCATGCTAATGATGCTACCCAAATGGCATTTATTAAAATTGCCTTTTAATCCAGAGGTATCTAAAGTCAAGAGCTTCTGGAGATGGACCAATATTTTCCCAAAGTGCCCGCTGATTTGGGCAGGTGGATGAGGTGTTTGCAGAGGGTCCCTGTGCCGAGGGCAGTGTGCCTGTGCTTACCGGTTCACTGTCTTGGAGTCCAGTCCTGGCCCATCTCCAGGGGCTCAGTCATCAGTAAACCCACCCGAGCCCTGGCTGCCTCTGGGCTCCACCACCCCAGAGCAACGGGCTCGGGTTTGTGGGGTTTTTGCTCATTCCTGCCACCCAAGGAATTGCAGGCTCTGACCACGGGCAGGGTGAAGGTGATGGAGATGGTGATGGTGAAGGTGACAAAGGTGAAAGCAAAGAGCTGCTAAGAATCCCCTTAAACAGCAGGGCTCCCAGCAGCCTCCCAGTTCCATTATTTCACACCACCTCTGCTCTCCCCATCTCCTCTGTGCTCCCATCCATGGCTCCTTCCTAAAAACCAGTGTCATTTGCCCCCTCCTGTCCCCCAGATCCAGGCTCCTTAAATGAGGGGTGACACATTGCAACGATCTGATCTCCCCAGGCAGCAATGGGGTGACGACCCTTGGGGGGAACACTGGCTAATCCATCCCACTGCCCGCCTTCCCCCCCCCCAACCCCAGGACCAGCTCTCCCTTCCTCCCAAGAGACACAACCAAAGGTGGGGGGCAGAAGACAGAGCACCAAGACGCCCGGGCAATTTTAAGCCTGACATTCCTGAACTGTTGAATCCCTGCTTTTTGCAGCCTGACTGCGTGAGCAGCCAGTTTCCAGATCCCACACCAGCATGTGGGAATCAGAGCACGGCAAATCAATTCAAGCCCGGCTTTACCTTGCGACGTAAATAATAAATCGGATTCTGTAAGCAATTGAATACAGCTAGAGAGCCCTGAAATTGGGCTCGAAGAAAAGGAAGAACTACAGGCTGTTAAGATGTAACGAGACCACGGTACGGTCATTAACTTGTTCATGCTGGTTAGCAGCTAGATGCTGGAAAACCTTTCCCAGGTGATGGTTTCCATTTGTGCCTGTTCTGGGCACTGAAATAACAACTGCAGTGTTGGGGTGATGGCGATGCCCAGCCCTGGGGTGTATCCCTGGTGAGGATGGTGGAATCTGACCTGCTCAAGTTTCAGTTAACTAATGGAGAGCAGAGGGAGATGGGTGAAATTAAAAAAAATTGCCACACACATTAAAAAACTGTCCCCAAATCAATGGCAATTCCATCAAGTTTCAGTTGGGAGAGAAAAAGCCTGGGAACAGCATCCGACTGCCCTCCTCTGCCATGGCCCTGGGTTTGCTGGGAGATTCGGGTGCGCTAAGATGGTGCAGGGGCTGCGTCCAGCTACACCTCCACAGTGCTCAGCATCTCCTCACATGGTCTGTAAAATATCATAGAATCATAGAACAGTTAGAGTTGGAGGGGACTAAAGATGATCAAGTTCCAACCCCCCCTGCCCTGGGCATGATATGGTATGGATATCATAAATATCCATGAGCAGCTTCTTAGAATATACATACCTTTTTTTAATTTTTTTTTCTTACTGGAAAGAATTAAAATATTGCTTTGCCTTATTTATTCTTGCTCTGAATTGATTACGAAGCTGGGAAGCGTGAATCACGCTGCCTCGCTGTGCCCTTGATGGCATCGCGTGTGTCCTCTCATTGGATTAAGTAGCAAATTCACAATTTCATTTCGGGAAACAATATTAAAAAAAAAAAAA
>VXBJ01001059.1:0-17882 GCA_013400055.1 Nycticryphes semicollaris
TGATTATTTGCTAATTGTGGCCACTTCCTCGCAGTCTGATCTGTGGCGTGTTGGCAGGATGCAGATGGTTCTCCCAGGAGATTCATCAGATCCTCATGTTCGGGGCTGTAACAGTGGGAATATTGTGGCCACCTTGTCCTTTGGAAGGTCCCATTTGCAGCCCATTTTTGATTTTCACAGAATTCCTGAATTAGCATCTTAGAACCATAGCGTGGTTTGGGTTGGAAGATCATCCCACCCCACCCCCTGCCCTGGGAAGAGACACCTCCCACCACACCAGGTTGCTCAAAGTCCTGCCCAGCCTGACATTATTGCTAACTCTGGCTTTCCCACACCTCACTCCAGTGGTGAGCTTTGGAGGCTGAAGAGAAAGAAATGGAGCTTGACGGGGTCAGAAACACTTGTGTTTGATGCAGCGTTGAGTTGTTGAGTTGTTGTGTTAAGAATAACAACTTTCTGCTGCAGAACACAGATCCTACCTGCCTATGCTTCTTTTTATGTGGTGGCCACTCTTGTGTGGCATCAGGTGGCCCAGCAGGAAGGGAATGCTTTCTGAGCTGGGCACTGCCTGCAGGCACTAGGAACCCGAGACACAAACCTGAAGGCCAGGAACGTTGCCCAGGGTGCCCAAGAGGGTTGGCCACAGGGTGAAATATCAGTGAAGTGTCCTGATGGCCAGACTGAACCTTGCCCACCTCCATTGGGTGGCTGTGGACCCTGGGTGTCTGAGTTGGCTGCCTCTGGAAGGGCTGGAGATGAAGGTCTTCTCCTTCAGCAGAAAATAACGCCTTGGGAAGTGCTGGGCAGCCCCCATCTCTGATACAACCCAGCCAGGGGGAAAAGAGTGCCTGTTGATGCTTCTGCTCCATTAAGAAGAATGATTCTTCTCAGTTTTTGTGGATTTAGCATTTGGTGGTCAATCCTGGGAGAAGAGGAAGGTGATGAATAGTTAATATCATCCTCTCTCCAGGTTAAAACCCATTCTACCTCCGCACATGGATTTTTGGCCTCTGCTCCGTCCCTCCCTTTTCCTCCCAGTGTTTTCCCTGGTGCTCCATCCCCAGTCCTCTCCCAGCACTAGCAGCGTTGGCATGAGCATAGCATGATGGAAATGTTCTTTATTTTTTTTGTTTGTTTGTTTGTTTCTGCAGTACAACACCACCATTGACTGGTCCTCCCTGACAACAAAGGAGTGCTTGAAATACGGAGGACAACTTGTGGGCAACAACTGCGGCTACGTCCCTGACATCACCCTCATGTCTTTCATCCTCTTCTTTGGCACTTACACCTGCTCCATGGCCTTGAAGAAATTCAAGACCAGTCGCTATTTTCCAACCACGGTAAGTATCTCCTTTCACCCTCGTGGTCTGTTTCTTTCCTCTCCCGGAGCGTAAATATTAGCCTCCCTTTTGGTATCGCCGTCCCCCACAGAGGGAGAAGCACTTTGCAGCGAAGGCAGGTTGATTTGGTTGAGACAAAAACAAGGTTAATTAAGGTTATGTCTGGGATGGCTTCTCAGAGTTTCTGGAGGGCAGGGGTAAAGCAGCAGAAGAGCCAAAATGAGCCCTTCGTGAGAATTTGGCAGGGATTTCTTTTAAAGGTGCTGATGACAACACTTCCAGGCTGAGATATGTAACGTCAGAGTTTATGAGCCTTAAGAAATTGGAAGAGTCCTTCAGGCATAAATATATATATATATATATATATATACCTCATCATATCATCAGCTGGTCATTCTCAGCGTCAGATCCACAGCTTAATTGGATGTACTGAGTCTGGGGTAGGATGTGGGGATGTTCTACAGTGACCAATGACCAAAAGGGGCTATTAATGATTATGTCGAAAGTTTCCTTACATCTTATAGCCAGAGGGAGTATTTAGGGAGGACAAAAGAAGCCCTTTGCTTTGTCACTGTGTAAGAACAGGAGAGCAGAGATACATCTTTGATGTTTCCACTTTGAAATACTCAGAAATCAGTGCAAAAATGTGGAGCTCGACTAGAGCCCACGCCTGTAGGTCCCTGTTACTGTAGGGACCGAAAGCAGAATTTCCTTTTCTTCTCTGACGATCAGATGCAAAATAAAGGATGAGCTGAAAAACCTCTGCATGGATTGAAACCCGATTTTGGTGAGACTAACAGCCAGCTTACACACACCTCTCAGGTGAATCTGCTTGTTTTGTCTCCCCAACTAAAATTTCCCTGACACAAGCATGAGCAGGAGGTTTCCATGTGTCCCAAAGCCCTGTTTCTCTCTGAAACCTGTCCCCCCCACTCCCTGCTTTTGGCATCCTGACACATGGGGGATTTATCCTGCATAGATGTTTACTGTTCTGCTGGGCTACAACTGAACCTCTATTATTTTTAATAAAAAAGAAACAAATTCCATCCGGGCTGGAATGCAGTTCAATTTATGGGTAACCATGTGAACCAGGGAAGCCTGGAAAGAACAACAGCTCTGAAAGGATCCCACAGTTACAGACAAGCACAGTGGGTCCTGCCCAGTGTAATTTCGGGGTCTGACCAGTGGCAGTTTTAAGTTGTCATCTTCCAGTGCCTTTAAGAGAGTTGCACTCTTAGGGCATGTTGAGGATTTTGCTGAGAAGCCTCATGTCTTTCCCTGTCTGTTTAGCTTTATTACTTGAACAGAAAAGTGTCATCTCCACCAGCCTTACAGAACCTCTCCTCTGTTGTGGAAGTTTGGGTCTTCCCATCTTCTAGAGGGAACTTTGTGACGGTTTCGCGTTGCCTGGTGTAAAATACCATTTCTTCCCTTTCCCCTTTTTGACTAATGTGCATTGCAGTGTCAGTCATATTAAAAGAATGGAACCTGAGGATAACATGGTATTTTTTGTTAAAGCCACGTACCTTGGGAATCCTCTGATAACATGAGAAGCACAACTCCGGCCAAAAAAACATCTCTGGCCCTCTGTAGAAATACATGAATATGTTGGTCCTAAGGAATTGGTGATCAGAAGGCAAGCAGAAGAAAGCAATATTTTATATGTCTAAAAAAGTCACTATTTTCTTTTTAGTTTTGTTTGTGAATGTTCAGGATCTGTTAATATTGGAAGCTGAACACAAAAAGGCTCTTCAGACAGGAGAGGCTAGGTCTCCATGCCAGTAGTTGGTGGCTGCTGTCGAACACAACAGCAGTGAGACTGCCTTGAAGAATTCACGTGGGAGTTTCTTAGAACAGCAGTTTTCTTTTTCCTTAGCTTTGTTTTCCTACTTCCATTTGGGCTTAATTGCCTGGCTTTCAGACAAGGCAGTAAAGTATATTTAGGCACATTTAGGCAAATGGCGCCAGACATTACAATGTGCACTTTTGTTACCACAAAGGAAGAAGAAAGGATGAGCTTGTATTGCCACCAAATGCAAGCCTGGAGTATCAGTAAGGACTAAAGCCTGGGTGAAATGGTCTTTCATGGTGCTAACTACTCTTTTGATATCAACTCCCCTTTCAGGCCCGGAAGCTCATCAGTGACTTTGCCATTATCTTGTCCATTTTGATTTTCTGTGGAATAGATGCCCTGGTAGGTGTGGACACACCAAAACTAATTGTGCCAAGTGAATTCAAGGTATGTCATTGTCAGCTTTGTTTGGTGGCCTTTGGAAGAGGTTTCCTTTTCCACCCATCTGTCCTGTATAAAATGACTTGCCCTCAAAACAGGAGAGTAGTCAGCTATCTGGAAAGAACTGTTTTACTCAGATGATATTTTTATTAGCATTATTTGGGCTGGCAGCTTCATCTCCTAAGACCTGCCTCCATACTTTGAACCTTTTGTTGCTTTGAATGGGAAGGGTGAAATTGTCTCAAACCTCAGGTGTCTCCCTGTAACCCTGTTGCTGGAAGTACAAGTGTGTTTGGGATGTCATTACTCCTACGTTGTCATTCTAATGCAAGCTTTCCTTTCCTTGCCCTTAAAAGCCAACCAGCCCCGAGAGGGGTTGGTTCATCCCACCTTTTGGAGGGAACCCATGGTGGGTGTACCTGGCAGCAGCCATCCCTGCACTGCTGGTGACTATCCTCATCTTCATGGACCAGCAAATCACAGCCGTCATCGTTAACAGGAAGGAGCACAAGCTCAAGGTGGGTGCGTGTCGTGTCTTGAAGGTGGACAAAGAGGTGCCTGGTGATTTTTCTGTGCTGGGGATGGTGGAGGGTCCATGGCGGGTTGAGCGTACATGCCACCTCAGAAACGTTATCGCTGGTGTTTAACAACAGTATTTATTTTTCTTGACTAGTGAGAGGGGGTTTTTTTTGCCAGGAAAACCACTGATTCAGTTGTAAATCTTGACTGTTGCACAAACAGTGTTTGCCTTCCTCCTCAAGGAAAAGCCATATACGGGGCCAACTAGCAATGTCTTGTTCAGTAGGCACTTCCTAATTTTGATGGGCTTCACCGTCATGCGGCCTGAAACAATCCCACCTGAGAAGCTTTGGGATTGCTTCTCCCTTTTCCTTCACAAACAGGTCCTGTGCCAGGAATAGTTGGATTTCACAAAACCAGCCAGCTACCCCTTCCCTTCCAGGGGACAGAAGGGACTTAGGGCCATTGCACTCCTAGCTCATAGAATCATAGGATTGTCTAGATTGGAATGGACCTTTAAAATCATCAAGTCTAACCATCAGGCTACCATTGCCAAAACCAACCACTAAACCACGTGTCTAGAGCCAGAAGAAATTAGAGCAGCCCTCCTTTGAGAGGCAGAACTTTTGTTTAAAGCCCCTTTTCTTGCCAACATAAACCCTTAAAATCGTTACAATATTTTGCTCTTTCCTTGCAAGAGCTTCACTCTCCAGCTGCAAACATTGGAGAATGGCAAAGGAAACTTCAGAGTATTGGCTAGGAAAGGGGGTCTACATCTACCCCCAAACATAAAGTTAGATGCTTGTCCACTTTACATGTCCTCTGCTTTTCAACAGGAGGTAAGAAATCATTAAATTAAATGCAGACAGAAACTGGTTGATGTCTGCTATTCCCGATGTTTGCTTGTGTAGGGTAAACTCATGCTCTCCACTATGACCAGTAAATATGGTTTTACGTCCTACCAAAACTGTTCCTTCCTTTAAAACAAGTTCCCAGTTCCGACGTTAGGGAACACCAAGGAAGTAGGGTGCTTCCCAGTGAGGAGGCCTGGCAGACATTCTTTCTGGTGTTCTTTCAACAAGGCATTCAGGAGGAGGACTTGGGCCAGCAGAAAGGTCTGATTGCTCCCTGCCTTACAGCTGGCATGAAAAAACTCTGGGTGGTTGTTGGTAGTGGTGGTGCTTCCAAATGGCTGCTCACTTCACAGACTCTAGTCCTCTAGAGAAGCCAGTCCCAGGCTCAAGTCCGGCTCAAACCTCAACTCAAACCTCTCCTCTAGCACCAAATGACTCTCAACATCTCATTTTCCTCCTTCCTCCCTCAAAGACACGGGCCTATTCCCTGTCATCAGCTGCTGTTTGTAAGGAGAAAAGGTGGCTTTGTGATTGTGGTCAGCTTTCTTCCTGCCGTAGCCTGTGAGGGGAGACTTGATGAATCTGATGCACTAGAATGGAAAGGAAAATGAGGGTGGCCAGGGTGGGTCCACCAGGTCATGCGTGGATCTGCAGAAAATGTCTGGTTTTGGGTGCTTAGGCTCTGGGAAGAGGCTTTGAGCTTGGAAGGGCCTCCTCTCTAAGGAGCTCTGCTTTAACCTGAGCTGGAACCTAATTTTAATTTGCATAGCAAAGCGTTACTGCATCCAAGCCACAAATCTCTCTCACTTTATCACAACGGGTGAAGTTTCTCTGGATGGGACAAACCCTTTTTACTGTGTTTATCATGTAAGGGATGACTAGAGGATGTTCCCAGCCATGGGAGAACAAGGTCTCTTTGTGTCATGGCTGTCCCTCAGCAGGCACAGCACAACAGTGTGGCTGTCACCTTTTCCCAAGGAGGTTTTGGGGCACCAGGAAGATGTCAGGACCCCTCCTGGGGTGGCTATGGCCAGAGATGGCCCAAGTATGATGGCTGCGTTGGCCGTACCGTGATGGAAAATACTAGCAATAAGCCAGAGAGATTTGAGACATACCAAGGACATAGCCACAGTTGGATGTTATTTAAAGAAGAGCTTTATATCCACTGACATATAACAGCCTAGGATGGAGTAATATTTTTAAAACAAACTTTCCAGACCAGCACTATGCAGTTTTTCATGCCTGTAGGGTTTTCCCTTTCCCTGCACGGTCAGTTCTATTGAAAAATATTAAATTCCTGTAAAAGGAGACTCTCCCTTCCTGCTAATGAGACACATTTCAAGTGGTCTAACACGTGAGAGGAAAGACTCCCTCAAAACGTGGGTAGTGCTGGGTCATTATTTAGATGTCTGTGGAGATCCAACTGAGAGCTGTTGGAAATGTGAACGGAGCTTTCCCTTGAAAAAGAGGAGGATGTTTGAATTCATGTGGTCACTGTGGACATGAGATGATCAGTGTGTGATTTAAGCCCATCTTGAGCCTGACCTGGAGGAGAAAGTCAGAGCAGCAGGGGATGGGAACGGTGTGTTGGGTTCAGTGATGAGTGCAGGGTGATGGTTTATGCGACTGGTGTCAAAAAAACCCACCCAGAACATCACTTTTTGCCATGTGGATCTGGGCAGATAAATTGAATACTGTGCCCACATCTTCCTTGGGAGGAGGCTAATCATTGACACCATCTCGGTTGTAGGTCTGTGCCCTGAACCTAAATAAGGAAACATAGCATTTTCTTCATCGCTGGAAAAACATACTCACTTTTCTTGCCTGAAGAAGAAGAGGGTTCTCATCTCTCCAGCTTATAGGCACTGAACATGGTTGTGGTGTCAGTGCTGGGTGTACATTTTTAGTAAGAAGGTATAAAGACTCCAGCAAAGTGTTTTTAATGTCGAAAAACATATTTCCTGCTTCCTTTCTTATGGTTGTGAGCACGTGCTTTAGTTTAATTGGGGGTTCTTGAGCCCAATACTGCTCCTCTGCACCAAAAACTGCCTCCATGCACAAAATCTAGTGTAGGCCAGAAGAAGGATGAGGTTTTTTTTTTTCTCAAGTGTGGGCAGGGTGTCACTGGGTGTCCGTCCCCATGCTGCAGGCCAGCCAAGGTAAGCAGCGCGCCCATGAGAAGGGAAACAATGAGGTCTATTCAAGGGGAGTTGGGTTGCTTTCCCTCCTCAGTCATCAGGGAGGTCTGGATAATTTGTTCTTTCCAATAAAATCAAATTGAACGGGATTAAAAAAAGGTTAATCTTCTTTAAAATAGCAAACCTTGGAGATCTGTCTAGTGTTTTTCTGAAGATCACTTTCTTTGGTGGCTCTTTTGTTTCTTCGCTTCTTCTCTTGGCGCTGGTGGACTTTCTGTGTTAGTTCATTAAAGACTTTTTAAAAGAGAAGATCAGAGGCCTTTAAAAGGGAGGAAGGAATGAGGGCAGCTTTCTCCTTTCCACAAGGTTTGAGTCCATTGGCTGTTCTTGCTGCTTTCTGCAAGAGACCCTAGGGTTGGGTGTTGAGGAAGGTGCCTCTACCACCAGGCACGACCAGCAAGGCTTAAACCAGTTGTGAGACCCCAACTGTGAGACCCCACAGTTGCTCTTTATCCTAAATACAGGAATGCAGACCTCCCTCTGACACAGCAAGTGTTGCCTTTAGGCAGGCACCCTGTGCCTGGGAGATTGCTTTCAGGTAGATTTTCATGAAGTTCTTACACTGAGAAGTATTTTACAACAGCCCCTTAAAACTAAGATGAAGCTTTGGGTTGGCTTTAAGGGTTGGTTTGGGTGTCTAAAGCTCTGTGCACGTCCAAGCTGTCACACCAACACGAGGTGACCTGGCACCCAAAGGTACCCATCCTGGCCTCCCACCATGGCAGAAGAAGTCCTGTAGCAGACCAGTAGGACAAACAGTGGCTCCCACAGTCAAAAACCACTCTCCTGCTTTGCAGACCATCTTCTGTCTGCTTCCATCCTCTTCAAACTCACCTCCTGCCCTGTCTTGTGCTGTGGAAATGGGCCATCAGGGTTTTGTACACCCTGCGGGGAGGCAGCAGGGGATGGGATGGCAATGGGCATTGGGCTGCTTGACACTGAGCTACCTCATTAAAAATTAGGAACATATTATAAAAATAGCACTTTGTAATGGGGTTTTGTTTTGGGTTTTTAAGAGGGGATGCAAAGCTCCTTCAGAGCACTATAAACCAAGAGAGTTGGTTGTGGGTGTATATATATATGTATGTTAAAAAAAAATAGAGAAATATATATTGAGGGCTTGCTTGTTTACAAGGTACAATGCATATCTCACCAAATATTTTTTGGTGATGGTGGTGATTGTCTCTGATTGTCTCTAACTCATGGTCTGCTGTCTCCAGTCCCTCTTGGACCGGTCACAGGGCTTGGCTTGTACAAGCTTGACCTCCAAGCACTATGCAGTGTTCACAAGGTGCTTGGTTTCCTGCCAGGCTGCCTGAAGGTCTGCTGCTCTCCTGTCCTTACTGCATACTGTTGTTTTCAGAGCTTGGCAGAACTGTAACGTTTACCTATGTTCCCTGACTAGGTGGGTAATTCATCCTTTAAGGAGCAATGTGTCCTACTCTGCTATTTCTTATGACAGCTTCTGTTGGCCAGAAGATGCTGTGGAAGGTCCTTGCTTGGTGTGCCTCTGCCCCTGCACCAGAGCCTTGGCCATTCCCTAGGTATTTGGAATAATTAAGCTGAAGGTTGTCTGTCTCCCTTCACAGAAAGGTGCTGGATATCACCTGGATTTGTTCTGGGTGGCCATTCTGATGATCGTGTGCTCCTTTATGGGTCTGCCCTGGTATGTTGCTGCTACCGTCATCTCCATCGCTCACATCGACAGCTTGAAGATGGAGACAGAAACTTCAGCCCCTGGAGAACAGCCCAAGTTTTTGGGAGTGAGGTACGTCCAGCCAGAAGGGCCTTAATTGCCTTGTTTGCCTGCAGAGATCAGTTTGTACTATAAATGGTTTTGCTTCGAGCAGGACATGTGCAGAGTTTCAGGGGGAATAGCTCTTAGATTTGCTGTAAATCTTCAGACCAGCTGTGCTTCCTTCCAGCTCCGGGTTTTTTTTAATCCTGTGAGAAGTTGATTTGGCCTTAGCCCTTCTTGCAAATACCCTTACTTGAAAAAGGAAGAAAACCTTTGTGCTACGTGCATTGCCCGTAGAAGGAGCAGACTCTGTGCCGAGAGAGGAGAGGAAAAAAACTTCATCCCAGAGCTTAGACCTTTTCTCAATCAGCTTTGGCCATGCACGTCAAAATCGCCCCAAAATACCCAGGGCTTCCCAGAGCCAGCTCTGGAGCCCATGGGACCCTGCAAAGTTGTCAAGAAGAATTTCATGCTGCTTTCTTCCCATTTCCAAACCCGGCTGTGAGATTTGAGTCTCTCAACAATGCCTTGGACAAATCCCCGTGTAACTCCTCAAAAGCTTATTCTGCCAGATCGGACGCGGTTTCTCCACCTTTGAGAAAAGAGATATATTTTCTGTAGATTTCTGTATCCGTGGAAATTAAACCAGGAATTCATTAGCAAACATAATGGTAAAAAAAAAACAATGTACACCCCTCATGCCTAAAGCAATCAGCTCTACTTAATCGAGCAATTTTTTTATTTTTGTGTTTGGTGGCCTTAATTAAGTGGTCTGAAGTGCTTTCAGTAGGAGCACTTCTGCAAATCAGGCCGCCTGTTCAGGCGAACGAAGTAGAAGTGTAATGGCCTAAGTTTCAGTACTGTGAAATATTACTGCAAAGTCATTTTCTGAAGTATTTTTGGCCGTAGGGAGCAGCTGTGGGTGCCGATGAAGGCACATGTTCGGCACCCCACGAAGGCCCTGGACCGTTTATCCAGCTGCTGGAGTACTTTGAGCATGACTCGAAATACGCTGCTGATCTAGGAGTGGAGAGACAGTGATTTATTGCCCCTTTGCCTGCTGTAAATACCACCGGGCAGAGAGTCTGGATTGCTGGTTAACAGTTTCTTGTGTTTAACATGTAAACACCCCCCTGAATCAGTAGCAAGACTCTGCTGATCCCCAAACAAAGGAGCTGAGGCTGAGCTGGTGTTTAAAAAAGAGATTTATGAGGCTGGGTCAGGATGGACGGCGATACCTGCCTGATGTTGTGGGATGGTGGTCGCCAGCCTGCTTCCAAAATGGGGTGAAAAAACGGGTTTTGAGTACTCTTGAGAGGGAATAAAAGCAGAGTGAAAGCTGAAGCTGTGCTGCTCACCCAGTGGTTTTGTTGCAGGGAGCAGAGAGTCACCGGGGTCATCGTTTTCATCCTGACGGGGGTGTCTGTCTTCATGGCGCCCATCCTGAAGGTAAGGCCATCACCTTTCCTGCTTCCCTCTGCTCACCCAGCCCAAGCAGGGCCGCAGAGACCACCAGGCTATTTGTACGCTGCTAAAAAAGCTCATCCCTGAAGTGTGGAAAAGGAGATTAGTGAGAATTACTCATGTGGTTTTACGGTTTCCTGGAAGCTTCCTTTTTGAAGGAAAAAACAACATCATGACAGTGTGCTAGAGGGCAATGGTGACAAAGTCCTGGGCTGGTGGTCTTCAGGGCTGTGATTATTTTTTTGTTTCTTCATTTGAAGATATATTTTTTCTTCCATGTTTGCATAAAGTAAAGTTTCCTTTTATTTTGCACTCTTATACTTCTGTGCTGCCTGTGGAAAAAAAATATATATATATTTATGGAATATATATTGTGGACAGACCTTGGGACCCTGCTGGTGGCATGATGGAGGGACGGTTGGCAGAGTTGCTGTGTGGGAGAGACACAGGCTGACAGACAGATACGTAGTTTTAAAAGTAAATAAATTGGCATTTATCTGAGTTTGTGCACATCTTAACACCAAAGAAAACCTTCACTGGGTCCTTACGCGCACAGGCTGTGGGCATGACCCACTGAGAGAAGGTGGGTGCTTTTGGAGGAGAGAGAATATTCAGAACTGGTGGTGATGATGAGCAGAGCCTACAGCTGATGGTGTTAGTCCATGGGTACCATTTTGGCCAAAAATCTTGGGGATTTGGACCGCTGCCACTGCCGTAGCCGAGCTGCACCCTGCCAAGCAGGACGCCTGCAGCTTGCCTCCCTCTTTGTTAAAAAGCCAGCACAACAATCAAATTTTCACTCTTTTGGGCCGGATCCTCCTTAAATAGCACATTCCCTTATTGCTCAGAAGTGAAATGTGTTTCTGGAGGAAGCAGCACAATTAAATGGGATTTCTTAATCTCTTGAGGGTTGGGTTTTTTTTAATTCTTGTGAGTTTAGCCAAGGCTCTGGACGGATGTGCTGCTGGTGCACCATTTAATTTAGGTAGGCAGCTATGTTTCCAAGACCTGAAATTCCTTGGCATGTGGCCACCGAGAAACGTGTCCTTGGGGGATCATCACGTCGGAGAACCCAACTGGAAAAACTGATTATCTGTGTTGTTTGGAGGATACCTCCTTCTCCAGGGGTTTTAGTGGCGCCAAGAGCAGGAGTATGGTAGGACAGGAGATGTCAACTGCAGAAGTCCATCTCCATGGATCCATAAACCGGTGGTACCAGCAGAAGATGTCAGAATGGCAGCACACATACCGAAATGGTGGCACCATGCATTGTGATGTTGCCACAGGGCAAACGGGGATCTGGAGAAGCTTTTCCAGAGGAGACCACTGAGATTTTGGTCACGAGGAGGTTGGAAGCCATGGGAGGCACTGTGAGATGTGAGCCTGAAGGGGAAGATGCAGAGAGCAACGATGCCACCTGTGTATAAAGTGGAGAAAGTGGCTTTTACCCATCAAGTGTCCTCCTATTCTTGATTTCTAAGGTTGTTTTTACAACCAGCAACTTGTGTCTTGGTAACAGCTTCCTCCTCTGCGCAAACAGGCATTTCCCTGCCCTTAATTTAATGCCTGATTGCAGTAATTCTGTTTGTTAGTTCATGTGACCTTTCCCCATAAGATCTCCTTTCCTCTATTCCTCTGGGGTCTGTTATTTCCCCTGTTTCTTGCTTCAGTCATTAATTATTTGCCGGCGCTTCCCCCAAGAGCGCGTGTGGGGAAGATGCTGGCGGGAGGACGCCTGAGGATAACTCGGCACGCTCCTCGCCCACGTGCCAGCCAGAGAAGTCCCTGGCAGCCGTTCAGGACCTTTAACAAACTCCAGTGGCAGGGTCTCCTGCTCCAGAGAGCTTCGCTTGGCTTTAAATGGGTTGCAGAGCGTGGAAGTCTTCTCCTGCCAGCGGCAAGCTGAACCCTCACCGTCCCAAATGCAATAAAAGAGGCAATCCGCAGCGTTAATCCCAGCTTCGTTTTTTGTGGGTTTTGCGGTGTTTGCGCTGGTTTCCAACCAGCCGCTGGTGTTTCGTCTCAGCTGTGGCAGATCTCCACAGAAACACCCTCGGCCCTGCTTTCCTATAAATACATTTTTAATTCTGCTGGGTTCCGCTGGGGGTGCCCAGAGCCAGCAACCCCCGTCGATAGCGACTGCTTTGCCAAAAGAAAGCCTTCCAAAAGGCAAGCGCCGCTTGCTACTCTGCAGGGTGAAGTTCCACCTAGGGGTGATTTACAGGATTAAACATTGTGGAATGGTGAAATAATGTTTGGACATGGGGTTTGTTTTTTTTTCCTTTTTTTTGTTGTTGGTTTTGTTTGTTTGTTTGTTTTTTGAAAACCAGAAAGAAATAGAAGGGGAGGAAAATTGAGAAATGTGAATGAACTAAAGCTAAGCTCTGAAAGCCTCCTCCCCAACTTGCCGGAGGAGATATTGTCTTGTCTTGTCTGAGGGGTTTGAATCCCTTGGACACCCCCAATCACGGGAACCACGTGCTGTCTCCCTGTCCCTCCCCACAATGGCACATGGTGACAGCAGACCAGCAAACACAAGCTGCAGGAAAACAAACACATGCCTTTTAATGTGAAATACGATGGCAGCTCGCTCAAAGAAGTAGTTACATCCAACAGAAGGATGAATTAGCTCTCGGGGGGGTGATAAGGACTGAGGTTCAAGGGAGGGAAGGGAAAAATGTAGGCAGGGAAGCTTTGGTCTGGGACAGCACGTGGCCCGGTGACTCCAGTGCTCGTGTGCCCCGAGTGAAAAGGTCCATGCGTTGGGGATGAAGGCCTCTAGGGATTTGTGCTGGGCTGTGTTTTGACGATGAATATTGTGGGGAATACGACAAAACACGGAATAACTGCCCCGTTATTTGCCTCTTCAGTGAGTTCCATGCACATTCGAAGGCAAACGTCCCTCCTTGGGAGCCTTGGCCGTGCCGTGGCTGCCGTTCAGTGGCAGCTGCCCGTCACTGCACGAAGGTCTGTCCTTTGGTGATGGCAGCAGAGCTCTGCCTGTCCCCACTGGGTTCTGATGAACCATTATTCAACACCCACCTGTGGTTTGTGCCCAAATATTCCCAGTCAGGTCACACCAGGCTGGCTGCCCACACTTCTGTGGTGGGGATGAGGAGCGGTTCCTCCTCTTGGAAGCCGTGGTGGCTTTCACCGTGGAGGAGAGCTTTGTGCTCCAAGTCAGAGGGACAGATGCTCCTTCTGGTGACACCCTGGTGGTGTCACTCTGCCCCATTCCTCACTTCCAAAGGAATGGGTCCCCAGTGGCAGGACGGGTGATGGAGGAATGGGCAGCACTTGGCACTTGAGGGAGCAGAAATTGATTTTTGAAAGGACAGTTCCCGGCAATGAAGGAAGGCACCTCAGCTCATGTCCCTGTGTTTGTGGATAGTTACGGATTGGAGTGAGTGAAAGGTGGAGTTGTCATAGATATGGTTGGCATGACTGTCATCACTGAGGTGGGACTCAAGATAAGAGCCTTTCTGGATGGATTTCCACAGCTTGCTGAGCTGGACATACCACAGGATTATGCTGCCATTCTTTATTCTCTACCTTCTGCTTCTCGTCTCACCAGAAACCAAGAGGTGAAAACCAGTTTAAAGCTTTCTAGAACGCTCACCCTGCCTTGCCTTGAATTTGCTGACTTGCTGGCTCTGTTCCCTTTGGTTCTTGGAGAGATGTCCACATCCCAGTGAAGTGGGAGAGCCCAGGGCTCATCCAGCCCCTGCCCTGCTCCTCGGCACTCCAGTGATTGCGCAAACGTTCTCATGACTCTCAAAACACAGCAGAAAGATTACTCGCTTTCTTACTCTGCACTGTCCACTCGTAGGTCCAATTTGAGTCAGTCACGGGCTAGGAATTATGTCCTTCAGTGTGTTAACGGTGTGTTGTGTATGAGGAGGTTGCTCACTCAGTTTCTCCTTTTTCTCCCCACAGTTCATTCCCATGCCTGTGCTCTACGGCGTCTTCCTCTACATGGGCGTCGCGTCCCTCAATGGCGTGCAGGTGAGAGCCTGGCTCAGGTTGCCCCGAGAAGCTGTGGCTGCCCCATCCCTGGAGGGGTTCAAGGCCAGGTTGGAGGGGGCTTGGAGCAACGTGGTGTGGTGGGAGGTGTCCCTGCCCAGGGCAGGGGGGTTGGAATGAGATGGTCTTTAAGATCCCTTCTGACCCGAACCATTCTATGACTCCCTCCAACGCTGAGCCTTCTCCCAAAAATGGCAATCATTAACCATTGGAGGGTGGGTTTTTTTCACAACCCTCTGCCCTATCTCTTCTCCTTGGTCACCTCCTTTTCCTTTCCAAGAAACCTGGGAAGGGTAACAACTGTTTACAAAAGATGCCACGGGCTGGCTGTCCTGAGATCCAGACCAAAGAGGAGGCATCTGCTCAGTGGGATAGCGGCCAAGCCAGGGCCCTGTAAGCAATGAGGGGTGCTTTGTGAAGACCCGAGGTCCATCTTCCCACCCCAGCTGAGTGATGCCAAGGGCAGCCCATGTTTGCAGAGGCCCCAGGCTCCCTCCCAGGATGGTTTTGAGGCACCTGACACAGACTGAAGGAAAAAAAGGGCAGATGATTGATGGCAGTGGGGTTGTTCTGCAATGGGAACAGTGCTGTTTTGCCCGGGAGGGGAAGCCAAGCTCCTTTCTTTGTTGTTGAGGAAATATTCCATAAAGAGCCTTTCTCACAATGCGGCGTCTGCCCTTGGCCCCAGGAGGCTGGAAGTGGCTTTGTTGCTTTCTGGCACCCTATTAATTGTGGCCTTTCTCTTTTAGCGCTTGGTTGTGCTCTAAGGAGAAAAGGACTGCTTGTTCTGTGAGCACCATGAGAATTTCCTTGGGTGCTCTTCAAAACAGTCCCAGCTTTCACTCCCCAGTGTGAGATCCATCTGGTCTCAGCAGCGGGCAGCGAGCCCGTGTTTGGGGTAGGGGACAACGAGGGGATTGTCATGTATCCCCTGGGGCTGGTTCTCCTGGAGGAGGTTTTTCCTGCTTCCCAGCCCAGGTGGTCAGGGGACTGGGCAGCTTGTTTTCCCCTGAGCAAGGATGTATGTCACTTGATGAGAAAGCCTGATTTTGGTTTAACTCCAAGTCCACCCATTCCAGGATGGGACAAAGGACACTGCTGGAGAAGCTGCCCATCTTTCTCACTCTTTGGTTTCTTTCTATTCTCTGTTGATGTGATGTCTGCCCTCACCTCCGTGGACCTCTCCTCCCAGTTTATTTGGAAAGAAAGTGGGATTTTTAAACACTGAAAGTCTTTCCTTGGCAGGAGCAGGGGAGGGGAGGGTGGCAGAAGTGATCCAGAGCTGACTGTAGTTTGGGCATTCAACTTGTGAAAGCCAAGTCACAGCAGATCAGGCCCATTCTTTAGAAGTCAGAGGAGCAGTTTCCACCAACACCTTCATTCCTTGGATTACTCACTGATCAGCAGAGACCTGCTCCTTAAGATAAAAGCACCCCAAGGCCTTGCTTTGAGAGATGCTTCACTCAGTAACCAAATATAGTGTAGGCCTAAAACTTTCACTTGAGGCAACTGCATTAAGGTGTTAGGCCCACCCTGTGTTAAGCACAAGTCAGTCAGGATAGAGGAGCTGTGCGGGGTTGGTTCTCTTCTGGGTATCTTTTATAGACAGAAAACAATTTGATTCAGGGTCAAACTTTAGAGTGGAATAACACTTTTGCGTCTCTCTTTTTCTGCATTTCCTGGCTTTCATTTAAATGTCCATTTCTTTTCCTTTCCAGTTCATGGATCGTCTGAAGCTGCTCTTGATGCCTCTAAAACACCAGCCTGACTTCATCTACCTGCGCCATGTCCCACTGCGCAGGGTCCATCTCTTCACCTTCCTGCAGGTGGTGTGCCTGGCCCTCCTCTGGATCCTCAAGTCGACTGTGGCTGCTATCATCTTCCCTGTCATGGTAGGTGACCACCTTCTTCATGTCCCTCCTTTCTGCAGCCTGCTCCTTCCACCCATGGCCATACCCTCCCGTCAATGAGCAAACCCAACCTCTCCCTCTCAAATCCCTGGCTCAGGGCTCTGCCTCCATTCACAGCACTGATCTAAGACTACACGGGGTCCGTGTTATGGTTGCAGCCTTTACATCAATCCTCTGGAGGACAACGAGCCTGGAAATTTAATTTTTCCCCAGAATGGTGTAGTTAAGTTTTGACAGCAGCTGGCTCCAAGGTTAGATTTGCCCTGTTTTCTCCTTGAGCTGCGTGAATGAATGAGAGCTGCGTGGTTTTCCCTTTTTTTTTTTTTTAGTTTTTTTGAGTCTGCAATAATATCCAGAGAGAAAATGTCTCCCTGGCTTTTAAATAGCACAAATCTGCAAAACTAAGAATGAGGCTCATTGCTAAGAGGTGTGCTGAGTGGAGGGAGAGGATTAGGTAAATCAAGAGTGAAAAAAACAGGAACATCTTTTTTCCTTGAGCTTGAATAAAAAGACAATAATGTTGATTCGTGTGTTTCACATCAGAGGATGGCACGGAAGTTTGTAGGATGCGTGTCCTCTTTCTAATAGTGTGTATCTGACTCATGTTGAAACTTATTTTGGATGTTGAGAGATCAAATGTTGATCTTGTTGGATGTTGAGAAGCAATTCTTTAAATACACACCGTGTGATCAGTCCAAGGCAGTATTTCTACATCAAGGAAGGGGAATTTTCAAAGAGCTTTCTGTGCATTTCAATGATTACTGGAGCTGTAGACACAACTAGGCACTTACATCAAATAAAAACAAACAAGTGGCGAGGGGATTTTTTTTTTTTATGCATATATAGGGCCAAACAGATGGAGTGTGGGTCCGGTGGGACCACAGCTGCACAGAAATGGTGCTGAGTTTGGTCTGTGGATTGGAGACGGGTCAGACCGCGGCAGAGTCAAAGCTTTATGAAACTCCCTTAAATGCGAGCCTGGGGTCACCCAGTTTCAGGTTTATGGACAAGTGTAATGTGGGTGGTGGGTGCAGCCGGGGAGAGAAGGAGGGGAAGGGGAAAACAGAATGAGGATGAGCGTTTGGTCACTGATGTTTGTGAAATGAGAAACGTTGATGCAAGAGTCTGGGCACAACCTGAATCTGCTGAAGTTTGTTATAAAGGTGCAGACCCAGTGAAGTTACAGTCACAGCTTGGATGTAGCTGGATCTGGTGACAAAACCCTCAATTATTTGCATTCATGAACAAAATGACAATGAAGTTCCAATTTATGAAGCTCTGGCCGATAGCCAAGCCCCTGTTTATTTGAAGGAAAAGCACTTTTAATACAAAAGTAATTCCTAACAGAGTAATCATGGGTGTCTACGTGCCATCATTCCACCCCCTGAGTATTTTCTCACTCCTGTAATCACACCTTCAGTTACACAAGTCAGCACTTGAGATCCTTTCCTAGGAATTGTTTGTGCTGTTGGTCATGGTTGCTCGAAACAAGCTCTTCATCTTAAAGGCAGGCTTTAGTTGACAGGAGTGAATCACAGAGTCACAGAATGCTGTAGGATTGGAAGGGACCTCTGGAGATCATCTCCTCCAACCCCCTGCCACA
>VXBJ01001059.1:18187-28295 GCA_013400055.1 Nycticryphes semicollaris
TTATTCCTCCCCAGGGGCAGGACCCTGCACTTGCCCTTGGTGGAACTTCATCAGGTTCCTCTCTACCCAACTCTCCAGCCTGTCCAGGTCTCACTGGATGGTGGCACAGCCTTCTGCTGTGTCAGCCACCCCTCCCAGTTCTGTGTCATTGGCAAACTTGCTGAGGGGACATTCCATCCCTTCATCCAGGCCATTGATGAAAATATTGAAGAGGATTGGACTCACTGCTGACCCCTGGGTGTCCCCGCTTGTTAAGTCCCTCCAACTAGATTCTGTGCCACCGATCATGACCCTCTGTCTTTCAACCAGTTTTCAAGCCACCTCACCGTCCGTTCCTCCAATCCACACTTCCCAAGCTTACCTAGGAGGATGCTGTGGGGTACTGTGACAATCCTTTATCTTTTCGTAGTCAAGTGGAGCTTTCAGTCTGTCACTGGACCCTTTGGTAGCACATATGTGGGATCTTGGGGCTGGTGGTGTTAAACCCAGAGTTGGTGTGAACACCCATTTCAGACACGGCCCTGCTGGTTTTTTCCCCAGTGCCTTGAATTGCAGTATCTTGCACAGAAAATGCTTTTCCTCCCATTTCCTGCAGCCACTATCTTAGTAAAGTTTGTCCTGCGAACTCTGAGGGCACAATTTGGCCCTTGTCTAATTCCTAAAGAGTTCTTAGATCTGGGGAAGAGATGAGGGAAAAAAAGTAGACAGTTACGTAGGCTCCCCCGCTGAACCTGTACGCATGGGCTGAATCCAAAAATGAATGCATATACTCATTTTTTTTGTCTCTGTTATTTGGCCTGATGCCTGTCAGTTGGGTGTTAAGGCTGACCTTTGTCTCTACAGGAGGGTTAAGTGATTACATACTTATTTTCTCTACGTTGCTCCTGTTTATGCTGGCGTGAAGCAGTCACAGCTCAGACTTTCAGGTAGATACAGATACCCCTCGTTGTCTGCATGTTCGTTTACAGCCAGAATTAAAAGCATGGGGGATTAAGAAGCAGCGCCAAGAGGAATGCCCAGGGTGTTCCCAATTAATGTCCCTCTCTGCCTTTTCAGATCTTGGCACTGGTAGCAGTCAGAAAAGCCATGGACTACCTCTTCTCCCAGCACGACTTAAGCTTTCTTGACGACGTCATTCCAGAAAAGGACAAGAAAAAGAAAGAAGACGAGAAGAAGAAGAAGAAGAAGAAGGGCAGTATGGACAGTGACAATGACGATGTAAGGAGTTTTTCTGCCCTTGTCAAACCACTCCTTTCTAGCTAACTAACCCTGGGGGACGGTCCTTGCCCCTCTCCAGCTCTGGGGCTGGCTGTTTCCCGGCTCCTTTTGAAGCCGGCCTTGTCTTTTGCTACTGCAGCAAATGGGCCCCCAGAAAAACCACTTCTTTTCTACGTCGCCGTCCCTTTTCCAGACGCCAGCAGCCTGTGGTAGGTGGTACTTGCGGTGCCAAGAGTGAGATCTCACCTCCCACAGGAGCACGAGGTACCTGCTGAGATGTCGTGCCCTTTGCTAGAGCGCCTGTCGTCACCCCGCCGCCTTCATCTCTCCCTCCTCCCCCTTGCTCCCCCATCATCGTCTTTTACGTTTTAGGAGGAGAACGGTTTTTTGCCAGCAGCTCTGCAACTTCTGAATATACTCTGGTTTTCTCTTCTGATATTCTTTTAATTATTGAAAAGCACAAAAAGGTGTGACTTGTCATATTGCAGGAAAGGCTGCTTTCCACTGATAGCACTCACGGCCTAAGGATTTTCAAAGGCTCCAGTGCCCTTCTGCAGTGTGCTCTTCGGTCCTACCTCAGGTTGCAGCATCCCCTAAAATAGTGAAATGTAGCTGCTTGTGTCATTCCTAAGCGCGGTGACCTCACTAGACCAGATCCAACGTGCCTTAGACTGTTGTGTTTTTTACTGTCTCTGTAATAAGAAGCACTGGAGTCCTCAGGCCTTCAAACATGCTCCTGCCCAGGTCCAGCGTGAACTCAAACCCTCTAAATTTATAATGAAGTGCTAAACACCCTGGTTATGTAGGACTTTGGCAACGTCAAAAGGGAGCCAGGCTTTAATAGTTTCAGGCTACGGGGAGAGCACTAAGCACAGCGTCACTTGTGCTGCTCATGTAACCATCCAGGGCTTATGAAAAGAGGGCTTTTCTGGCAGTGTAGGAAGAGAAAGGAGGGTCATGGTTGTGGTGGGGTGGGTGGTTGTGTGTTTGGAGGGTTTCTGCTTGGGTATCATCTCCACCCTTTCTGCACTGAGTAGATCTACTGCATCAGCCCTCCTTGTGGGTCAGATAATACATCTGCTGTCTTCAGAGGTTCAAGTGGGGCCAGCAGAGGCCACAGAGATGCTGGGAGGACTGGAGCCCCTCTACTGTGGGGACAGGCTGAGAGAGTTGGGGGGGTTCAGTCTGGAGAAGAGAAGGCTCCGGGGAGACCTTCAAGCCCCTTCCAGTCCCTCAAGGGGCTCCAGGAAAGCTGGGGAGGGACTCTGGATGAGAAAGGGGAGTCATAGGATGAGGAGGACCCTGACAGAGGGGAGATGGAGCTGAGATGTTTGGTGTGAGGGTGGTGAGACCCTGTCACAGGTTGTCCCAAGAAGCTCTGTCTGCCCCATCCCTGGAGGTGTTGAAGGCCAGGTTGGAGGGGCCTTGGAGCAACCTGGTGTGGTGGGAGGTGTCCCTGCCCAGAGCAGGGGGTCAGAATGAGATGTTTTTTAAGGTCTCTTCCAACCCAAGCCATTCTGTGATTTGGGAGGAAAGGGGTGGCTTCAGGAGTTCCCCCAGAGCACCCTAAAGCCTGATCTTGCTCAAGGTTGGGAGGAGAGAAACAGCAACCTCGGTCCTGGTGGAAGACAAGCTAGAACCTGAGACCTGTATGGGAGAACGATATAACAGCTCTGCAGATCTGTGCTGGAGGCAACAAAGTCAAGCTATTCTGATAAGAAAATACACAAAGTCCTTTCTATAAAGAATAAATGCTGTCTGAACTAAAGGGTGTACACTGGAAGAGAGAAAACTAGGCATTTCTTAGATGAGGGTGCAGGAGGCAGCCTGGATCCACACCTTATGAAATCAAGATGAATCCCAGCTGGGAAAGCGGGCTTTTATTTGAGATAACAAGATCCCCTTTGCCAGTCTGAGAGAAAACACCCTCCTGTACATAGTGAATAATCAGCAAACGTTTTTCTCCATCCCCTCCTCTTGACCAATTTGAATCCAGCAGCGTTGTACCCTGAGCCATGGCTTCCGTATCACTGGTATGTTTTAAGCCATTTCCTGTCTTCTTAAGCTTTTAATGAATTTCAGGTACAGCAATTGATCTAACAGGGAAGAGAATTTATGCAAGATGTTGGTTCTTAACTCTTTTTCATTGGTTTTTTTTTGGGTTTTGGGGTTGGCTTTTTATTCAGCACTTGCTTTTTTAGCAGCTTCCCGCACTTGGTGTTATTTGCTTTGATTAGTTTCACCTTTTCCCTTCCAGAAATATGCCCGTCCCAGGTTAGTCCAGTGGGATTTGGTGGGTGATATCCCCCTTCAGAGCTCAGCAAAGCGCATTCCCGGGCTCTGCTCATGCCAGGGGGGTTAGAGGAATGAGTAGGGCAAAGCCCAGCGTCGGTGGAGACCACACTCAGCACTCATTAAAACTCACACAAAGTTCTCCCTGGNACCCTGGGCGTCAGCTCTGCCGTCGCACAGACCTCTTAAATGTCTTTATTAGCAGGGAAACGGTGATGAATTGGCGAGGTTACCCAAGCTCTGCTCACAGCAGGGCCCCAACGGAGGGACATCTGGGGACAGCTTTATCTCTGCCTTGCTCTTCTACTGCAAAATCATCTTTGTTTGAGCTGTGCTTCTCCCTCAGCCTCTTAAAAATAGTCCAGAGGCAAACATTGTGCTATTGGAGTATGAAATACTGCACTGGATGACAGTTATGTTAAAAAATAATTAAAATAATAATAATAATAATCCTGGGAGAGTGATTCGCTGGCCTCTGTAATGTTTTCCTGCCCTGATTTGAAGGTCTCCCTCCCTCCACTCCAGGGTCAGGCTCGGTGCTGTGTCTCCTTCTCTCCAAGAACAAAGATGTGTTAACGTTTCTGGCAAATATCACTGCAATTTCTTCACCCAGTTGTACAGTATCAGCTTTTCCTGGGTTAGGAGAAGTTACTTTTATTTAAAAAAAAAGCAAAATAACTCCAAGTACCTTCTACCGAGCGTAAGGAGGTGGATTATTGAGGCCAGTGGGGTGTACATCAGGCTGGTGCCCAAGCTCCAGGGAGCCTGGTTTGCTGTTTCTGCCGGGTGGAATTCTTACAAAGGGCCTGGATTTGAGGCAGTGTTTTAATTGTAATGGGACTAGGTTTGACTTGACTTAAATAAAAGGGGGAGTTAAGACCGCTCAGCCCGAGGAGCCTCTGCCCCATGGTGTCTGGCCCTCGTCCTCCTGGGGCGATTGGGAAGGAAAAAGGGGTTTCTATAGAAATCACAGCAGGATGAAACACTTGGATGAGTGTTGACAGAAGCCAGTGCCTCGCTTTTTCCTGCCCACGAGTGCGTTTTCCATCTGTATTTCCTCCAGCCAGCTCCAAGGCGAACTGGACGGCGCCTCACAAGCTGGTGGGGAAGGAGCTGGCGAGGTGGGAAAAGGGGAATATAAGGGTTAGACAAGGTGGTCCCTCCCGGCCTGTTCCACTTCCCAAGAGTGAGGGAAGAGGGAAAGGGAGGTGCAGCGGGGGTCCAGTGGAACCCAGCAGGCAACTAAACTGGGCCGTGCTTCTTTATTTGGTTTTTTTCCTCTTTTCTTTTCCTCGTTCCTACAGAAACTATGTGAAGGCTAATTTTAATTTGCGGGGGACGATGAGAGAGAGCGGTGAAAACATTCTAAGATCTTTTACACGTTTCTTTCACAGTCTGACTGCCCCTACTCAGAAAAAGTCCCAAGTATTAAAATACCAATGGACATCATGGAGCAGGAACCTTTCCTAAGTGATAGCAAACCTGCCGACAGTGAGTAGAACTAACCTCTTGCATGCCCGCTTGACTCTGCCTTGCAGTATGGAAATATATATGTATTTAGAGTGATTTTTTTTTAATTATTTTTAAAGATAAAAACCACCTTTCCTATTACTTGATGAATACTTTGTCTTGCTCTTTTTATTTTTTTTTTTCCTTTCCTCTTTCTTAATTTCCAGGCCTCTGATTTATGGCAGATTTTGAGTTTGTGAGCTTTTTTTTTCTTTTTTTCTTTTTTTTTTTTAACTTTGCTTGTTACAAAATTGATGTCGTTCCTCCTGGTGCCTCCAGCTTAAACGCATTTTCTCCAGCCACTAACAGGTCTCTTGGCCGCTCGCTCTCTCCTCCTCTCTTTCCTGACCTTCCCTGGGTTGTGTTCGCTCTGCTGATGGTTTGATTTATGGTTTGGTTTGGTTGGTTTGGGTTTTTTTTTTCCCCCTCTGAGCCTGGTGTTTCTGGATTTGCAGCGTGTCTGAACTGCATCGCTGTCCCCTGACCCTTTGTTTCCTTAGGTGCCAAGCAAAAATCAGCGCTTAAAAGAGTAATTAAGCGCGTCATTGACCCGCATTAACCTGGCAAGGCAGTGATCAGTTGACCACTAACGTATTTCCCTTCTTAGGTGATTTGCTTTTGTGCTGTTCTGCTCCTTTGTCATTTCCTGCCGTTCGCATCCGTAATTGTGATTCTTATCTTCATTTTCAGTCATTTTTCACCTTTCACGCCATAGTCTTGTGGTGGGTGAGGAGTCGGGAATAACAACTGACCTTAGGGTGTTTTTTTTCTTTCCTCTTCTTTTTTTTTTTGCCTTTGTGCTGACTTTTTAAAACGCTAGGAGCGATGGGTGCCATCTGGAGATAAATGGGCTGTTTTGTCATGAGGCAGGAGGGGAGAAATCCGGATAAATGAGTAATAAATTAGTACCTCTGCGAGGCTGGGGATTTCTAGGAGCAGGACCTAAAATCACAGATCTTTAGACCCTTAAGGTAGCATTTAAGAGCTGGTACCCAAATCTCTTGCCTTTTGGTGGCATTTGGATCCCTTAAGTGCAGGAACACTCAGAGATTGCAATTCTAAAACACAGGCAAAGAGAAAGAGACGTTTCCTTGACTATTTAGATAATTTCAGTGTTTGCTGATAAGGGAAAGAAATCAGCCTGGGACAGCCAGACAAATCCTCCTCATTTTACTGTGAGACTGCCCTGATGTGCTAAAAACACACGGCATCCTGATGTTACACCCGATTTTATGCTCAGAAGCCCTGTTTCACTGTTTTCAGCATCTTTAAGGCTGAAATAATTAAGGAAATTATTAAGGTTCTCCTGCGAACCTGCTTGTTGGAATGCCCTTTGAGACAGCACAGGGCAAATCACCCATGAACTGAGCAGTAGCTGCTTTGCTTATTTGTAAATTTTTGTAATTCAGTTGTTGCTTTGCTGTTCTTTAGTTAGAAGCAGAGCAAATAAAATATTAAAATAAAATAAAATCAGGCCCTTGGACTAGAAAAAGTAGCTGGAATCCAGCGACACTGTCCTTGGATATAACCAAGCTCTGAGATTCAAAGTATTAATAGGATATTAATATTCAAAGTATTAACAAGATTATTATTAACAGAGGGTACACTCCCCCACGCTGGTTCAGGAGAGGAAAAGCCATTTCAGGGACCAAGCCACCTATTTTCTTGCCAGGAGGTTGGGCACAGGGTAAGCAGAGAGGTGTTAGATGGAAGGTAAGTGTCAAGGCCTGAAGGTGACAAAAGTCTTGGGAAATGAGTCTTTTGGTCATGTTTGGTCACTCAAGGGTTTTTATCTTGGAAGAGAAAAAGAGAAAAAAAATGAGTATTTTTATTTCCAAGCAGTGAAAACCACCTGGCAGGGAGTCAGCGGTGAAAAAAGGGTTGCCAAATAGATGAGGGTGTAGTGGAGAAACTGAGAAGGCATCGGTGCTGCAGGCAGCCACCAACAAGACTTTTTTCCCTCCCTGACAGGAGAAAAATCACCAACATTCCTTGAACGCCATACGTCGTGCTGATACAATTCCTTTCCTTCGGTCACACACCATGCCAAGGTAAGCACCCCCCAAAAAAAAGGCGCTTGATAACGATTCCTCAAAAGCTTCTCAGCTGCCCCGCAGCATACCCAACATCAGTGGGGTTAAGTTTTGTCCCTCACAGGAAGCTCTTCTTAAAAAAAAGCACTTTGAGAAAATTCTCTGTGTGGGGTTGCAGCATAGAATCACCAAATTGTCCAGGTTGGAGGGGACCTTTTAGACCATCAAGTCCAACCATCAACCCAACACTGATAAAACTCATCACTGTCCCTCAGCACCACGTCTGCCCGGCTCTTAAATCCCTCCAGGGATGGGGACTCCACCACTGCCCTGGGCAGCCCATTCCAAGGCTTCACAACCCTTTCTGTGGAGAAATTTTTTCCTAATATCCCTCCCAAGTTGATTGCAGACACGGCCCTGCAGGGCTGAGGAGGAGAAGTGGAGAGCCTTGGGCTTCACCAGCCTTGCTTAGACCTCAGCTCAAGAACCGATGGCTGCCTTGGGCTCTAAACCAGAAGAAAGCTGCAGAGCAACTGGAAGGAGTCTAGAAAACACATCTACAGGGGGGAAATTAAATTAATTGGAACTCTTTAGGCTTAAAAAAAAAATAAAAAGAGATGGACAGTGAGAGGAAGTTGCTGTTATGCTTTCCTTCAGTCACGTAACAGGATGCTGCAAAGAGGAAGTAATCCATTTTCCCATGTCTGGGATGGAAAATAGAGTAAATAATACCCTTAAACTGCAGCAATGAAGAGTTAAATAACAATTTCTCAGAGCTCAGCCATGGCTCGGCCACTTGGGTCCACCTTAGACCTTCCAGCACCAGGAGCTGGATCTAGACCTGGGCAGCAACAGGCCTTGAAGTGTCAAAGAAATATCTACACTGCCCGGTGTTAGAGGGGGCATCTCAACACCTATAACCAGATTATTTCAAAGGCAGTTCCTGAGCATTGCTACAGCTGGGTGGGAAGCACGAGCACTGGATACTTGGAGCTGCTCCGTCAGTGAAATCAGTGGTTTTACCTCCTGACACGAGCAGCGCTTGGACCAAGCCATTAAAATTATCTTAAGTGACTTTCTAGGCCTTATCTTAATCCACCCCCTGTCAGGGTTATTTACTCAGTATCTATAAGCTGCCGGTTCCAGAAAGCTGTGTTGTGTGAGCTAATGCAAGGAACCGGTACTGGGAGTCAAGCATTTATTCCATTTCTGGATGTGACAGTCTGTTGGGTGTCCCAGTAAGTCCCAGAACCTGCAGTTTTCCCAGTTTACACCAGTTGCCCCTCTGATTTGTTTGTAAATGCTGGTTTTCTCTTGCAAGTCGTAGATGATGAGGTGGGGTCAGTCTCTTCTCCCAAGGAACAAGTGATGGGACAAGAGGACACGGCCTCAAGTTGCTCCAGGGGAGGTTTAGGATGGATATTAGGAAAAATTTCTCCACTGAAAGGGTTCTGAAGCCTTGGAATGGGCTGCCCAGGGCAGGGGTGGAGTCCCCATCCCTGGAGGGATTTCAAAGCCGGGCAGACATGGTGCTGAGGGACATGGGTTAGTGATGGGGTTTGTCAGTGTTGGGTTGATGGTTGGACTCCATGATCTGAAAGTTCCCTTCCAACCTCAGCAGTTCTGTGATTCTATGATGATTTTTCCCCAGGATTTGGTCACCAGGGGGCCGTGCCAGGAGGAGCCCTGAGCTCAGCAACCACGTTGAGAAGGGCTGAGGACCCTGGAGATGTTCCCCACACTTACCACCTCGTCTTTCTTTTTCTTCGCAGCCCTCCACGAACTCCAGTAAAAGTTGTGCCTCAAATTAGAATAGAACTTGAGCCTGAAGACAATGGTTATTTCTGGAGGAGCAAGGGAACAGAAACTACTTTGTAACTTGTGTCTGTCTGTTAAAAATCTTTCACGGAATTTATTTTGTCACTAGCCAAATGGCGAGCTGCTCTCCGCTCCCCGCCTGCGTAGGTGGAAGACATCCTCGCCCCCCACAGATCTCCTGTCCTCCCTCCTCGCCCCGTTGTCCCACGCTGACCCAGACCCCTTTGGCCTCCTTCTCCATGGCTCTGACACACACGGTCCCCTCCTCTCCACAGAGGGCACAGGGGTTTTTTATTTTCCCCCGTCGTACCCATGGGAGATGCCGAGGCCGGGGGGTGGGTGGTGGAACTGGGGTCGCTTTAGGTGCGAACCAGTGGGTTTTGATTGTCTCTTGGTCGTCTGGCAGAACAAAAAAAAAACCAACCCAACGCCCCCACCAGCACCACCACCTCCAGGCTGATCCCGTGTCTTGCTTTCACACTGCTCCAAGATGCTGGAAAGTGCTGCTAATACTAATTCTCGCTCTGGTCAGCCTGAGCTCCTAGTTAATGTGGGAAGGAAAAGGAAAAACAAAACAAAACAAAAAAAAAACCAAAACAAAACAAAAAAAACCACCCCCCAAAACAAAACGACAAAAAAACCCACAAAAAGGTACTTCACTCCCAGCACAGAGAAACCATTGCCATCCTTGTAGCACGTGTTTTGAAACTTTCCTTTCCTATGCAATCGTTTGGTTTTTTTGGTTTTGGTTTGTTTTTTTTTTTAAAGAAACACTTTAATGGACTTAATCCGTCAGGTACATTGAAGAGTGTTATTTTTCCTAGATTATTTTGTTTAAATTATGGGGGCCTAACCTACGACTTTTTTTTTTTTTTGTCAATTTTTTTAACCTTTTTTTAATTACTGTAAAATAAAAAAAAAAAAATGAATTTTTTCCTGCAGCAGGAAACATATAGTAATGAGTAGTTCTACCTCTTATTTCTAGATGCCAGGCTTTCTGTAAAAAAAGGAGATATATGTAATAATGTATTGTACCATATATAATGTGATTTTTACAAAAAAAAAATACCCACAAAAACCACCAAGAACAAAAGCCACGAGAAAAAACCACACCACCACCACCACCACCACAGCACGGTCTCCAGGAGGTGGCATTAGGGCTGGATGGGGTTGATTAACACCTTCTGCTCTGAAGCATCTGTTTTACTTAGGGTTATTTTTATTTTTTAATTTTTTTT
>VXBJ01001059.1:34214-46054 GCA_013400055.1 Nycticryphes semicollaris
GCGGGGGGTGGGGGGTTGGTCGTTTCCTGATGTGATTTTCCCCTGTTGGCAGTGTGACACGTGGCTCCTCCCTCCCCAAAGCTGGAAGCTACTCCAGGAGACCCTGGGCACCTTCTGGGGCAAAGCAGATGGGAACACGGCTTTGGGTCCGGGTGGGATGGAGAGGGCTCAGGGATGGTCATGGGGGGAAGGTCCCCAGCGCTGCTGCAGAGAAGTGGCTCCTTACTAAAATAAAATCCTTAAAAACGGGTGCTTTTACAGCTTAAATGGCTTGGCCTCATCACTTGGCCTGATTTGCCAGAAGAGAGGAAGGTGGGGCAGAATTGGGCTTTCCTGTTCATAATTAATGCTAACAGGAGCTCAAACGAGAGTGCTAATTAACCCACACAGGAAATAAATATGCAGGAGAAAGCACGTGTTGCTGCCCAAACCCTCCTGCTGAGGCAGCATTTTCTCACATGCTTTGAGGGCTGAAAGCCCAGCCTGGCCACCGCGCCAGCAGAGTTGGGACACTTCTGTCCCAGCAGTTTGTCCCTGCTGAGGCTGGTCCCAGGAGATGCCCCGGGCCCTCTTTTGGGTGTTTTTCTTTCACTTCCTCTGTCCCTGGCATGGTGTTTTGGGGCATCCCTGTGATGCCCGTCATGTTGGGGGGCAACACAACAGCAGTGTTGATGCCCATCAGCATCCCATACCCGCCATGGGGCAGATGGAAAACCCCTGTGGGTCTTGGAGGGGCGAGGGGACAGCAAGCAGCTAAAAGCCCTTTGGCTTCACCTCCTGATGGCCAGTGGGGCTTCTTAAGCCCCTGCAAGCCAAGAGGGTGAGCAGCGAGTGACGCCCGCACCCAAAAACACGCAGAGCAAACCCCTTTCCTCACGTTTCGTGCTCCAGTGACATCCTGGGCTTGGCTTTCTGCCCTCACCACCCTGCCCAGGCGTTAGGAAATACTCTCGGGGCATCGCAGTCTGCACTTCTCACCCACAAAGCTGCAATGATGCCCTTGTATTTCCCTTTGTTTTTAAAGTTTTTTTGTGTATCTATCTTTGCATTTCCTAGAAACAGGCGATGTTCTTGGCTTACTTAACTGTATTTTTCTGATTTTTTTTTTTTCTTGGAAACCCAGGAGCTCACTGCAACTGTTAGCCCTTTGCTGTGTGCATACTGGATTTACTGGGTGCAACCGTGACACTGGAAGGGAGCAAAAGCTCACACCTGGCTTTTGACGGAGACTAAAGGGCTTTTTATGGGAGCAGGACTCCATGCCCAGTGGTGACCACAGTTGGTGGCCAGAGCTGCTGCCCTGGGCACCACCCTGGGTGAGAAGGTGAAGTGGAAACACATCTACGTAATGGTGATGTACTGGGGGAGGGAACGCACCGGCAATGCTGAGTATGTGGATGAGGTACATCTTCTGTGGGTCTCACACCCCCAACAGAAGGAGACGTGAGAGAGCTGGGGGTGGGTTCAGCCTGGAGAAGAGAAGGCTCTGGGGAGACCTTGGAGCCCCTTCCAGTCCCTCAAGAGGCTCCAGGAAAGCTGGGGAGGGACTCTGGATCCTATGGGGAGCCCTAGGATGAGGGGGAAGGGTTTGACACTGGAAGAGGGGAGATGGAGCTGAGATGTGGGGAAGAATTTCTTTGGTGTGACAGTGGTGAGACCCTGGCCCCACAGAGCCAGGGGCCGTACCCTTTCCTAACCCTCCCCACCACCCCAGGGGTGCAGAAAGCGTTGCCAGCTGCCGTGAGGGTGCTTTTTAAAGTCTTTATTGGGGCTGCAGGAATACATGGGTTGGGTGGGAAAGGAGCTGCAGGTTTGGTGGCAACTTCCTCTCCCCATGCGAGGACCAGCAGCCATCTGACAGGCATCCTCCAGTTCCCTCCTGCCTCCCTGCTTGCCCCACAGATCTCAAGGAATATGGTTGTGAGCTCTCTCCCCAGCCCCATAGCTGGCTGGAGAAGAGGTGCCCTGACCCACAGCCACTCACCTCTGGGCACATTATCCCAGCAGGCAGGACCCCCCATCACATGCTTCTCCCAGCTCCGAGCTCACCTAAAAAACAAAAAAGGGGAAAAAGAGTGAAGGGGCAGCCCCGGGGCTGGCCACTGGTGTGGTGGGGGACTTTTGGGGACAGGGAGATGTGGTTTTACCTTGGCAGCACAATAGAGGGGGGGTGAGTTATGGGGGCAACAAGTGGAGGCGAAGTCAGCTCGCTGCTCCACCAGCTGCCCCAGCAGCTCAGGACTGGCCTCCGGCATCCTCCGCACCAAGCTCTCCTGCAGCCTGGAGATCAGTGCGTTTTAGTGGGGATCCTGGGGCATTAAATACCCACGTGGCATTTTTTTTTGGGGGGGGACGGGACGGGGGAAACAACAGCAACAGCAGGGCTGGACACACTGCAAGGGATGTATTTTTTTCTTCCCAACATCACTGCTATTTAAGATCAAAACCTTAGAATCATAGGATAGTTTGGTTGGGAAGGGACCTTAAAGCCCATCCAGTGCCACCCCCTGCCCTGGGCAGGGACACCTCCCACCACACCACGTTGCTCCAAGCCCCCTCCAACCTGGCCTTGANCCTCTGGCCCCATTCTGACAGGTCCATGTCCTTCCTATGTTGGAAGGACATGGACCTTGAACCATGAGCCATGAACCACTAGCTCCGTTTGCGCATCCTCAAAATTTTGACCAATGCATCCTCTGATCCAGTTTTGGGGGGGAGGTGGGAGGGAGTTGGGGAGGGGAAAGTCTTAATCATGCTTGAAGTCAAGGAAATTTAACTGGGTGTACTGCCCGCAGAGCTGGTTGGCCTTTTCCAGGAAGGGGGGCAGCCCTTCTCCCATCCGCAGGCGCTAGGGGGGCAGAGGGTGGCTGTCACTAGGCTGGGAAAAGCCTCTGCAGGGTTGTTTTTTGGTTTGGGTAGTGGGGGGTCGACAGCAGGGACAGCCAAGGGAACTGTCCCTGCCCCTCACCTTGCTGTCCAGGCAGGCAGAGGTGTCCTTGGCAGAGCAGCACTCCCCCCTGGCTTTTTCAGAGGCATCGTACAGCTTGCTGAGGGCAGCATCAGGGATGCTGGGGTGCCTCCGTGCCAGCTCAAACAGTGACCTGCAGCAGGGACAATGGGTCACAGAATGAGGGGTTTTTTATTGCCATTTTGAGTCCTACGGTTTTTTACCACTTAAACATCAAGTGTGGGTTGTTTTCTTCAGAAGCACCTGACGAAGAAAATGGTGTTATAGCTGTAATTTGGTCACAGAATCATACAATCATAGAATCATGGAATGGTTAGAGTTGGAAGGGACCCTAAAGCCCATCCAGTGTCACCCCCTTCCCTGGGCAGGGACACCTCCAACCCGACCAGGTTGCTCCAAGTCCCATCCAACCTGGCCTTAAATCTTTCCAGGGTGCCTATGAAGTTTAAAAAGTTTTTCTCTGGTCTGAGCATTCCACAGAACTACGGTTCCATCGTCTCCTGCTGATGCCAACCGGGAACCATCTATTTGCAGTAGAAATTGTCCTCTATCTTGATGACCTGCTTGGTGTGGGATGGGTGCCTATTTGTGCACCCCTGAGGGAAGAGAGAATGCTCCCTGGGTTCTCCTAACAATAACCAACCATATAACAAAGAGAAGGGGAGGAATGATGGGGGGGTGTCAGCAGCTTGGCTGCCAAGGGTACCACTCACCTCTTGGTGTGGCGAGCCCCCTCCTCTCCGCAGAGCTGCCTGTTCGTCAGCTTCTGCAGCTCGGGCAGTTTGGGGGTGGGCGCCGGGGGCAAAGCCGAGATGCAGAAATAATTCTGCATGAGATTTTTCCCCTTGCAGCAGACAGCAAACCTCTCATCTTGGGTGGCCAGCACACCGCAGGCTTTGGCCGTGTGCTCCGATAGCTGCAAAACAGGGAGCAAGAGGATGCTCGAGGGGTCGGCGTTCAGGCTCCCCGGGATGGGGTTTTGCTCCCCTAAGCCCCTTGCTGCTGCTTGGGAGGTGTTTTTTGCTGTAGCCTCCTGAGCTCCCCTACCTTCTTTGGCATGCAGTCCTCAGCCAGCGAGTCACAGCACTGGGAAAAGACCTCAGCAGCATCTTCTGCCAGGGGGAAAAGGTCCTCGAAGGAAGCAGCCGGCACCTTCTGCGCCAGCGAGGCGAGGTAGCTGGGCAGGCACAGCGCGTTCGAGGGGCTCGGGGAGCTCAGCTCCCATTTCCCCTCCAACAGCCCCAAGTAGGGGGTTCACAGCATGGGGGTGTGGAGGGGGAGGTGGTGGGGAGCCATGGGGCTAACTCTGACCCTCTGCTATACAGGGTGCTGCAGCACGTTTGGTTTTACACCTTAATTAAAACTGGTTCTTTGGGATCGCTGCTTGCAAACAGGATCCACAGCTGGAAATAGGAACAGGCTCATGATTGAGGAGAGAAAAGGCTGTTTCCCCCTTTTTACCTTACAGTGACTTTGTCCTTCCCGTATGCCGCAAAGCGGGAACAAGCCCGGTTTGACATCAGAGTGAGGAGGGAGAGGGTTTTCCTTTCCATTTTCTGCCAGAAATAAAATACAAAATGGAGGGAAATTCAAGCCTTTCCCAGGCACTTCTCCTTGATGCTCACCTGGCTCCCCCAGGAGCAGGGATGGGGATGAGCCAGGGAGGTCCGAAGGGTCTCACCTCCTTCAGGAAGCAGGCAGTGGGCGTGGGGGAGATGCAGCAGGTGGAGACCATGGAGAGGAAGGTGGTGCTGGAGCCCAGGAGCACGGGCAGGGGTGCCTGGCCATAGCTGCTGGCGTACTCATGCAGAAACCTGCAGCAGAGGAGGGCTGGGGGGACCTGGCACTCCAGCATCGGGTGCTGGGGGGCAGGAGATGTTGAGTTTTGGGAGTGGTGGGGTTGCCCAGGGATGGGAACCCTCTCCAGGTACCATCCTGTGCTGATGGCTTATTCCTCCAAGCCATGGTGGCCCCTCTGCAGCCACTCGCACAGGTGATGGCACCCCTCATCCCTTTGGTAAAACTCTGTTCATGGCGCCTCTGCGAATGCAACACATCCCCATCTTTTACTCTGAGGGACCAGTAGCCCCATGGCCAACAACAACAGAGGGCTTCTACTCTGATGGACTACCAAGAGCAGAGGGTTTGCTTGGTGGCCATCCAGATGTTGGCCGGCACCTGCACTCAACAGGGGGTCATCGGGGAGCCCAGGGGCTGTCCCCATCCCACCCTACCTGTCAGCAAAGTCTCTGGGGTCCTTCTTGAAGGCCTGGCAGAGCTCTTCATTGGAGGGCTGGAGGTACTGGGGTAGCTGCTGGGGAGGGTGCCGCAGGGCAGCCAGGCACAGCTTCTGCTCCAGCCCCTCCTGGGCACAGCAGCCGGCAGTGCCAGGGTGGGATGGGAAGGGTGAGCTCCTGCCGCAGGATTTGGCCGAGAGGGCTGAGGACTGGGGGATGGAGAGGAGGTTAGGTGCTGGGGGGGATATCCCATCCCATCCCATCCCCAAGCCTGGTTCTGGGGGTTTGGGTCAGGCTCACCCCGGCATCGTAGCAGGAGGGGTCAGCCCCATCGGTGCAGCAGGTTTCAGCCAAGGAGACGATTTCCCGGACGAGGTGGCTGATCTCCTCAAAGGTAGCGTTGGAATATTTCCTGCTGTTGGTGATGATGGTCCTGGGAGCGGGGAGCAAGCAGAGGATGAGCTGGAGGGCGCTTTTCTCTCTCTTAAAAACACAAAGCACGTTGCAGCATCGTTTTTCCAAAAGGGGATTTAACCCCTTTAGCCAGAGAGAAGCAGCTGCAAGAAATAGCAGCAAATTCCTTGGAAAACAGCCTGGAAAGACCCGGAGCGGGTCCCAAGCTGGGGGTTGGCCTTCCTAGAACTCTGTTGGAATTCCTAATTATTTAGGCCACTAATTGGTTTTGAGGAGTTCAGCAATGAAGCAAACTTCTCTCCCGTCAAGCACAACCAAGAAGCCTCATTTGCAGGATGTGAATAAAGCTTCTCCTCTCTAAGATTATTTCCATTTAATTTTTGTTTTGGCCTCAGCCTAGGTGCCAAGTGTCCTGGGAAGGCAGGAGGTACCTACAGGGTTCGGAAATTCTCCTTCCCCAGGATCTTGAACTCCTGGCAGACTTTGTCCCGGACGTAAGCTTTACCTGTAAGTGCAGGGGAAAAAAGAAAGGAGGATTTGTGAGCAGGATTTGTGCTTTGGCTTGGTCGGGTGGTGGCTGGGGAGCTGGGATCCAGTGTTGGGAAAACACTGGCTTTGCTTCCCCTGCAGTGATGCTCCTGAGCCCTTCCTTTTGGTGGCACTAGAGCTCTTTTCCAGTTTTTTTTTCTGCTCCTTGCAGAAAAAAATTAAAAAAACTAATGAAAAAAACCCCAAACCCAAAGCAGCGTGGCTCTGCTTAATTGAGTCTCCTACAGAAAATACCTTGGGTTTTTTTGCTTTTTGCTGGGGAAAATGATAATATGGGGACCAGCCTGTTCCCATTTGACTCCCTATTTCTCTCTTGTGTTCTGCCTCCCTGCCCAGCAGGAGCAGTGTGGGCATGAGGGATGCTGTGCCACCACAACACACTGTCCGAAGGCTTGTCCCCATCTCTGCAGTCAAAGCAAGGGGCAGGCAAAAAAAATACCCAAAAAACCCAACAACCACCTTCTTCAGATGGACTTTTTTCCACCTTTGAAATGCACAGTGCTGGTTTTTCCGACAGGGTCTGGAGAACCTCAAGGCTTGGGAGCTCTGGAGACAGGAGCAGGGAGGGCAGGGGCACACAGTGGTCAAGGCATCCCCGGTGACTCCCTCAGCCCTGGAAAAATGCTATCGATTTTTGCTACAAACCACCTCGGTTAGACTTTGGTACCAGCAGGGTAAATACTGCTGGTGGTGTATTTACTGGTATTACAGTAGGGAGCAGGGTCACCTCCCCAAAACCAAGAACCGTTACGCTGAAGGTCACATTGTTTGGGTGGGAAAGGGGGGTGGGGGCTTCTGCGAGGCTGATGACACAGAGGAAAAAAGGAGATATTGTGGTAAAAAGCAGCTGGTCCTGCTGTAAGTACCAATTTGTTGCATTTCTTCCCATTTTCACAAAGCAGTAGAGGAGGAGTAAGTTTGGAGGCGTATTTTTCTTTTTTGGCAGGTGGATGATCCCTGTGGAGCTGTGAAGGTGGCAAGGGGGTGCACAGAGCATCGCTTCCACCCCAGGGGGTGGGTTTTGCAGTGAAACAGGTCAGAAAAATCTCATTTCTTGCCAAGGAAAGAAGCTGAGCCCTGTGACACTGTCCTTGCCTCCTCCCTCCACCCCAGTTCCTCCAGCATCACCCCAAAGGGTGTCCTGGGTACCAAAGCATCATCCCACACCTTCCCTTTCCTCTCTCTGACTCCTGCCCAGCGATTTGGAAGTGGGGTGGGGAAAGAGGAGGCCACCACAAATCGCTGGAGCTAATGAAACCCCACCTTGTTCCCTCATTCCCGGGGAGGGGAGCAAAGTCCCAGCATGGGATAAATGCCCTTACCTCGGTGCATGGCATGGGTAGTGGCTAAAAGCAGCAGCAGGCCTAGAGCCACCTTCATCTTGGGGCTGGTTTTCCTCCTCCTGCCAAAAAAGCAGCACCGGGAAACCCATCCTGATGTTTATATGGAAGTGGTGCTAATTGCGGGGTGAATGATTAATCTTGGCAGTGGGGCAGAGGGCGAGCATCCTTGGCCTGGCTGCCAGTGCCTCCAGAATCAGACTGGTTTTAATCATTAACTCAGCAAAAGGGGGATGCATTGCTGTGGGACCTCAGGCAGGGTCTTTCCCCCCGCCCAGTGATGGATGAGGGTCAGGGTGAGCAACGGTTTCCCCAGCTGCTGTGTGAGGAAGGAGGCACTGCTTTTGGAGTGCAAGGCACCAAAACTCTCCCCAGGGTGGCGATCAGGTGGGGACGTGGTGAGGGGATGGTGGCCCAGTGAGGTGACCTGCTTTGCTGTGACCACATTGCCACCAGCACTGGGTCAAGCTGACTCCTACCCAAATGGACCACGGAGCCAGCTGGGTCAGGAGTAGCCGATTTATCCAGCTGTGGGAAGGCAGGCAGCGGGCATCGTGGCCCAAAGCTGCTGAAAAATAAATACCTAGCAAACATCACCCCGGTTTAGTGACATTTACTGAAGAAATAGGCTCCTCTCAGGTGGATTTCCGTGGGTAGACAGACCATTGTCACCCTGGGGCTTTTTTCTTAAAAAAACCCAGTCGCTTGGTTGCAATTAGAGCAACCAAATCTTAACTATCCCCTTTTGCAGGCGAGCAGACAGACAATGCACCAGGACAGGTTGGGGGGGACCTGCTGGAGAGCAGCTCTGAGGAAACAGACCTGGGAGTCCTGGTGGACAACAGGATGCCCAGGAGCCAGCAATGGGCCCTGGTGGCCAAGAAGGCCAATGGCATCCTGGGGGGCATCAGGAAGAGTGTGAGCAGCAGGTGGAGGAAGGTCATCCTCCCCCTCTGCTCTGCTCTGCTGTGCCCTGGGGAGGCCCCAGCTGGAGCACTGGGACCAGTTCTGGGCTCCCCAGTTCCAGAAGGACAGGGAAGTGCNTCTCCTTCTCTGGAGACATTCCAACCCATGGGGACACGTTCCTGTGGGACCTGCTGTGGGTGCCCCTGCTGTGGCAGGGGGTTGGAGGAGATGATCTCCAGAGGTCCCTTCCAACCCTGTGATTTGTAGCTTTTGGGGCAAGTGGCATTTGAGCTGGCTGCTGCTGGTCTTGGACCAGCCCCACATGAGTCATGATTTGGAGGTGACCCTGGGTTCAACCAAAGGTGACTGGGACACTGTGTGCATCCAGATGTGTGGGAAAAGTGGGTTTTCTTGCTTTTCCTGGCACTAAAGTTGCTTTTCCCCCACAAGAAGCCCTCCCAAGGTGGATGTGCCAGCTGAGATGCTCTTCAGGGACAGTGTTTTTCCACCCTGGGGAATAATAAAAGCAGAAAGGGTGGCATAGTGGGGCTGCTTCAGGGCCATTAGAGATCAGCGGTGTCGGGTATGCATATAAAACACCCCACACACAAGATTTCCCCCCTCCCCAGTCTCATATTTTCTACAGGAGACATTAGTAAGACTTAGAGAGGGGGAAATCCCTCTCTAAGTAGAAAATACCCAAGCCTAGACATAAACACCTAGTTAATGCAAGGAAAAGTTGTGTATTTTCCAGGAAGATGATGGTTCCTCTCCCTATCCCCACCCAGCGGCGTGTGGGGGGGTTTCCTCTCCCTATCCCCACCCCCCTACCCCCCCACCCACCCCAAAAGCCCATATTCCTCCTAAAAATTAATCGCTGGGTGTTTATGGTCCCACTCAGGATTGCTGCTTGGGGACGTAGTTGCCACTCGTAAGTGCTACACCCAGCTTTAAGTAGTCCTGATTGAAACTGATATAATCCCCTAATTTTTATTATTCTTTTTTAAGATTCTTCTTTTTTCCCACCTAACCCCCTTCGTTTCATGTGCTTTGCTTCAACAGCAAGGAAAAGGAGCGAGAAATGGAAATGTCAATGAGGATGGTGCTGCAAGTGGCTGATGTGGCCTCTCGAAGGGGTAAGCAGGATGGGCTTATGCAAAATGCTGGTTTCTTACCCTGAAAAGGTAGGGTTCATTCGCGTTATTAAGGAAAACTACTCATTTCCTGGCCAACCTGGAATGATTTGAGACTTGCAGGTCATGTGGGAACTACTTCTGGTTCCTGGGTTGTGTTGTGGGTGCTGGGCCAAGGAAAGTGTCTCACACCTTTTTCTATTTTCCTTTTTTCTATTTACTTCTTCTGTATTTCTTTTTCCGTATTTATTTTTCTGTATTTCTTTTTCTGTATTTCTTTTTTCATATTTCTTTTTTTGTATATCTTTTTCTGTATTTCCTTTTTCTGTATTTCCTTTTTCTATATTTCCTTGTTTGCACTGTGTGCACTGGGTAAAGGAAAGCGTCAGAACTTTTTCTGTCTGTATTATTGCTATTTATTTCTGTTATTTCTATTTCTGACCTCCTGAGTTATTAGCAGTGTCAAAAATGACACCATAAATATGTACGCGTGTGGTTATTTCCCCTGATTTTTGCCCCCTCGGACGTTCTCCGTCGCCGCATTCCCGGGATGACATCACAGCCCGCAGCCAACCAAGGGTGGGATGACTGATGACGCCACGATGACGCCACCAGCCGGGGACCGGGCAGCAGGACCCGCGGCGGCCCTGGTGGGCGGGGCGATGTCTATGAAAGAAGGGGGGCGGAGCCGAAATATAGCGGGGCGGACCCTCTCCGCCAATGGGGGGGTGGTGCCTCGGTGGGCGGGGAGATGTCTATAAAAGGAGAGGGCGGAGCAAGTTCCGGGGCCTCGCTTATTGGTCGGGTCGGAGTCGGCTCCGCCCCCGGTTCCCGTTCCCCGCCGCGGCGCTCGGGAGCCGCGTCTGGGGCTCCGGGCCGGGCTCGGAGCCGGGAGCGAGTCCCGCCTTCCCGGCCGGGACAGGGACAGCGGCTGCCACGGCTCCGGCGGGATGGAGCTCCCTTCTCCCGGCAGCGGCCGGAGCCCGGGGACAGTGCGGGAACAGCGCTGGGGGGATGGCATCAGCCGGGCCTTTTCCAGCCCCGGGGGCTTTTCCCCTCCCGGGGGTGGGGGGGACTCGGACGGGGCTGGGAAGGAGGGCTGGTGGGGACGGGCCACCGGGTGCCCGGAGCCACTTGTGTCGCTTTATTACGTCTTTGTGCCGTTATTACTGTGTTCTCTTCCATTCCTGTGCCATTAAAATGTTTTCAACCTACGAGGTTGAACCCCGGCCCCCCCTGGGGTGAAGCCCGACCAGGGGGAGAATCCAGCGGGTTTGGGGCTCCAGCACACGGAGACAGGGCCGGGACACAGAGACCAGGCTCTGGGTTTTGGGGGCTTTGGCCCCAAAATGTGGCCATTCTGGCCACAGAGACAAACGACAGACACTCCCCAAGGAGAGGATGGAGAGATTTATGATTTCAGAGTTCAGTGAGCTAGAAGAGGCTTACCCAAAAAGTCAAATTAATGAACAGAAAAGTGGTTTTCTTTTGCCTCAAACCAGGACAGTCACCAAGCCTAGTTTTGGGGCTCAAAAAGGGAAAGTGAGTGCCCAAACGGGGCTCATGCAGCTGCTGTTGTTAGAGCTGAGGAACAGAGACCAAGTCCCGCATTGGGTCCTGTGGCCAGTGTTTGGGCTCAGAAGAAGCCACCGAGTCCCATGTTCTGGGGCTTGGCCCTGGGCTGATGTTCCTTTGTCAGACGGGGCAGCACAGCCCGGGGGTGGGCTGTGGGTAGAGCTCGGTCCTCAGTAGGGGCTGCAGCTTGGGCTGCCAAGGCCACCTTGGGGCTTGCACTGACAGCCCAGCCCGGCACAGTCCTGCCCCGGTGGCTTGTCCCAGGGGATAGAGATGCCCCCTGACAGCCCCTACTGGGGGGGTGCAAACAGTCCCAGGGCCCAGCCCCCCCCTACCTGGGGGGCCCAAACACCCAAGTAACCCCCACAAGCTGTGGTTGGGCCTGGTCACACCCTGACCCCAACTGGGCCCAGTACCCCCTCACGATGTCCAGGCCTGGGGCACAGTGGGGCCTCCGGGCCCTGCGGGGACCTCTACTCCAGTCAGGGATTCCCCCCCCAACTCCAGTCGGGTACCCCCCTCACATCTGGGACCCCTCACGCTGGTTGGGGACCCCCCTCACATCAGGGACACCCTATTCTACTCAGAGACACCCCCCACTCCTGGTGGGTAGTTCCCACTCCAGTCAGGGCACCCCCGTCACGTCAGAGAAACCCCCACTCCAGTCAGGGCAACCTCACTGCAGTCAGAGAGCCCTCCCGTCCAGTGAAGGGACGAC
>VXBJ01001059.1:46156-100988 GCA_013400055.1 Nycticryphes semicollaris
TCCCGTCCCGTCCCGTCCCGTCCCGCCACCTGGCGGCGCCTTCCGGTACAGCAGAGACACCCGGGGCTTCTTGTAGCCGGGGCGGGGCAAGGGGCGGGCCCTGGGCGCCCGCTGTCCAATCCACGCTCCCAGCCTCACACGGGAACCGCCAATCGCGAGGCAGAGTGGGAGTACATAAGGGCCGGTGGCACGAGGGGCTTGCCTGCACGTGCGTTTAGTGGCGGTTGCTTGGGCCGTTTGGAGGTTCCCGCCCGCCTTCCTGTGGTGACAGCGGGTTTTAGTTTATATTTTCTATATGTAGCGGTTGGGGCTGTGTTGAAGTGAGTCATGTGTGTGCTACAGGTAGGCCTGGGCGGAGCCGAGACTGGCTGAAGGGGGGGTGTTTGCTTTCTGGGGTCCTTCCCTGGGAAGGATTTGCTTCCTCATCCCAAAGGCTCTCGGTTTGTAGGCTTCTACAGGTAAAGATTGTTTACTTAATTAAATTCTTTGGGGGTCTAATTGAAGTCTTTCTCTTCCTGCTGTTCAACTTCCGGTTATAGCTGATGTCCTGGCTTGAGCAACACAGGACTAATTTCTTTTCTGGTGCTTGGGAGAATTGCATTTATGGGATACTCTAGTGTCTGAAAACATTTCTGAAAATTTCTGAAAACATTTACTTTATGTCTGGTTACTGTGTTTCTTTTTCAAGGTCTCAATGTGTTTGAGCCTTGCCAGGTGTGGAGGTGAGGAGGAGCCAGACCAGGCACTTGACCCAAGCTGGCCAAGGAGATTGTTTCATACCAGGAACTTCGCATTCAATATAAAAAATAAAGTTTGCTGAGGGGTTCTCTCTCTCCCTTGATGGCAGTGGTCCAAAGAACTCCTTGCCCTGGTACCTGAGCCCTTCCCTTTCTCCTGATATGTGGTTGTGTCCTTCCTCTGGGGAAGGCTGTATGCTGAGCACAGCTGCTGTTGGCAGGGGAAGAATTTCGGTGGTGAGCTTTTCTGTAAACCATGACCATGCAGAGTTCTCAAGCTCTCATTAATAGCAGTGAGGAATTGGGATTGTTTGGTGTGTAGAGGGGAGCCAGAGAGGTTGTCTTGCTCTAATTCCACTTCTTGTGGTGAGAGGCAAAGTAGTGCTGGCAGAAAATAAATCCCCTTGCAGTCTACTGCTCCTCACCGAGGTGGAAGGCTGGGTGCAGGTAGATTTAAATTGGGAGTGATACCCAATTAATCACTGTCAGTCCATTGGTGTTCAATATATTCAGCTGTCATGATTCTGGATACACTAATAGTGGACTGCACCTTCAGTCTAGTTGTGCTCATGAACTAGCACGGCCGATCTCAAGTCTTTGGTTGTGTTCAATGAGAAATGGAAATGACTAGCTACTTAAACAGTAGTTTATTTAAGCAATAGATATAAAGGTTCTTATGGATTGCTGGTGATAAATACACTGTCTGCAAAGCATGTGCAAATAAAAGTATTGTTAATTATACAACATGTGTGACAAAGTTCTAAACAGCACAGCCTGGCTAAATGTAGAGAAGCGACTCTCTGGAGAGATTTCTAAGTTTCCTGAGGAAGCATTTTATACCTTTGGGTAAGACTTGGACTGTGTCCTTATGGGTGGGGGGGGAGAAAGGCTCAGCCTGTGACTGGTCCCAGAAGTCAAAGGCAGTCTGCAAGGGAGTCCTCCTTGACTTCTTTGTGATGGTGTCTTCCCTCGTATCCCCACTTTCTTGGGTTATTTTTATACTATTTTTTTATCTTCAAGAGGGAGCTTGAGTGACTCTAGTCATAAGTACCTTTATTATGTTTGCTGTAAAATTCTCTCACCTTGCATTTAAAGGTAGAGTTTACAAAAAATGCAGGGTGCAGACTTAAGGAGGAGTGGTCACACCTTGGAGGTGAGTAGCCTTTGGGATGGGGGTGTGTTTTGGTAGAACAAAAGTTTTCACAAAAGACAGCGTTTCGTCAAAGTCTGACAGACTGTTGGCTTAGGGTAGCAAGTGTGCAGTTCATCAGTTCTGTAGGACCATCTCCTCCCTGTTTCTGCTCTGTTATCACAGAGCCTGTCCATAGACTCGCTACCCTACTCCATCCGCCGTGGTGCTTTGCAAGCAATATTGCTCAGGGAATCACACGTGGAGTGGATTCCTCGCATACCAGCTGTGGATGTATTCTACCCTGGAAACATTTTGATTTTTAAACCTTAATGTATGAAGAGTGCTGTATTTTTAATATAATTTCATTCTACACCACTATTTATCTTTGTTCATCTGTAGCAATAACTTCATAAATTAGAGTTGTCTTTACTGTTGATAGGATGATCATATCCAAGTGATTCTTTAGGTTTGGTAGCACAACAGGGAGCAGAATTTGTATATTCTATTAAAGCTGGTTTAAACACTGTTATAAAAGTAAATAAAAATAGAAATGCTTGGAAAAGTAATATATAAGAATGTATTAAAATACTTACATGGGTTTTATTTAAATAAAGCACATATCACCACATTAATGAACATTCTTTAGAACCACTCTGATGGCAGAGAGTTTCCAAAACACTTCTTTAAACCATCTTCTCTTAATTGGATAGGATACCTGGTGTGGACTGTGCAGTACCTGTGAGGTGTAATGTTAAATACTTATTTTTCTGTTACTTAAGGTATGTAGCTGGGATGTGAGCTGTCCTTAACCAGTGGAAACAAGTTCAAGTACCTGCTTGGTTGTTTTATCATTTTTGTTTGGAACAAGAGTTAAGAAGCTCTGCTTACTTCAAAGAAGCATCATTGGTCCTGTATATGTGCTCATGGAGGGTGTTTGTATTTTTGTGGGTTTTAGACTCCTTTTTATAGATATTTAAAAACTGAAACACTTGCAGATAAAGATGTCCAATCATCAAAATGCTATTGATTTTTTTTCTGGTAAAGCAGTTGTTCTTTATTACATCTTTGTAGGTGGTTGCTGATTTGTTTCTGGTAACAGCAGTTGAAGGAACAGCATTTTTGTGGATGGAAATCCTTGAAATAGAAGCTAAAAAGAAAAGATGCTTAAGATGGTACAGTGCTGGGAACACGTAGTCCATAGTGCATATTTTCTGGGCAGTCTCTTGGTTTTCCTGATTTAATGCTGTTCTGTCACCAAGTAACCTCATTCTTATTTAAAATGCTTTCAAGTGTGTTGAAAGCACCAATTTGAGACTGGCAGACAGGCACAGGTGATGTTTCATTTTCCTAAGTGACTCCTTGAGAAGTGTCATTTCTGAAATGCAGAAAGATTTAAGGTTATCACAGAAAACCTTCTTGGGAGTAGCTCTGGCAGGAGTGTTGTAAAATTGACATCTTGGTTAGTAACTTTTTTCTTTGAAGCTCTCAAGATTACAATGAAATAGTGTTAATACACCACTTCAACAACGCTTACAGAGATAAATGGTATAATTTTGTACCTTATACTGTTATCTGTGTTCTCTCAATTACATCCTTAAGTACTAAGGCTAATGCCAATATAATGTCTGTGTGTTAGAGCTTTCTGTGCCTGGCTGTGTGCAGCTGGGTCATTCACTAGATGGCTCAGGAGTCCATGGGCTGAGTGACATGAATTCAGGTGACTGCTGCAGACACTAAGAGTGTCATCGGTCACTGAAAGCAGGACTAGAGATTTTCAGATAAAGCTACCATTTCTGGCTATCATATTAGGCCCTTCTGGAAAGCACAGTGTGTGTGGGGGCAAACAGCCAAAAGCCCAACTAAAGACCATGTTCCAGTAGTTTAGGTAACCTCTGCTTGAAGCACACTTCCCTCCAGTGTGCTCAGCACCTTTTCCTTCAGGTTTTTATGCATTTCAGAAACATGTTTCAGGATCTAGCAGTTAATCAAGTTAATTGTACCAGCTAGAGACCTTCTAGTGACGTAAGTGTAGTTTTGAAGTCCTAGTACTGCGGTGTTCACAGTAGTGTTCAGTAATAGAGTAAGGCATTATGAATTATCCCTTTCAGGATCTGCAGCTGCCCACGAGGGCCAGGTCAGCTGGAAACAGTACTTTCTATCAGCTCATTTTCCTCTCTTAGCAGGAGGGGGGAAAAAAACCCCATACTTTTCTTTACCATGCAGGATTGAGTGAGGGTGTTAATTGCAATATGAGCATCTATGAAACTCGTGTTGCTTGGGGATGTGCTGTTTGGTATGCAGATAAAATCCCAGCCTCTTTTCTCCCGGGTTTGATATGTGTTTCCAGGAGTGATTCAGTCTGAGTATAACCACCCACTCAACACTTAATTTCCTGAAGACCCAGGACCAGCAAGTCTCTGAAGTCTGAGGAAGAGAAGAAATGAGTGGAGGGAGAAAGATTAGACAGTACATCATTACTGCCTAAATCTCTTTTCTACTGCTAGTTCCCACTCTAAAGGGGGAAGATTTTTCATCCCTGCCAAGATGAGCTGACCAACTGGGCTGGCTGCTTTTCAAGAGGGCAGTGAACAGGAGTCTGACAGCACTGCTGTTGTTAAGTTGCCATCACCAGCTCAGCCACCAGGTGCCTGCATTGGTGAGAAGAGAAATGAATGTTGGGAGGCTGGAAACAAGTCCTAGAATCTTGTTAAAATAAAATGGGCAGAACTTTTCCAGCGTGTCTCAAATGAAATGCTTCTAAAGGTGTTATGAAAACTACATTAGAAGAAATGCTGAGGTGTGTACTCAGTGCCTTTATTTGAGCTGCTGGTGGATGAATAGGTGCCCTTAATTTACCTGTAAAGCCATAGTTTTGTTAACTGCTTCTCTCAACTTGTACTGTAGATTCAATTCCAGTGATGCCGTATAGATGGTGTTCCTAAACCCAGCATTTCTTCCTGCAATGACAGATCACTGGTGGATGCAGCGATTATAATGTGCTCAGACAAAAGCAATTCCTCACCTCTGTAACCTCCAGAAGGCAGAGCCTTCAACTGAGCTGTCCGTGGCTGTGCTGAAGTGGTGTTGCTGGGTCTGCCTGATGTCTTCCTCTTACACAGTTTGACCTGTTCTCAGAAGTGAAGCATTAACAGTGACAGGTTTGGAATCTTTGTGTTGCCCAGATAGCCCTTACTGTCAGTCTGATGCTTGCAATGCACTAAAAGGTCCTCAGTTGGATAGATAACACAATATTTAATGGAAACCCAAGGCCAGGGATGTTGTGGCTTCAGACAGACAACTTAGTAATCCGTTTGGTTTCATGGCATGGCTGAGCTGGCACAACTGGCCACAGTGCTCAAGTTGACACAGTACCCTTTCTGAAAGGACAGCAAAATAGTCCAGCTGGCATAGAAAGCTGGGTGCAAGGCCTTGGGGCAGTCTAAGGTTCTGCTTGCTGAAAGGAGTGTGGCAAGGGTAGCAGTGGAAAACTCTGCAGCTGTAGTATAGTTGGATAATTGCATTTCTGAGGAAAATGAAAATACTTTGGCTTCAGAGGAATAATGTGATATTAACCAATGACTTCAATAACACCAGAGAACCATACATTTTTAGTTTTTTAAACAATTGTAACAAAATGTAGGCATCCCTGCAGGAGTTGATGGGACTACAGCCTTTTTTGTCTATTTGTAACTACTTAAAACAATTCCATGTTGTTTTAATTGTAGTATTTGTATCCTGAATCAAGAGTCCATCCTCTAACATCAGCCTGCCTGGCTGTGTATTCTTTGTTGGGTACTCTGTGGCCCTCCTTCCAAGGCCTTACAGGAGTCCAGCATCTCTTAGCATCTCACAGGTCTGTAAAGATACCCAGCCTTCTGTTTCCAGTTGAACACACTCGAGTTTAAGAAAACTTTGCTTTTTGTGCCTACAAGTATGTGCTGACTGCTGGTCACAGCTGATTCCACCTTGTCCATGAACACATCACCTATGGGAGTGGAGAAATGATTCTGAACTAATTTAGTGGGGGGACACAGAATGATTCCACCAAGTGGTTTTCATCCTGTACCTCTGAGAGCTACTTTATGAGTTTTGTAGCCTGAAATGAAACAATGGACGCTGACCTCCTGGTAGCCAAAAGGTTTTCTGTTTGCTTTGAAGTACCGACCCTTCATATTTTTCATGTTCTTTTCCAGGACCTGTGTGGATAAATGGTAAACTCAAGCTGTGCAATGGGGTCATTCAGCTCTTTCTGAATTAATTACCAAGGAGCTAACTCCTCTCCCCTAAACTTCAGGGAGGCAGCCTGACCTACATGAGTTCTGTTTAAAAATATTAGCAAATGTAATTTTTAGTACCTCAAACATGGGAGTCCTGTTGGAAATTGCATTTTTTTTTCTGGAAGTAACCCCCATTTATGTTGTGGCCATTCTTCCCACAGATTTGACCTACTTTGTATCAAACATTTAATGGTTTAGGATTATGTCTCTTTGTCTAGATAGTGGTTACAGTTAACACAAACTCAACTTTGCTACAGCATTTTTCAAGATAAAATATAGAAATGAGCTTGACAGAAAGAACCCACATATAAAAGCAGAAGTAAAGCATGTGTAAGCAGAAACACAAAGAACAATTGCTGCTGGACCTTGACATCCTTGTCTGTTAAGTTTTGTAGTGAATTGTAAGGCGGTTTCCCTGCCTCCAGTGAATGCCACATACGTGCTACCTGAGGAGGAAAGTGGGCAGAGAGCAGCAGGCAGGAAGACAGTTCTACAGATCTCCCCTTTGATTCCAGTTCCTCCTGGTGGGTCTTTTAAAGTAAGTACAAAGAAAATACATCTTGGACTACCTGTTTGGTTGTTGACCTCTTTTTAGCTTGAAAGAAAGGTATCTGCCATGAAATTCCGGGAAAGCCCCACTTGCTGAAGGGTCAAGAATGACAAGCTGCTGAAACTGTCTACTGCCCTTCTTGTTAAACAACATTAACCTCAGTTGCTCGTGACTCCAAAAAAGTCACATCATCATGCTTGTATTTTCTGGTTCCTTCCTTAAACTGTTCTTAAATGTGGCAATAAGATTTTTTTTTTCTGTAGTTCATGTTTACTTGGAGGACCTGTTCCAGTAAATATTTTTCCAGTTGTACAGACTTGTTTAAAAGTTCCCTTGCCAGAATAATTGTGGAAGAATGAAAATGAAGAAGGTAGCCTTTACTAGGGTGCAAGTATTCCTGTGCCAAGCAGAGTGGTTGCTGCTTGGTGTTTGCTCTCCAGGGGGGTGGCCCAGTACTGTCTGCTCTTTGTTGCTGTTGGTGCTTTGTTCTCCCAGATGGATATGCCTTGGTTAGATTTGGTGAAAGGTAAAGTAGAGCATCCTCATTGATGGGACCGGGGCAGGGCTGGTTAACTTCAGCCTTCAATGATACTTGAGTAAGAAACAGACAATCCCACTCCTGTAATGATAAACTGTCTGAATTCACTCGCTGGTGGAGCAGGACTTCTTGTTGCAGACTGTTACCTCTGATGCATGAATCCTTTCCAGTGTCCCAGATGTGGTTCCTGACTCCATAACGTGATCAGGTTTTACTCCATCAAGCCCCAGGTGCTATTTCTGTAGTTCAACTCTGGCAGTTGCCTAAGGTGATGAACATCCTTGTGTTACAGCTCATACAAAGTCAATTTCAGTGTTCATTGTGTGTGGCTCTTCTATGTAATAAAACCATCTCCTCCTCTGCCATGTGAATTACTCTCAACTGTTGCCCTGCACACCCATTTTCAGTTTAGTTTGACCAAAAAAAGGCGATTACACTAACTGTTCCTAATTATGGGAGAGTAAGGGTATCCACACAGGGGGTCTGCCTAAGATTTAATTATGGAAAATGCTGCTTACTGTATTCTCAACACTTTCATAAGAGGGGTAAAGGCTACTGCTTGTCTTGTATGTGAAGGACTAAGGATGGAGAGTTTTAAAGTGAGTAACTGTTAATACACCATGTTGGGACCCACAGTGAGAATAGAAGTAAAAGGGAGGACTTCTGCTTGGTTATCAGCAGGTTGATAAATGAGCCTGCAGTTGAAACACTTTGCAAGAAGGAAGATATGAAAAGAAACATTTATGGGTTTATAAATTAAAAGATGATCAAACATCACTTGCTGCTCTGCAGTAGAGTTGGGACTGCACCATCTAATCCCTGTGTGGAGGAAAACTGTGCTTCAGCCGGCAGAAGGGTTGGCTTATGACTTGCTTGCCTCAGACCACCCCGAAATCACAGAGGAAAAGCATGTAAGGTTGGAAATGTTCTGCTTGCTGCAGTGCCTTCTCTTGCTTCTCTTGTTTTTAATTGTTATTACAGTTAAGACTTAGTTCTGAAACAGCAAGGCACACAAATCATCCTCTTCTAGTTCCTGTCCTCACTGAACTCTGGAACTGTTTGCCAAATGGAAGGTGTTTACAAGCCAGTGTCTTCATGGCTTGTATCTTCCTTGCTGTGCTGTTTTGTAGCCGCTGCTGGAGAGTGGGGTGTAGATATTTTTTTTTTTTTTTTTTTTTTTTCTAAATGAATGGTGTGGTCCACTAAAAATCTCAGGCCCCTATTTTATTAGATATGAGCAGCACAAGATGCATACTATTAGGTGAAGTATGAGGGGAGAGTTGGAAAATACGAATGGATAGCTGTTGTATCTTCCAGATTGCTTTAAGCTGAGACAAGAAATCAAGAATGTACTTCTTGTCTGGTTTCATTGGTTATGTGTTTTTTTTAAAATAAGTATTCGGGCTGTGATCCCCATCGTTGCTTTGATTAATCATTTTCTCCTTTGTTCGTGAGCCTTTGTGCCATTCTCTTCTGAGAGAAGCAGAGAACTACTTCAGTCTAACAGCTAATTTGATCACAATCCAGTGGTGAATTAATTCAACGAGGGGGAAAGTGCAAAGAGCATCCAACTCTGGAGACCTCTTCAAGAAATAAGTGCAAATAACTGAGTGTGTTTATATGCGTTTCCTGTAGTCTTCCTGCGGGTTCTCAGCTGTGCTGGAGAGAGGTGCAGAGCCTGTGATTATCAGAGGAAAGGGATGTCACTAAATTTGTCCAAGATTTCTGAAGGGGTAATCATGAACCCTCATTTTGTAACAGAAAAGGTAATTTTAACTTGGCATTTAAAAAGCTTTCCATAGGTGCTGTCCAGGGTTAGTATCCATGGGATTATGATGTATTTACACTGGAGGAAGGTGAGTATTTGCCTCATCTGCACATATTTGGTGCAGCAGAACTGGTGTGGACTGGCAAGACATGACAGTATTTGTATCTTCTGAAATGTCTGTAATCCTTTCTTCATTGTGTGTTTGAGAGATTTCTTTTCATGACACCCCCCAATAGTCTATGTTGGTGGATTCTGTCACGTGGCAGGGGAGGGTGTTGTATTTATTTTTCCTCAGCCTTGTGGTCTGGAATGATTCAGACAGAAAACATGCAAAGGCAGAAGTCTGGGATGTTTATAAAAAACAAGAGATGTGTTATCATCAGTTTCACTGAGAAAGTGCTTTTCTTCCCTTAGTGCTGTGTGAGGTGGAAACTCCCCAACAGAAAGATCTCTGCCAAAGGAGAGGAAAATCCTCTCATAGCAGAGCTCTGTGACCCACCAGACCCAGCTGAAATCTGGGTGTTTTAAAAGACTTGAAAGAGTTTGCAGGAAGTTTTTATTGTCCCTTATCAGAAGGAGAGTTGTTGACTCACGTTTTGCTCATTGATTTTGTCGTCCTTCATTTCTGAGAGCTGCATCTAGTGGATGCTTCTGTTTCAGTTTAGGTGCTGGCTCAGTTCTCCTGGAGCATTTCTTGTGATGCAGTACGTTTGATACCTGTCACTTTGTGCCAAGTAAAATGGCAAAGGATTGAGTAACTCACAAGGTGGGGTATATAACAATAAAAGTGCTGTTAAAATTATGCTAAAAAATGCAATAATAAAATTTAGTGTACTTTTTATGGCCGAAAGAGGTGGGAATCAAAATGTTGAAATAGGGTGCTCTTACATTTTTATTTAGGCTGTCATCTCTCATTTTTTTTATGGAAAAAAAAAAAACTGTAGTGAGAAATGAGACCCAAAGAACCCAAGATCCTTTGATTTCCATAGTGTTCTTAATATTTTCTTTTTCCCCTCTCTTTCAGGACAGGAAAAATGTAAATTGGCACAACTATGCCAAATACTTTGGTGTTTGATGGGCAAAACCCGACACCCTCCCGTCCCTGACTGTGCTGAAACAGCATCTAGTTCTAATAAGGATATGGATTAACTTCAAGGGGAGCTTTCACTGGATACATTTCTATTTTCCCGTCTGCTTAGGAAATAATTTGATACAAAGATGACATTTTTAAAACTCTGATTTGGTCCTACATGTGTCTTCTGAAAAATTCTAGAAATTAAGAGGCATGTGACAAAGTTAATTTGGGGTTAAATGGTATTGGTTAGTTCTACTGGGAAGCATGCCTTATTCATGAGGTCACTAATTAAGGTATATTTTGTATGTTTGCAATTCAGAAACAAAGGGATGGAGTCAGACCCTTTGGTTGTGTAGATTTTTGTAGTTTCATTAATTTAATGGAGTCGAGGTCACTTACATGAGCTGATGAACCTCAAGAACGTTCAAGGGGACTTTATGACCCCCTAACAGATTGTTTGTCTCCTCTCCCTTTCCCATCTTGCTCACATCACAACTTGTATTTTCAGTTTCTCTGCCTTTTTCCCTTCGCTGCCTCCAGTTGAGAACTGAAAGAAGCTTTCAGAGTGTATGAAGCTAGTGATACAGCACAGCTTGTCCCAAACCACCGCCTGGAGGCAGGTTTAAAGGCATCAAAAAGAGCAAGCTATGAAAAAAACCCTCACAGAGTAGTGAGATCAGAACTGCCCCATCCTTTGCTTTTTGATAGGGGCTGCTTATTTACAGATGAAGGATTCAGTACCAACAGAATTGGCATTACAGTTTGCCTGCCCCTATCACATCTGCCTGGAGGATGACTCTGGCAAGAAAGCTTTCAAGACTTTAAAACTTTTTGCGTGTGTTTTACATCAGATAAAACTTTAGGAGTTACATTTAAGTAACGTTACAGAGATTTCTCTCTCCAACACATTAAGAAGCAGTCTTTGTTCTTACTGTCAATAGCACTTCTTTGCCTAACAGTGGGAATGCGCTTCCTCTTTGGGTATGCTCAGCTTGTGGCTACTCTAACAGCCTTCCATAAATCTGTACCCATCTCTAATGGAGCTCTACCCACTGGGCCAAGGTAGGCATTTTAGCTAGTTGCTTTTCCACCTCTTCAGTTCTGCAGACCCCCTTTTGGCCTGAGGCGTGATCTGCTCTTCCCCGGTCTCACAGGATGATTCTTTTTGATTCATTGGTGGGTGTTTAAGTCAAATTCAGCAATGTGGTTCATTAGTCATGAAATGATGAAGGATCTAACTGAAATGAGTGGTAGCATCACACTGCTTCTCTCTCCAGTGGTGATAACTATATTCTGTGATACCTTCTCAAATCAGGCCAAGAGTCTATGACTCGTGTACAGCTGGCTGGCCCAGAAGATCTTCTTTTTCTCCGCTTCATTAGACTTGGGACTCCCAGCATCTCCCTGCCATGTCCACAGCTAACAGGTATACCCACAGTCACACACCCAACCTACCCTCTATTCTCCAGCAAAACCCTTCTGCTGGCAGAACCTTCAGAAATCCCCTGCTGCTGGCCAGGGGGACATTAGTTTTGAGATTTCAAGGCAAGTGTGACACCGATGACAGCTCATGCTAGAATGTTGACAGCCTCTAAGTTGGGCTTGATGCAAGCATCGCTCAGGGATGCTTAAGGTTTGGGGAGGATTTGGGGTTCACTTCTGGAAAGAAGCAGCAGGACAGGAGGATACCACTAGTTGTTAGAGCACCTGGAGGGAAACGAGTGATGCTGCTGGATGAAGTGATTGGCTTGTGCTTGTTTTAATGTGGATTTACATGTTACTGGGATCTCGTTAAAACTCAAGGCAGCCTTGTATTTAGCAGCTGTGTTCTGGGATGCAAGGTCTCAGGAGTTGTACTTATCTCTGTTTCCATGACACCAGAAATACAAGAAAAATTGGTGCCAGAGGTGTCATATCAGGTTGTGTTTTCTGTTAATAATTGAGGTCTCTGGACTGTTGTCAAGATTGCATTGAGGTTTTTGATGACCAATCAAGATATCAGGGAGGTCTTAATTCCGGGCGCTGATTGGAATGATTGCCTTCGGTTAGCTGAGTTTGTGAGAAATTGGATTTGGGTTGGAGAGAGGTTGTTGGGGAGCAAAATATGGAGGAAATCTGCCCTGTGACTCTGGGAGGAGAATTGGTGCTGGTCAAGCAACTGGCTTATGGTTGGTGTTAAATTTAAAACTGGTTTGGTTCTTGAACGGCTGACGCTCAGGATGTCAGCAGCTGCCTCATTTTGTGAAGTGTGAAAATGAGAATCACTTGAAGGAGAGTCTGACTGCAATTAGTTCTGTTGCACACGTGGCTCTGAAGGCATTGGAGCTGAGGTTGGTTTTTGATGTTAACTATGGACTTGTGTTTTATCTGTTCTACTCTGATCAATTAGTTTATTGCTGAGACTGTAGGTAAGTGAAGATGTTGGGTCTGCAGCAGCATTACAGTGAGGGACTACCCTCCAAATGTGTTCCAGAATATTTACAGCTTAGTTTTCCCCTAATTTCTTTTTTTTTAAGAAGCTGTGCAAAAGGGACTGAGCGGAAGTGGAGCGTTTATAAACTGTACAAATATTTTGTCCAAATTTTGCCGTGGATTGGTGATGTTAATGGTTGAATTTGTTCTGGACCTTCAGTATTAGCCAAAAAATATCCCCTACCAACCCCCAAAAACAGAAATGAACCTGTCAAACACTTCAACTGAAAACCAAGTCAGAGGAAATTTTTCATAGTTGCTTGTGACAGAGTTAATTTCTGTTGATAACTATAACAAGAAAGCGTTTCAACACACAGCATTTCAGCCAGCCTATGAAAGGCGCTGTTAAAAAGAGTCTGTGGCAAAATATCTCATGGTATTCAGTGTAACTTTCTCTCTTGTTTCTTTTTGCCTTTTTTTTCTAATTTGTAATTTGTTCTTTGACTTTAGTTTTATGCGCTCATGTTAAGCAAGAAGCATATTTTAGTGGTTTTTGGTGGGTTTTTTACTAACTGAAAGAACTTTGATTGTGCAAGTCTGGGGTGTAGTCATACGTAAGTCTGCAGTAAGTAGTCAAAAATCCCCTATTCCTATGAATGAATGGATTTATCATCCAAGATAGTCTGTTGAACATGACTTTTTATAAGAAGGCTTAGTGTTCTGCACGTGGCACGTTCCAGCAGCTCCATTCATTAGCGTTTGATGAGCATTCTCAGCTCCTGCCAGGCCGTTGCTTCCCATTAGTCAGACTGCCTGGAACCGAGCCTGGCACTGGGAACATCAGCTTCTGTCACTGTCTTCTGCAGTCTTCTGCATATGCCTTCTTCATTTGTTGTTTTTTTTAATAAATGGCAAGTGATAATGTTTTCCCAATAGCCCTCACTCTGAAAAGGTAATTTTGCCGTTGTTTTTGTTGGATTTAGGCTGATTTATGCAGATTAATATTGCACCCTTTACTTTCCAAACATTACCACCCATCCTTAATGCGAATAAGTGAAAAATAATCGTGTGAATAGTCCATGTTGTTCTACACAACTGCTTTGATTATGGGTCAAACAGATATAAATGCAATTACTTTTTATTATCTTGAATCTTCCCAAACAGAAGTGGACCATTGTCTTGCTCCTCCTGATAATCACTCAGGGCATCTGCGAGCGGATCAGTGCTATCACAGTTCTCTGAATAATAATGCTGTTTGAGACCATTAATAATAACTCTTTTGTCACTTGATTGCAATGATTCAGTCCTACAGGGTGAGATTTATGAGGAGAGAAAGGAACAGGAGTTGACCGAGGGAGAAAGCAAATGAATGCAGGGAAACTGGGAGGAGGTGTGGAGCGAGGGCTCTAATAAGACACAAAATAGCAAATCTCTTCCTCTCATTAAAATCATCAATTACCTCCACCAGTCTCTTGGCTCTGCCGTTCCATTTGCAATCTTTGCCACCTGCTTCCTTTCAGCAGGAAGAAACAACTGTCTCTTGGTATCTTTTGGAGAGTGTGGAGGGAAGGAAGGAAGGATTTCTTTTCCCTGATTTTTTTAAGCCTGGTGCCCCCACACCAAAGCGTTTGGAAAGGCCTCAGGGAGCTTTGGCCACGTCTAGTTTCCCAGCAGTGGTCTGGTAGTGCTGTTAATTCCATATAGTCAGTGGAGCTCTGGAGCACCCCAGGGTTTGTTCATACTGGAGCAGAAACCTGGTGAAATGTCTTGTGGATTATTTGAGCAAAGCTGCTTTCTTCCTTCTCGCCCACTTGAGCCTGAGATGAGTGCTTGCTCCTGGGCTCCAGGGCAATTTCTGCTCCCTTTGCACTTGGAAGAATAACAAAAGGACACTGACTGTGAGGAGACGATAGTGCTGTTCATTGAGGCATTCACAAACACAATAACATCTCCAAAGCTCTAAGGGCTGTGAAATTTAGGAGTTTGTTGTTGAAAATGTAATTTCTGGAAGAAAATAATCCTCATTTTTCCAACCATCCTGGCATTTTCATAGGTGACATGATATCATCACTTATTACAAAACTACTGTTATTCACATATTCAAAACTTGTCTTTTTTCTGTTTTCAGGCAAGTCAACTGATCGACGTGGAAGACCTGCTGTCACTCATTGTAGGGCCTTTTAATTAAGTTACATGATTTACTGTCAAGAATCTTCTGTTAGTATGTCGTTCTTCTCAAGCTGTCTTTGGCACAGCTCTCTAGTGGCATGGTTAGAAATCTGTTTCCAGCCAAAAACCTTCACAGTAGCTGCTGCTTCTGGGTTTGTTGCACTTAATTTGTTGAAGTAAGATTTAAAATAATGGGAGGGGGTTAATTCAATTAATCATAGAATCATAGAATGGTTAGAGTTCAAAGGGATCTTAAAGCCCCCCCAGTGCCACCCCCTGCCCTGGGCAGGGACACCTCCCACCACACCAGGTGGCTCCAAGCCCCCTCCAACCTGACCTTGAACCCCTCCAGGGATGGGGCAGCCACAGCTTCTCTGGGCAACCTGGGCCAGGCTCTCACCACCCTCACCCCAAACAACTTCTTCCCCACATCTCAGCTCCATCTCCCCTCTTTCAGGGTCAAACCCTTCCCCCTGCTCCTATGGCTCCCCTCTCTGGATATTTCTCCACTTAACTTGGATTTTGAGGTGAAACCCTTTCTTTCTATTAAATGTTTCAATTTATTTTGAAGTCTTACAAGGTAAGAATTGAAACGCTATTGCAAGCATGCTTTGTTTAATCATACTGAAAATACCCACCAACTTTTGGAAGTTTTAGGACTGGAAAGGGAGCAGTATTTTCTTGCACAGATTCAGGACTCACAGGACCAAGACGATGGCATGTGGTGACACAGAAGACTGATGTGTTTCAGAGTGTTACTTCATCACTGCTTGGTTGTTAAAGCTAGACTGAGGCCTTGGATGGAAAAACAAAAAGTAAGCAAGGCCTGCTGTGGGCATAGAGATCCAGAGGAAGGACTAATTTTGCATAAACTCCTACCATATGGTAGCATGGTGACTTAGAGGCTCTGTGGCAAGCTAAAAATTAGAGTTTGGGGTTGGTTTGTTGGGGCAGTGGGTGATTGTTGCTTACTACTGAAAATATCACACCGCAGGTGGGCAGGATGAGGTCTGGCATGGGCACAGCTAATGGGTGGGGCTGGAGTTACAGATAAGGGTACCTAAAGAGCACAGTTATTTCTCAATATATCAATTATGGCAGCAAAAGGAAGAGACAGCCTCTGGTAGCGCTGGATTTATTGCAGGCTTTGCAGAAGAAAAGGATTCACGTTAGAATATGGTAAGGAAAGAAAAGATGAGCACTAACTACCCAGCATTTTAAAGAGCTGACTCATGCTCATGGAGTAAGTATTAGAATGAGATGGACAGAGATTTGGGAACAACAGTCTCTCTTCTTTGCTGTGTCTTGGGAAGCTTCAGGGCTCCGATGAAGAATTTGTTCTCAGCAATGACTCTTGTTAATGATGGGAGGGAAAATACTCATATTGGGGTTTGGTGTGTTTGTGCTCACTTCGACTGCTGAGGGGCTTCATTGGCAAGGACTATAACCCTTCAGTATGGCTGGTCCTGCAGGCATCTCTGGTTCACAGCAAAATTTGACCTCTCCCTGTATCTCCAGAATCTACAGAAAACTTGACCTAGGGGTGGATTTTGTAAAACCACCAAGTGGAGGTTTTTATCTGCTGGTGCATTTTGTAACGCCTAGAACCTGAGGGCCCTCTCTTCCTGTACCTCTTGCAAACTCTGCATTACTACACCAGGTGCCTATTTTGGGGATGTTCTGTAATTCATGACCTGTTATGGGGTACATGTGTATTGCTGAACTTGTTAGAAATTTGGATTTAGTATTAGAATTTAGGGCTTTGGAATTTAGGGCTGTTCACTACAATCTTGCAAAGCCTAAAGGACTGGAATAGTGTGTCCAGTTCTGGGCCCCTCAGTTCCAGAAGGACAGGGAACTGCTGGAGAGAGTCCAGGACAGGGCTACAAAGCTGCTGAAGGGAGTGGAGCATCTCCCAGAGGAGGAAAGGCTGAGGGAGCTGGGTCTCTTGAGCTTGGAGAAGAGGAGACTGAGGGGTGACCTCATGAATGTTTATCAATATGGAAAGGGTGAGTGTCAGGAGGATGGAGCCAGGCTCTTCTCAGTGACAGGCAATGACAGGACAAGGGGCAATGGGTACAAGCTGGAACAGAGGAGGTTCCACTGAAATATGAGGAAAAACTTCTTCATGGTGAGGGTGAGGGACCACTGGCAGGGGCTGCCCAGAGAGGTTGTGGAGTCTCCTTCTCTGGAGACATTCCAAACCCACCTGGACACGTTCCTGTGTGACCTGCTCTGGGTGTTCTGCTCCGGCAGGGGATTGGACTGGATGAGCTTTCAAGGTCCCTTCTAATCCCTGAGATTCTGTGATTCCGTGACTGGAGTGATGACTGCTCTCAGCAAAGGTTGTTTATTAATAGGTCAGATTTTCCTGCGGCTGTGAGCAGGAAAGGCAAGGTGTTGGGTTAGGAATTCTGCAAGCTAGGACTGTGTGACCATTTATTTATGAGCGTGTACGTAAAGCTTCCAAGAACTACCAGGACTCCTGCACTTATTTAGCTGTAGTTGGTGGTGTTGTGATTTTGAGCCATCTTTTTATTTTAAAGGCATGATTATAGGAAACATTTGAGGATATTTCAGGAGCTCCATTTGTGGTTGGATCTCACTCAAATTGCAGCAATCAAGTGAGGTTTCTTGCTAGTAAAGCCTAATGCCTTCTGGTCAGCCTAACTGCAGCTGTAATATTGTGGCTGGGACAGGTTTTCCAGGAAAGCAGAGGCTAATGGCTGGTGCTCTGCAAAGCAGAGACCACCCAACTCTTTGCAAAGCTGAGGTGAATGCTTGTAAAAGTACTGCAAAACTATTATTCTTGTGGGTTATTGTTGAGTGCATGTTAGTTGTCATGAAGGACGTGCAGTGAAGTTGTTGCTGGAGTCTGCTGTTCCTAAAGGAGAACACTTTGTTCTGTATTAATAGAGCTTCCCAAGCTACCAACTCCCTTTTTTCTGGCTTTGCTGTGGGTATCTGGGGTACTGTTCTCATTTAGATTAAGTACTGCCATCACACTTGGCGTCAGAACTAAGTTTCATGATAAGAGGGACTGAGGAGCTGCATTCCTAAGTTTTGTATCATCTATGTGATTAAAATGAAGCAGTAGCTAGAGAGGCTGATGGGTTCTGATGACTTTTTTTCCCCCCCAGTTATAACCAGCATATTGCTAATACAGGGTTTCAATTTAGACTTTTGTTCTGGTTTCAAACTATACATGCTGAAGCACCTTGGTTACTGCTGTCCATAAAGCCTACAGAGAAAGGGATAATAGCACTTACCTGTGTGGCCTTTACCACATTCTAATTAATTTGTTGTAACCCCTGGGACCACCTAGAAGACCAGAATTAGGGCTGCACTTACGGTGAGGCATTGGTTGTTGGGTTTTTCCTCTTTCTGGGCTGGGATGGAACTGGGTGGGTTCTGGTGGGCTGTCTGCAGGCTGGCAGGGTTTTAAGCTCAGGATTAATTTAAAGAATGGGGTCAGGTTTTACTCAGGCTGGAATTGAGGTACCATGTTTGGGCACACAAGGACTTTGTAATGCTGGTACTAGAAATACGTGGCTCTTGTGAGCTTTGTGTTTCTAAGTCAAGGTTCGTGTTGATAGCAGTGGCTGTGCTGTATTTAAGATTGATTCAGGTAAGGGTCGATGTTTAACCTCAGATTTAAGGTTTGGGTCCACATGCTGATTGGAAACAGTGTTAGGATGAGTGGTATCAACCAAAGCAGATCATTGCTTTGTAGAGTGGAAAATCACAAACAACTACATCAGGAAATAAAGATTTTCAACATCAGGAGGCAAGGACAGACACTGCTTCTCATTCACCTTAGTGCATAATAAATGCATAGTTAATAGACATAGCAGTCAGGCTGCTCTTTACATGTTTTTTTCCAAGCTGTAGTTTCCATAGATGTATTTCCTCCCCCCCCCCCCTTTTTTTTTTTTTAACCCCACCTCATGTTCTTGAGAATAAAAATGGGAGTTTATTTCATCTGCAGACTGAGTTTGGGGATTGAGTTCTTTTAATGGAGAAGCTGAGGCAAAGACAGCTGTGTTTTGTGGCATCCTGAGATTTTTCTGTCTCATCTTGTGGTTTCCTCCCAGTCTATAGCTATTGTGGAGGGTGATGTTTGCGTCTGAGTGAACAGAAGGTGGACCTGGACATTCACGTGGGCATTGTTGGGAGTTTTTACTCTTGTTTCACCATCTGTGGGCAATTTGCTCTGGAAAAATGCAAAAAGTACTGCTGACAAAGATGTTAAAAACAGCTCTCAAAAGAAATAACTGTTTTTAGAGGAAGATCAAATCAGTCTGAAATGAAGAAAATCCCTTCCGCTGTACAGAGATCTTTAACACGATGCAGCCACACGAAAGACCAATTCCAGGTCAGTCTGTGTTAAAGAGGATTGGGAGGTAACAAAATTCTCAGGGACAGAACAAAGGATTTGGGCCAGTTTCTCTGCATTCAAATCCTCTTCCAAGTGCAGTTCCAAACTGCAGGTTCCAGCCCCAGCACCCAAACCCACAAGTTTTTTTGGGGGAATTATGGAAGTCTGAAGAGTCAGGCAATGCAATTGACCTTTTGGTTCTGGCAAAGAGCAGCTTAGCAGGGAAGGAGTTGCGCTATTTAATTGTGAGCTGGGGTCACTGCCAGGCTGGTAAGCAGAAAATGCCCCAGAAAGAGTTTACATCTTTTCCTATCTGTCCTTCCTCCATAAGCAAAGCTCCTAGTAAAATTCTGCAGGGGATGAAGAGAACAAATCTCTTCTTCATATCTTCCTAGCACGGCAAAAGAAGAGGATTTGTAAAGTTTTTGCTGCCAATAAATTGGATACCGTGGGATTTCCATGCATAGCATCCATGTGAGGCAATTTGCCTTTGAAACTCTCTAGAAAAGATGTGGAAATAGCAATGTTTTATAACGCCAGAGAGAAGTAGAAGCTAGCATAGTCCCTGGGTATTGTGAGATTTGCTTTTAGCCCTCACCATCGTAATGGGGTTTAAAGAATATGAGTGAAGGCAGGCAGAGGAGGTCTTGGTATGTCCAGTTATGTGTGTGAAGAAAGAAAATCCCAGTTGTCTTAAGCTTGATAAACATGGAAGGTGAAATATATGCCCTCTGGTACTTAGAATGTATGTTCTCACTGTCCCAGAAGAGGCACCGTTTGAGGATTTAATGTAATTTCACTGCACTGGCCTGCAAACAGCTCTTTATTTTCCCAGTTACAGGTTACATCTGGCATCCAGGCAGTCTCGGGTGTACCCCAGACACTGACTCCTCTTCATCTCCTGGTAGAGAAAGACCTGCTGATGAGAATAGTCAGAGTCAGGTGAATGCTCAGATTTAAGACAAAAGGTGGAAACTAGTATTGCTAAATGTAGTAAAGACATGTATGTATTGGGTAGCTTTGGTCAGTGCTGGCAGCAATGTGCTTTTTGAGCTCACAAGGAAAATACCATTTTACAGTTGATGCTGCAAGTAAAGACGCTTCGAATCACTGTATTGTTCCTTTACAGCTTTTCAACTGTAATTGTGCAAGTAGGGAAGAGGGAAATATTTGCAGTGTGGAAGCTGCCAGGTTCCTCTTGGCTCTCGTGTTGAAGTCCTGTGTCTGCTGTGTGTGGCAGTTACTGCGTTAGCTGAGCTTTCCAAAAACCAGCTTGCCATCTGCCCATCCAGCACTAATGCTTTTCCTCAGGCAGCTCTCAAGATATCACTTTGAAGCCTTCGTGCAATCACTTTCATCAAACCATTTCTAAGTTCCTTGGTGTGTGTGTGTCTGTATACTCTTATGCACAAGAACATAACATTGTCTTTATTAAAAAATAAATACCAGCAGAGAATGTCTTAACAGAAAAAAAAAAAATGCTAAGAATCTGAGTGAGAAAGCAAGCTATGGAGAGAAAAAGCCCAGATGATATGGAGGCAGCCACAGAAAACTTGGCTTTTGCTCCCTTGGGGTAAAAGGGGACGTTTTGAAACTGTCCCCAACCAAGGTAAGGATGCCTACGGTGTGTCTTGTTCTTAGGGAAAGCAGAAGCTGATGGGGATGAACCCCAGACCTGTTCTTGCTGTAGCCTTTATCTGATGTTGGGCAAGTCTTACTAGTTCTGCAGATATTGATAGCAACACGCTTGTCACTTTGCCAAGTGCCTGAGGAAATATTCTGTCGTCTTGATTGTCAACTGTGAAGAGCAGTCACAACTAAAAGTCAGTAGATACACTCTAAGCTGCTAAAAGAATATTAAAGAGTCCTCTAAAGAAAAAGACCGCAGACTCTTCTCTCTGGTTACTTCAACTAGTGTGTGTATGTAACATTGCTACTGCTGTGCCTTAGATCCTAAGCTGTAAAAGAAATTCTGTGAGTGGGAAGTGATTAATGGTGATGGAGCAGTTGGGTGGTGTGGTGCTTGTGCTGTCAGCAAGCTGGCAGAGCAGTGGACACGTCCAGATTCACAGCAGGTGGAGGGCAGAGAAAGTTGATCTGACTGTAAAAAGGGCAAGCAGGAAAAAAAAGAAATAATTAGATATTAAGAGGAAATTATTCAGTGGATTGAGAGTGATAGAGGAAAATAAGCTTGGTTTGCATCTGCAGGCAGGGTTATGGCATGTATAGCTGAAGGGACACCATGTGGCGTTATCTGGGGTTGACTGTGCCTGTGTCACCTCCCCTGATTTCTCTAACGTAGTGAGCTGCTGACAGAAGTGGGAAGAGGAGGCTGTGCCAAGCGCTGCTTTGGTAGGAGCAAATGAAGTGCAGGATGATAAATGTGGTTAGATGTGTCCTGTAACAGCCTTCACTACAAATTGCGATGCCTCCTCTCTTTACTGACAGACCTGCTCATAAATTATAGGTGTATTTCCTTTCCTTCACCCTGTTCTTGGCCAGTGGGATGGAGACTTTCCCTGTGTCAAGAAGGCCAAAGCCCACCCCTGCTACCTAAAGAAACCCGAGGCTGAACCCTGCAACCCACCATCCTTTTGGAGGGTGGTAGAATGTTTCCTTTTATTTCTGAAGGAAAATCAATGACTTAAACATTGAAATCCTGAAGGTGAGGTCTTAGGGTGAGTGCAAAGTAAACTCTTCCTAGAAATTTGGTCAGAAGTTGAGTGGGTGCTGCAGTAACCCTAGTTCTGGAGGTTGTGGTCTCTGAAAAACTCAGGGAAAATTCCTTCTGCTGCCTCCCTTCTTGGTGCTTTCCCAGCAGCTATTTCCCAGAGTGAGATTTATGTACTCAGTAATTTGCTGCTGGAAGCAGAATGTCAGCACGGATTCTTCTGAGTAAAGCTAGCTCTCATTAACTTGTCTGAAATTCATGCCCACTAATGTGGCTGTTTTCTTAAGCTCTTACCTTAAGGTCTGATGTAGAGTGTCATTGGGAGAAGGCAGTATCCTATCAGTCAGTCTGAAAAACACATTGCATGCAGATCGCCTTGCTTTTAAATGCTTCAAGTCAAAGTAGCAAATAATTAGCATCTCGCAAGCATCTGACCCTTTGGGCTATTTGAGCACGAGGGAGCACAAAAGCATTAGTAAGTTGGAAGCAATGAGAATTTCGAGTACAGGCTTTCTTTAGGCCTCTTCCTGAGGAGATAAATATTTGCCTCATTTGTAAGGAAAGCAGGAAAAAAGCGTACAGAATATCTATTTGATTTGCAGAGTGGGGAAGTAGCATATTAGTGGTGACTGATGTGCTTGCTTATTCTTTGCAAGTGCATTTGACTGAAGTGTTTTAGGGGGAGCTGGCTCTTGCTGCTGGGCCCCGGCCCTCGTTAGAGAACACCTGCAGTGCCCCGGCAGAGTTGGAAAAACCACTTCCCAGGCCCTGGGAGGGTAATTATATTTCCAGCTGAGGGGGAAAAAAAAAACCCTCCAACTGGGATGAGTGGTCTCTCCATGTATTCTTGGATTGGAGAGACACTGTGTAAGCACTGCGCGTTCCGCGACGACGTGAGAATAGCCCCTCTTCCAAGGGTCCTGCGCAAAAAGCGCTGTCTGTGCGCAGAGGAGTGCGATGTGGAGAGTCCTCTCTGATGTTCTGTGTGGCACAAGACTCCCCTGCCATACTGCCGGGCCACAACCCAACAGCCTGCATCAGGCAAAGATGTCCTCAAGCAACCGTAGAGGTTGGCAGGGACCGCGGAAGTGATTAAGACTACTTTGGACCTCTTCGCCTCGGAATACAGTCTCTCCGCTCTCCTGCCCCTTCTCCTTTTTCCTGTCCCTCTTGAGAGGGGTTTCTCGTGGAGGTTGGGTGTCACATCCCTTTTATTGTGTTAATACTGGTGTGGGGCCACATTAGTATTCAGCACTCGAGTTCTCCATCAGTAAAACTGAGAGGGTGATTATTTCTGCCTTTGTGCAGTGTGATTTCTAAACAACTTCTGAGATTTCAAACGCACCTGGCAGCAAGAATAGAGTATTTGAAGTGCAGAGCATTGACTTGCAGCCCACGGTCCCCCGGATACCTGGTGGTTTGTGAGATCCTTGTGCGTCAGGGAAGGTAAGGTAATGAAGGAACGGCAGTTTCTCGTTGGAGTTGAGTTTGCCGTTAGGAGCGAGGCACCTTCAATGCAGAGTCCACAAACCAAGGAGCCTTTGAATCGGATTGTTATGTGTCCCGTGTGCGTTTGTTTGTCTGAGGGTTATTGGCTCTGCTCCACGTTAATGAGATTTTTATGCTGTGGATTACCCTTGTTCCTGAACGGCAGCGGTATTGCTCACTGCCGCTGCGATTTCAATAGCTTGAATATCAAGCACCAGGAGTTCCAGTGGGGCTGAATTGCCCTAAAGTAAGCAGTGAGTAAAAAGCAATGCAGAGCTTAATAATAATAATGTTTTCTGTGCATCTCCATTGGAAACAGAGTCCAGAAGAGAATTGGTGCCTGATGTGTTCATTGGGTTATGTCCCTGCCTTGGCTCACAATTTCAGCATTCAGGATCAGGTCTCGTGGACTTCCATCAAGACCTGCACCGAGTTCTTGAGCTGGAGAAGGTGACCCTCAGCTGCAAAATAGTCTGTGTGAAAAATGATGTATCATTTATTCAATATTTAGAAGGCCTTATCAACTTTTCAGGAGATGTTAAATTCACTCTGGTATTGTAGGGTGCAGTTCTGAATGATACCATCTGCTTGATGATTTCTACTTTGCACTGTTAATGTGCTCAGCATGTTTCTTCTTCATGGATTTTATCTTGCTTTTTTTTTTTTTTTCCTAGCTGTATTTACATTCTTTTTTGCCCACCATCTGCAGGACAAGTTTGTTAGCCACCTGCAGGGTGGTGGTAGGAATTGGCTCCTTTATTACTGTTTCTCGACAGGACACTGGGGATAGGAAATGGTCACCTTTTGCCGTGTGCAGTGAGCTGTGTCGACTGATAAAATTAATGCCTAGTCTTCCCGCAGTCCCTTTGCTCCCCTGGTGTGTCGTGGCACCCAGTTCTTTGCCTGTCACCTCGGGCTGTCACAGCACCTCCAGAAATGATGCTGTTCCCGTGCTGAGCTCTCCCAGCAGTGTCTGGGTGATGCCCTGCTGCTTCACGTTGGAAACAATACATGGTTTATCCGATACAGAGCAGGGAAAAGGGAAGAAGCATCATTTTCTCTGCATCTTAAGCCTGAAGGGGTAGTAATTTTTTTTTCCTATAGTGTTCTCTTAAAACTATACATGCTGTGTAGTATAATCCTGCCTACCTGACTTTGCCTTCTCTGCATTTTATAGCTGCTACTGTTAGGAAACAACCGCTGCAGCTTTTATTGGAGAAATCTCTTTGGATTTGTTAAGTAATGCAAGGAAAAAGTGTCTGTGAGGCAGTGGGAAGGCTCAACTGTTTCTTAGAGGCTTAGTGTCCGCTGCTAACCCTGCAGAGCAGCAAAATGTGCTGCATTTTGTGGTTTGCTTGTAGTTACTGTACCAAGGCACTTTGACTTGAATCCATCATTATCTTTCTGTTTGGAAAGTGCCAAAAATACCCAGGGTGTTCTGTAGCACGTGACCAGCTCAGGTCCAAGAGTTGTTAAGTCCTTATTTCATTGAGTTTACAGAAGGCTGAGAATTCCTTGCAAAATAAGGCTGGAAATGCTGGGGCAGTTTTCTGTTAAATTATATTGTAAAGAGAAGTATATATATTAAAATAAAATAGCAGGGAAAGCAATTTCCCTTCCTCCTGGGAAAGTTATATTATCTGTGTGAATGTGTAATAAACATGAGAAATATAAATAGTGTCATAACAAATGTAATTTTTTTGTTGCCTTAGGGCATTGGTAGGCGAGAGCCCTGTTCTCCCTTTGGGGACACCTGGGCAGAGGCTGCTGTTACAGCCTGTGCTGGGATTTTTCGGGAGCAGAATCTTCTCTCTCTGCTCTGACTTAAGGTATTTGTGAGAGAACAAACACCATGTGAAAATCTGGCCTGATAGCTATGAAGTACTTTACCTTCAGACATCTTTATGACTATGAATATTGAGCTTTCTCCCCCCCCCAGAAATTAGCGAGTTTTTTTTTCAGTTGAGAAGGAAGAATTAAACCTTTGGATGGAAAAATCTTACAGCCAAAGACTTTTTTTTTTTTTTAAAAAACCCCAACCTTCACTAATCATGTGATGCTTCCAAAAGCCATCTACAAGCAAAGCTCCTTTTGCCATCTCTGTTTTTTGTCCTTGTGGGACAAAGGGTAATATAGAATGGGCCATATTGATATAGATCTCCTTCGTGACTATAGATACAGTGAAATGTGCCATTGAATTGAATTGTGCATTCCAGTCTAAGTGCATCCAAATGAGAACTGCCCTGGTGTGCAATTATTATCTTTTCCCAGATAAATTACAGCTTTGTCAGAAAGGAGATGGACTTGATTTTAGGCTTCAGGATAACCTTAGCAACAAGGTACTCTGCTGTTGAGAAGCCTGCGTGGAGCATAATTAATCTCTGGCAGGACTTCACCGATTTGTGTAGATTTAAACCAGAAATTAGTTGGCCTCCCAGTATTTTACAGCAGGTAAGGGGTCAGCAGTCCAGTGATAAATTGGATTATGTGGTAAAGCACATTAAAATATATCTTCAGTTCCAGTCCCTTTGGTGTCCTTCCCTGAAAATTGTTTCCTTCTATTTCAGTTGTTTTTTTTTTCCCCTGGGATCGTTGTTTCTGTGGATGTGAGCAGCACAGTGGGATATAGGCAGCAAGATTCCACCTGTGGCATTTTTAACAACCGGAAAACAGTTTAAAAGTACAAGTTGCTTATGAAACAATACTATCTTGTCACAACTGTCTACAACTGGGGGAGTTTGGGGGTTTATTCAGTCACAAAACATGATTTTTTTGCTGCATTGTGGAGCTAAACTGTGCAGACTATTTCCAGAGCTGCTTCATGCCTTCCAATGAGCTGGACCAACACAGGGTAAATATTTCCTTTTCCCTCTCCTGGAGTTTGTGTTCAAGAAGTCAATAGGTTAATGGTCAAACTGAAATCCCACAGATTAATGGAGTGTACTGTGCACACACTAGCTTAGCTCGTTGCTCACACCGAGATTTACAAAGTGAGGCCCATAATGTGTATTTTAACTGAATTAAACCTTTCTCACTGCCTGTAATAAAGCAAAGCTGTGATCATGGTACAGATTTCACCTGTACCATGATCACTTACTGTTCAGGTCCTGTCTCCTATTCTGCTGGCAAAACTTTATTAGGTGAATGTAACCTTTTATTTCACAAGCACATCGGTCTAACGTGAGTAATCACATCCAGCACCCATTTAGTCCCCTGAAGAGACATGATTTTCTGTTCAAAGCTCTGGCAGTGGTGGCTGTTCTCCACACAGGCAAAAATAAGGAGCTGTTGCCCATCTGGCATTGGAATTCTTTTCTTTGTAAACTTGACATTTAAGGCCACATCGAAGGTAAACGCTCAGCACGCTCTGCTCATGCTGCTTAAATTCTTCCTTGCTCGGGGACAAGCAGAGCTGCTGTCCCTGCAAATGCCACCTCGCTCAGGGAGCTGTGTACTTGCAGCTATTTATAGGCCAAAACACCCGCCAGCAGCTGTGGCTCCCCCTGTGCCATGTCTTGAGTGTTTTCTGGAAATGGGCTTTAAATGCCTCGTCTGTGTGAATATTTGCCATTCCAGACCAGTGGGACGGAGTGCTGTTGAACGTTTAGGCTTGTTGGCTTAAAAGTTTGATTGGAAAAGTCACTAAAAAAATAACAATAATACTACTCAAAAAAATCAGTTTGTCCAACTGGTGCTTTCACACACCCTTTGACAGACTTTGTTTGAGGTTCTCATCTGTTTTTTGAGCAGATAATAGCACCGTCTAAATTCAGCCTGGCTGATCACAAAGGCTATTATGTGAATATTTATTCTTTCCTTTCCTGTGTGATAGCCTAATCTTCAAACTGGCAGGAGCTGTTTCTTAAATTCTCTTTGAGAAAACCAAATTAGATGAGCAGCTGGAAAAGGAGAGCATAATTCTGTTTGGAGCAGATAGCGCTGATAGTCTGCTCGTGCGACCTAAACATTGCAATATCCACACAGCCTACGAGAAGTCTGGTCGCGTGTTCTGAGATGAAATGGAGTTAATTCATTGAAGTGGTTTTCTGGTTTGCAAATTGGTCACCAAGTACCAGAGTTTTGCTTCAAATCAACTGCTTTTCACAGTTTTCTGATTGGATTGTTTTGAAAATATAAAGAGCTGGCTTTTTCTAACTGGTGTATTAAACTTTTATAGAATGACAAGTGGGGGAAACGGGGTTAAAAACCTCACATTTGTTATTTGCAAATATGTTCAAGATCAGTGGATCAGTAACAGGCCCAGGGACCAGGCTGGTTGGAGGCTTTGTTTTCCACTTGGTAACAGCTTTGCAATTTTTGCCATCTATTTTTGGCATCAGACTGAAAATGTTATTTTCAAAACTGAAGGAAACGATGTCAAAAAGTTTACCTTTCAGAAATTGGTTGGGCAGACCATGTAGAAAACTGGTCAGTCTTGCCTTAGAAAGCATCATTCAAATCAGCAGTTTTAAAATCAGCTGCCTCAGCCTTAACAGAGCACGTACAGTGAGCTTAGGCAAAAATACTGCCCAACTCTGGGAACAGAGAGTCTAACAAAGAGTAAAGCTGTGGAGTCTCGGAGTTTCTTTAGAGAATTCATCCCAGTGCAAGGAAATGGTCCTTTCTGGTTTTCCCCATTAATCTGGCCATACCTTGCCAGGCACCAGACCGGTGCTTGGCTCCTGGGCTACCTCTCCAGCACGGAATTGAGCAGCATTGTTTGCAGTTCAGAGGCTGCTTCATCTCTCCTAAAAACCCATTAGCATAAATTATTTGGATCTTTAAAATTGTAAAGCCTGTACAGCTGCCAGTTAGCATTCTTAACTTAGGAGACTGGAAATAATTTGTAATTAGTTTGCAGAAATGTTTTTGGAAAACTTTCCCTTTTTCTGCCTTTCTGCTGATAGCTTTTCTGGTTTTGAATTTACAGGTATTTTCTTATGTCATTCCACCTGCTGCTTCAATTCCTTACAGCTCCCCCCTTATGGTTGGTATTAAGGTGGACTTTCCTGTTCTATGTGTTTAATGCACATTATAACAAGCCAATTACTTTAAACCACTCTGAATTTTTTTTCCTGAAAACGGACTTGTGTTGTTGGACGTTTAGGCCAGCGTTTGTGAGTGAGCTGCCATTACCTACTTTTATCCTGTTTGCTGTTTGAAACTGGTATAATGAAACCAGTAGCATCTCCAGTCTGTGTCTGGGCTTCAGTACATGAGGCTCATGAATGGTTTGTGATCCAATGTCACAGCTCATCCAGGCTGTGAAACGTTTTTCTGTAAAAGTTCTGTTTCTTTTTTTTTCCTCCCAGATGTTAATGTTCACTGGGGCTGTAATTGTGCTCCTCAGTGCAGTGTATTGGTCTGTATCAGGGGTCACTTGGTGCCCCCATCTGGCACTTACTGTGTCAGGTTGTTGAGCCACAAATATTTTATTTACCAAAAACCTCCTTTGCCATGAAAAATAACCTTGATGAGTACTTTTGGTCTCCTCTCTCTCAGTGGTGTTGCCGTTCCCAGCTACCACCCGATACTGTGAGCTGAGAGCTGACAACCCTTTATTTCCATCTTCATCTCAGACTCTGTTGAGGCCTCTTTAGCCTCTGAAAAGGAACTAAGTAAATACACAGATATCCTCTCTCCCAAGCATTTCTGGAGGCAGGATGGTGGACTGCAATCAGAAGGTGTTACTGCAGGGGATTGCTCAATCTTGACAGAGGTATTAGCAGAGCTATCATAATATTCATCTTCATTTGATAAATTTTTCTAAAAGCTTTTTTTAGTGAAAATTACATTCTCCTTCCAACTATACCCAGGAAAAAGAGAGCGCATTAGGTTTTTAAAATGTATAAAAAACATGTATTGATAGTAAGGGAAACTCTCTGAATTTATCTTAAAGCATGGGATTTCCTCTACACCAGTGTAAATTCACCCAGTCTGGACTGCAGTTAGCAGTTCCGTTACCTTCGCTTCAATTTTCTCATGGCTGCTCTCACTGAAGTATTATCTGGGTACCTTAAGTCCATGGTTTGTACCTGATTTCGTTTTCTTCACCCTCTCTGCAGGAATTGCTTGACAATTGCACACGTTGTTGGCCTTGAAGATTTTTTTTTTCTTAACGCATTTTTTAATTTAGAAAGGAGTTTAAAAATCAATAAGAGCTGCTTACAAATCCAGGCTCCAGTGGTATTTGGTTTTGAAGGCAAGAGCTTGTAAAGAAATCGATGTTGTCTAATAGTAATTTAGAGGAAAACTATTTTATTTGAATTTGGTAAACAAAAGCAAGCAATAGAAAGGCAAACAGAACACAGTGGTGTCATTGTGAAAGATTTTTGAGACATTTATTACTGGATAATTGGCTTCACCCCCTTCACGTTCTGCTGGCTTTGCATCATTTCATTTTAATGGCCTGGTTTTTTTTCACTCCCCAGCAACAATGTCTCCTTTCCTTGTCAGTGTAATTCTGTCAATTAGCAAATCAGCACCCTTATTTTTTTTTGTATCAGCTTAATTCTTTGATAGTGCTTTCTTTATGGCGGAAGTTTTAGCTGTTTGCTTCTCACTGAGAGCTGAATGGGAGAGCAATAAGTGTCTAAATGGAGGATCACAAGCTTCATGTTAAGGTTTCTGGATTTGCAAGGTGTTTGCTAAGTGTTTTTTGAATCATTTTCCCATCAATGCCTATGACAGGCTCTGTTTATTTTTTTCAAATCAAACAGGCAATGAAATATTCGGATTTTGGAAAGTGGCAGAATTGTCATTTAGTTTTTAGTAGTATATTGGTGAGTTGGTTGTTAACAATACACCTACAAACGTTAGGTGTGAAAGAGGACCTCTTTCACTAGGGCACATACAGATGCCTAAGGAGAAACTTGCACCCCAAAAAGCTGTCCTTGCACCCAAAAGCTTGCGATGGAAAGGCCACAGGTAGGTAATGGAGAGAGTACCAGAGAGAGAAAACCCCGGAAATGTTGAGAAAGCCTCGGTTTGTTTCTCTCTTAAAAACCAAAGAAGCTTTGAGCTCCTGTTATTTGCCTTTGGGATTTTGAGCTTTTAGAAGTACACTTGGTTTAGACCTACTTCTAGCGCTGGGACAAGCGTAAAGCGGGATGTTTTAATAGGAGTCCCAAGGAAGTGACACATTAAGGAACTCAGAAGTGATATGATACTTGGACTTAAGTAGTTTTTGGTGTTCCTGGTCATATTACCCCTTCAGTCATGGGTTTGTCACATAGATTTTTAAGCCTGAAGGGCCATCAATACCTCCGCTCAATGTAGCGAGTGTCCAGCAGGTGTCTGTGCCCATGCGTATGGTCCAGCCCCTTCACTGATAACTGCTGCTTCTCTCGACATAGGTCCTGTTTGGGGCAGAAGAAGAGCCCCTGCTCTGCTGGAGCTGCTCCAACTTCAGATTCAGTCGAAGTGCTACAGAAGAGGATCTTCAAAGACATCGCGTTTGCACTGGAAATCCCTTTCTGTGCCTTAAGAGCTTCGGTAAGGAGTATCCAAGAATCTTTTCTCTTACGAGGAAAGGCTGAGGGACATTAGTCTGGAGAAGGCTGAGGGGGGATGTGATCAAGGCCTAGAAATCCTTGAAGGGTGGGTGTCAGGAGGATGGGGCCAGGCTTTTCTCAGTGGTGCCCAGGGACAGGACAAGAGGGACCGGGCACAAAGTGGACCCTGGGAAGTTCCATCTGCACCTGAGGAGGAACTTGTTTGCTGTGAGGGTGTCAGAGCCCTGGCAGAGGCTGCCCAGAGAGGTGGGGGAGTCTCCTTCTCTGGAGACATTCCAACCCCTGGGGACACGTTCCTGTGGGACCTGCTGTGGGTGCCCCTGCTGTGGCAGGGGGTTGGAGGAGATGATCTCCAGAGGTCCCTTCCAACTCCAAACCGTTCTGTGATTCTGTATCTCAGAGCCTAGCCCAGAGCTCTCGTGTGATTTTTCACTGAAAGATGAGAGCTTCCATCCTTTATTAGATCAGCTTTAAATGTTGGCTCCCTCCATACAGATGTCACAAGGCACAGTGTGGTTCCTAGAGCTTGCTGATCATCCACTGTCCTTAAAACCCCTGGGAATGGTATGAGCCTCCCACCAGGTTGTTCCACTCTTCTGCCAGCAAAGAGGCACCTCCCCCCCTCCCTGGTGTTAAGGTTGGGGTGAAGTTCCTGGAGCTCCTGATTTAAGTTATATGGTTCTTGGCTGGATGCCGCCAGGTTGTGTCTCCTGTCCCAAGTGGAAGGACACAATTCTCTTCTTTAACAAGGCAGAACTCAGTGACACCTTCTAGGATAACTCTAAAAGAATCCATTGGTGCTAACAGCCCTGATCTGCAGTTTTAAAAACTCTGCAAGAAAAACCCAAAGTGCGGGAAGTTTCCTGAAGAGATTCCAGTTTTCCGGCAATTAAAAAGCGTGGTGAAAAGGGATCACCTCCCCCTGCTTTAGCCTCAAGTCATGAAGTAGTTGCTGAACAGTGAGAGGGAGATGAAGGCGGCAGAGGTGGTGATAAGCTCAAAAAGGCAAGGTGGAATCTTGTTTGGAGTCCGTGGGAATGCTGAACATTATTTGTTACAGCATGGGTTTAGACAGACAGTGCAGCTGAGTGAGTGTGAGTCCTCAGAAGAGAGCTGAGTGTGAGAAGAATAAAAACCTTAGGAAAGAGAAGAACTTCAGGCAGCTCATTTCTGTATTGAAGAGAGAGGGCTCAGTCCTGGAGGTCTGCAGTGATGGGAGAGCAGGGGAAGTCCAGGGTGGCAGCAGAAAGCAGTTTTCTGACGGTGTTCAAATGCTGCAGCAAGATGCAGGGCCTGTCTCAGCGCAGTTTTGCTTTGCTGTCCCTTTGCAGAGATATTTTAGCTTTGTAACCTGCTCTGTGTTTGCTGCAATTTGTTTACTTCTGTTTCTAAGCAAGGGACGTTTTCTAAGCAAGTGTCCTGAGCCTGAAGCTCTGGAACTGCACAGAAAGTTGTGGTTCGGTGAATGGATGTGGGGAGAGGTGTTGTTTCCACCACTTGAAGAGAGAGGGATCCGGGCCATGGACTGGAAATAATTTCTCAGTGAAAATAACAGCCCTGCTGCTGAGCACTGCAAAGAGGGGATTAGAGAATCATTTCTATTTGTTTGGAGGCAGCAGTGAGGAAGAGAAGGATGTGGATCATGCCACTGGCTGCTTGATGACACCAGAATTAATTCATATTTCTGGGAGGTGGGTTTGCTGTTGCTGCAGTCCCTGGAATGGCCAGTAATTCCATCTTCGGAGCCCAACGGCTGTTGCAGAGCTCAGTACTTGCAAATTGAGTGTGTTGATTAAACCACAGCAGAGGAAGTTTAACGGTGTGGGAAAACCACAGATGCAGCATACCTGTAGGAAAATTTTCTCCCTTTTCCTTTTTTTTTTTTTCAATTCTCTCTTTTCATGGTCCTCTCTGAGAGTGAAGATTCTAAGAAAGCTCTTTGCCCTGTGGTGGGGCAAATAGTTTTTATAGCTTTCAGGCAGTTCTTTCAGCTGCTGCTGCAGATTTAGAGCAGGGTGCTGTACAGTGTGTAATGCCAGAAGGTATATGGTGTTAAGTTCTGTTTAGTCCAAGCTGATATAAGAAACTTACTGATTCATCCCTGGAAACTGAAGCTTGCCAAGCTAAAATATACAGTGGTGAGAAAGCAAGAGGTTAGAGAATTGCAAATACAGCTGTTAGTTCCGTGCCCTGCTCATCGGAGGAGTTCTGTGTTGACACGTGCCTATCTTCTCCCTGTCATTTGGGATTATTTTTAGTCTTTTTGAGACAGAGTGCTTTCTATAATTAGCAGTCAAAAGATGGGAAGGGGTGGACCAGCATTTTTATTCTCACTGAAGGTGTCAGCTGGGATCTCCTCATCTTTGTCAAATACCACACAACTAGTTGTGTGAGGCATCAGCACCAACATGCTCAGTGGCACCTGCAAGCCCTGTTGTCACCCTACAGCAATATACGGAGCATAATTAGTACCTTCTCACTATTGTTCCTTTTCCAGCAGCAGCTCACAAATAGCTTAACATCTCAATCAAACTGGCAGCTGTATGTAAGCAGAACCATGCTAAAAAAGGCAGGATCTGAACTTAAAGATAGGCCAGGACCATTCTGCTGCAGGCTCGCAGTCCGTCGCTTATCACCACGCTGTGGCTTGGGGCACTGATGAGCAGGGAACTCATGAAACGAGTTGTCTCCTAAAGAAATGCTGAAATAAAGAAATTCCCTGTGTCGCAGGAGCTTTCTGAAGATGTGCCTGCCTGGGATTTTGAGAAAAGGCCTCATGCTGTCTCTCTTGTTACCACAGGCAGGGGAAAACTGCAGGAAATGCAGATCCTGAAGAGCAAAGAGCGCTAAAGAGGAGGAGGGCTGTGGTATATTTGGTGACAGATTTGCAGGCTGCCAGTCCTGCCCATGCACAAGTGCCATCGCAGGGCTCTTCTGTCCTCAGTGAAGGGCAGCAGTTGTGGGTTCATGCCCTCATTTTCCAAACTGGGTCTCTCAGAGCCTGCTGGGAATCTCAAGCAAATGCCCAAGGAACACAGGATCTAAACATTTTTTTTTTTTATCACTTGAAAAAACACCTTGTGGGTGCACTGTCACAGCCGTGAACTTCTCCACATCACTGACATGATGAGGAATTCACATTTGCAGGACCCAGAATTGGCAGTTCCAGAGCAGTGTCTTTAGTGGGTGCAAAGAGATTCTTTCTCTGTTCTCCGTTTGACATGCTGAGCTCTGTCAGACTGAACAGGCCCTCAAGATAGAATCATAGAATAGAATTCTTCAGGTTGGAAGAGACCCTTGGGATCAGATGTCTTATCCCCTGGCACTATTGAAATTGCAGTCTTTTTAAGTTATATATCACCCCCAAAATAGAATTGAGGACCCCTCCAAGATGCACTACAAAAGCCAGTTTTTATTCTTTAGTTCTCAAATTTTCACTCCTATTTATTTCTCTAGCAGTAGCAGTAACTAATGTCAGATAAAACAAGCTGCAAAGGGGGATAACTGGATTGTGACTGAAGATGGTTGCTTTTCGTCATTTGGGTAGGAACCTGCTGGCATTCAGAATGTCCAGGCAGAAGCCATCCAAGTATAACTGCATGACCCAGGAATTGGTGAGTCCAGTTCAAATACTCAGACTATATTGTCAATATTTCAGTTAATAAGAGTTATAGAATACCAGATTGACAAGTTTGAGGAACAAGCTTGTGCTTCACAGAAGAAGCTGAAAGAGTAGTACCAATGACCCATCGATGAACAAAGAAACTTGTGATAAATCAAGCAGTCAATTTGCTGGATTGGTCTTGCTTTTACTAGAGGACTGTTCTTCTAAATCTCCTTAGCAGGTATTTTGGTCTACAGATACAATTCTTCCTTGATGCAGCAAGGGGTACTGGCTCGGAGCTGCCCTGAGCCCCAACAGTCGAACTCCCAGGAGGAGGCACCGGTTCAGGGCCCTGGCAAGTCTCGTGATTCCCTCCTTTTTCCAACTCCACAGTCTTGCTGAACACTGCAAACACCAGTGACATTTTCATTGTCTGATATCAGAAGAAAACTGCAGGTATTAATAACAACTAACCTTATGTGCTTAAATGTTACCATAAATACTGCTCGAGCAACCCTGTTCCAGCTGCTCCGAGAGATTTGCAGAAGAAAACATTTATGTTCATCAGTGAGCATCTGGAGTAATTGTGTCCGAGTTGATAATCAGAGTTCTCTTTTACTCTTAGGTCACAATAAATGGAAGGTAATCCCATTTTAATCACCTCTGCTTCAGCCCAGTTCGGGAGCAGTGAGTCATCCCTGACTGCAAGGAAGCTGCCACTGGCTTAAGCTGGTAACACAAAGGGCTGGATTTGGTTTCTGACTTATATCAAATGTTCAGATATTACACAAGTTGTGTATCTCCTTCAGACCAGAAACATCGTGATGTTTTTGTCAGACAGAGCTTATGGAGCATGAGTTTTACAAGGCAGAATAAACCCCACAAGGCATAAATCATGCAGGTAGTTCATAGCGTGTCTCACTTAATCCTGTTGTTGCCGGGCTCTTCTAGATCCTCCATTATCAAATCCTGCTGGTTGTTCACCCAATTCCCTTTCTTAACAGCCTTCCCTTCCTCCTGAGCAGTCTGATGAGCTTGATCTCGGGGTGCTGGGTAGTTGGCAGCTGGCAAGATGGCATTGCTTTGGCCTTGCTGAGAGTAGACCTCCCTGTGAACGGTCTCCTGGAAGCAGAGCTGAAGTTTAAAGGCTGCCTGAAAGCCTCGGCGGAAGTTCTCGTTGAAGAAGCCGTAGATGATGGGGTTGACGCTGCTGTTGAAAAAGGCCAGCCAGTGAGCAAAGGGGTAGATGTAAATGTTGATGATCTGCAGCTGGATATCCGACAGGTTGGCGTAGTCTGAGAGCATCATCAGAGTCCACAAGGGAAGCCAGGAGAGGGTGAAAAGCAAAGCCACGATGATGAGCATTTTGATGACTTTCTGTTTCTTCTTGGACACGCCGTGGCGCTGCTCCTGGCTGTGTTTTCCCACCACGGGCATCGCTGTGTTGAAGAGCGCGATGCTTATCCTGGCGTACATGATAACGATGAGTGACAGCGGGGCCAGGTAGATGTTGGCAAACAGAACCGTTGTGTAGATCTTCCTCATCCCTGGGTCTGGCCAGTCCTCCCGGCACCAGTAGACGGGGCGGGTTTCGTTGCCGTAGCCGAGGATCACCCTGAAATGCTTCTCCTCTCTCACCTGCAGCATGACTGCGGAAGGACACATGATGGCCACGGCCAGGATCCAGATGACAGCGATGATGACGACCGCAGTTGAGATGGTCAGCTTCTGCTTGAACGGGTAAACAATGCACCGAAACCTACGGCAGAGACACCCAGGGACACACGTGAAGAAGCCATTGAGGAAACAGGTAATCAAACAGACAAGCCTACACCCACGTTTCAAATGGTTAAATGCTTTTTTTTTAAAAAAAAGCATGGATAGAATCATCTCCAGCTGTACCACCTTTAAGAGAANAAAAAAAAAAGCATGGATATAATCATCTCCTCGTTCTTATAAAAACGTTGCATTTAGTTGCTCCATTTAAGAGCTGCGTTGGTAAAAACAATCTTACAAAAACATGTCCTCATTTTGATCAGCCTACTTCATTTAGCCAAAGCAGGGACTCCTGCCTCTGCTGTCTCCCCTAATAGCTGAGGAACAGACCAGTTCTAGGCAGCCAGCAGTAGCCCAGCTGTACCACCTTTAAGAGAAGCAAATTGTGGTGGCTGCTCTTTAGACCCTGCCACCCTTTGTTTTGCTCAACAGCCCTAGGAGCAAAGTACACCTAATTTATGGCAGTGTTGTGGGGATTAGTGGGTGGTCAGGTGGCCAGAGGGAGATGAAGGTGACAGCTTGCAGTATCTGCAACAACTTACCTGTCTACGGCGATAGCAACTAGAGTGAAGACAGAGGCAGAGACCGAGATTCCTTGGATCATCCCACTCATCTTGCAAACCAGGCTCCCAAACGGCCATCCTGGAAGGAAAGGGACAATTGAAATTGCCACCATGTCACTGCAGCACTGTGCTTCTGTGTCTAACAGGAGGTTTCTGACCCAGAACTGACATACTTCTTTTGCTCTGTCAGGCCTCAGCAGGAGTTTCTGATGTTCCAGAAAACAACAGAAGCAAACATTTGTGGTTTAACATCCCATTAAAATGAGATCTCAAGACAAAGGGAATTAACCACTAGCATTGATAATTCTGTGTCTGGCTCTCAGAATCTGCTGAGTCTTCTTAAACATATCACCTGGTATTTGGAGAATCCCCCCCTAATGAAGGGGGAGTCAGCAGGGACAGCCCCAGTGAGAAGGTGGGCTAGGGTCTTGTTTTCCTCCCCTCTGACTCTCAGTGATCTGAAACACCTGTAGAGCCCCCCCAAGAAGTGGCAGCATGCAGGGGGACAGTGACACTTTGGTTTAAGGTGACCTTTAAGCTGCTGCCTTCTCTATTCTGCCCACATGGACTAGTGAGTGCTGATTACAGTACCCTCCTGAGTAGCCTCAAAGCCACGGCACCTCCAACCTCTCTGCTGAGAGGTCTGCAACGGTGCCTACAACTTTTTAACTGGGAGGCAGGGAATAATGTGTGAAAGATTTTTGCCCCTTGAGTCCAGCATGCAAATTGAGGGCTCCAGATCTGCCCCAGGCTTTCTCCAAGACGTTGGTTTCTGTGTGCCATGGAGAGAGTCAAGGAGCAGTTTGTGCTCATCACCATCACATGCACCTGGATTTCATAGAATATTAGAACCGTTATGGTTGGCAGAGACATTGAAGATATTTTCAGGGTCCTCGTGGAGGCCAGCACTCAGAAACCAACTCTTCCTGCCACGTGGTGGGAACCAGCCTACCTGCGATGATGTTGTCCAGGAGGGTGGTGGGCATGCAGAAGATCCCCACCAGCAAATCGCTGACAGCCAGGTTCAAGATGAAGAGGTTGGTGACCGTACGCATGTGTTTGCTCCTCAGGACAATGAAGCAGACCACGCCGTTGCCCACCATGCAGAGCAGGAAGATGAGGAGGTACGAAGCAATGAAGATGGCAGCCACTGAGGGCTGATGAAGGTAGAAGTCCACGTAGGAGACATTGCCTTCAAAGTAGAGGTACTTGTAAGTCCCAGTGTAGTTCAGAGCAGGAGGCAAATCGAAGGAAGAGTTGGAGTCCATTTTCTTACTCATGTTGTAACGGGCCTTAAAAGATATTTTAAAAAGGTCACTTGGAGTATGTTTGACATTGATCTGAAGAAATGTGACTGGTTTGGATACACCATGTGCTGAAATAAAAGCAAAGGTGGTGTATACTTATCCCTCCATGGCTTACTTTGACAGTCCATGTTCTGAGCAACAAATAGTATGAGTTTAATTTTACAGCACAGACATACAACAGTGACCAATAAGACTGCTGAGGGTTTTCTGCTTTCTGCAGACTCCATAAATTAAATCCTTCCTTTCCCAAAGGAGAGGAAAGCCAGACAAGGTGTAAACTGGCCTCTTGTGTTGTGTCCAGTAAACAAACGAGCAAACAGAACAGGTTATTTTGGGGAAAAAAAAAGACCCTAAATCAGATTTGTTGAGAAGTCCTTTTACTCAAAAGCTTGAGTAATCTGGCACTCAGGCAACAGTGAGATTGCTCAGCCCTGAAAAAGTGGTTAAAATAAAGCTTTCTGAAGTGGCACAAACCTTCTGCCTGAACGTATCTGAATCCAAACCCATTTCATTAAAAACTAAATATTTTTAGAGAATGGCTGATATGAGACCACAGTGGATTTTACTTCCCTGCTTACAAGCTGCATAGATCAGGAGCTGAGTCTGCAGACGTGAAGGATGGTGCTGTGTTCAGAACAGGCTGAAGCACAGGATAGATAATACCAGCTTCATTTCCCAGCTCTGCTGCTGAATTCCCAGGTCATCCGGGGGAACCTGTAATCTCCCTGTCTCGCAGGTTTCCTGCTCTAAAAAGTGAGTAATACTTTCCTCATGTCATTTACTCACATCATAAATTCTCCCATTTTGTATTTTGATTACTGTTGGCAAAAATGACAAATTTTTTCAGAGAGACTTCTTTTCCAAGTCTGAACTTTCTTGATGTTGTGTCATCCACAAATTCCTGAGCCTGCTGTGCTGTAGTAGCCATGCATTTACTGGGGTGATGGGGTGAAGATAAGGGATGCAAAACTGTATTCAACGGCTGCAAGAATCACTTTAAGGCTGGTACTGAACTTGTGTGCCCCAAACTTACTTCCACATTTCACTCATTGAGATATGGCCACAATCTAATTTCTTGCCCAGTAGAATCTATAGTTATAGGAGATGCTGCACCAAAATTCTCCATCAAATTTTAACCTTTACTAACTTTTTAATACATATGACACCAGATAATTCAACTTGGAAGCAGCTTTCTGAGTGTTTTTCCACCTTTATTTCAGCTACCAGTTGGAGACTTTGAAACTTAGATAAAGGGAGTAAGGGAAACGATAAGGTTGCTGATACCACCAGCAAGATGGCCTCTGGATAACTCTTGATTAAAATGGGCCCTGGGGTTCTGTTTCTTTAACAGGCACAGGTATATAGGTGCCTGAAGAGGCAGGGGGTGGAGGTGTTCCTAACTTAAAAGAATGGCAAAATTAATTGGGGGCAGAAGGCATAAAATTAATGTACGGCTGCCGGTGCCTCAGTATAAATGGGATTTAAATTAAGGCACAAGTATCCAAATCCCGAAGAGCTTGTGTGTGAGGGAAGGGAAGTGCTTGCTACTCCTCTTTTCCTTATGGAGGGACACTCGGGGCAGGCCCTTTTTTGTGCATGAGGGTTTTGGCTGCCTCCCCAGACCCCCCAGTGATGAGGCCTGGGCTGCTTTTCCCGTAGCAGTAAGGGTGGAATGTGATGTTCTGCTGTCACCCTGCCTAGGACAGCCCTGTCCCCAGGAAAAGAAAATGAGTGTTAGTTACCAACCCTAAAAGGACAAGTGTTTTTTATTCATCCTTCTTGCTGTGTTTTACTTAAAACACTTTCTAATTTGCTTTCTGTCTCTGCCTGTTGTTCCCTGGTGTATTTACTCACACCTAAGCCTCAGGAAAGCATTGCATCTTTTCTCTCTTTTGCCTAGTGGTGAAATTCAATACCATCAAAGCCTTCGCAAGCGTTTCAGGGAGCAAATGCGGTAAAAAATACGCCTCAGGTTTGGAACAAGCAGAGTAACGGAAAAAACATCATTTCTCTGGTATCTTCTGCCTTTTTTAGAAGTCAGCAGCAATACAATGTTTGTAATGGGTCTGTATTTTCACTTGGTCATTGAGGCAGGTAGACAAGAATTCCGAAATCTCTTGCAAAAATCCGGCTGCTCGTACGTTTGAAGAAAGTGGGACCTACAAGCTGTAATAGTTTTATATTCTCCTTATGGAGAAAGACTGTTTATCTCCATTGCCTTTACCCAATGTATTTTCAAAATGATTGAAAATATTTTTATTCAATTACATTACGTGCCAAATGCCTTAACTCACCAGAGATCAGAGTCAACTGCTGTGGAAAGTGCTCTAATGCCAAGATTATTATTCACTGGAGATAATAGACACCGGTGCATTTGCATACAAAGATGCCCGAGATGAACAGTTGTTGGCAGAATTCAAATATAGATATTTGACAGTAGTACTTTACACTGTTCCTTTAATCACAGATTAAAGGAGCTTGGGTTAGCATGGGGGAAGGGAAATAGCACAAAATGGAGCTGGGCCCTACCAATAATCTGACATTTGTTACGTGTCTGGAGCAAGCAACACGAGGGATGGAGCTGCCCTGGACTAATTGTGGCATTTCAGAGAGTAAATGCAGCTTTGCCAGAAAAGGGCAACTCCTTGTGCAGACTTGGCCTCCTCTTTTGTCTCCTGACTGGTTTGGAAAACTTTGTTGAGGAGTGACAATGCGCCCAGTCCCAAGAACTTGGAAAAAATCAGGCCCTTTGCCCCTTCTCACCCTCTCACAAAACTAAAGGTGTGTTTGGCTTCTCTCATGTTCCACTGAAGTTTGTGTTCTCCAGCGTTTCTCTGCAAATGGGACAGCCACAAGTGTATTCTTTTTTATTCTTGTAAATGAATACTAATTGTCTTCTGTAATCTTAGCTTCCCAGAGGTGGTGCTTTAAGAAGGACACTTCAGCTGGGGTAGATGACTTTTGCCTGGTGCTGTGTTCCCAGTCCCCATGACTGGAATGGTCCCATGACAGGATCTGTGCTGTCACAAGCGGATGACACAGAGGTGGCTTTCCCTCCTTGCCTGCTCTTGTCGAGCTTTTTGGGGGGGTCTCTGATGGGATGAGGGAGAAGTTCTTTGTCATTCCGTGAGAGGAGCGTTGTTCCTCCGTGCATGTACTTTTATTTGTTTGATATCTGTGGTTAAGACTTTATCACTGCTTTGCACCTTAGACACAGGCTTTTGCTGGGCTTTTTACAAGTTGTAAAGCAACAGCTTTCGATGGTTTCAGTGAGGAAATCTGGAATAGTTTTTGTAACTGATAAACAAGGAGTTGCAAAGTGCCTCAAGGGAAACCCGGACCCGTGTCTGCTGGCAGTCACACTAATGAAATTTGTTATCGCTGTGGCAAAGGCAGTGAATTTGCCGTACAAACAGCCTCGCTTGCAGGAAACGGAAGAAGGGCACGGATTCTTATTACATTGAAGCCGAGGTGGAGAAGGATTGGCTGGAAGGAGAAACGAAGGCAGTGCCTTGTCTTTTCCCAAGGTACTTGCCGGCTAAACCAGACAGTGATAAATAATTGAGAGAAGCACAGAAGGCAGAGACATAACTCATCTATGAAAAGGGGAAAAATAACGCAATGCATAAATATTACAAGATGAAAAATAAAAGCAATTTGCTTCCACATGGTAATTTGATATGGGCATGGCCTCCCTATTTCATTTAATATACCAGAGGAAAATCTGCAAACAAATAAAATAAGAGCCTCCAAAAACGAAAAACTGCCCAGTTTTTCCACACTCTGGGTTTTTAAATGCAGGAGGCTCAAATACTGTTAAAGTTCCAGTAACACCCATATACAAATGTGCAGTGTAAAGTCTCATAGCATAACCAGGACATTCTCATGTCTCTGGATATGGAAAATTAATTTTCCATTTTCACAGTAAGAGTTCAAGGTAATTATGGAGCAAATGCCATTTTTTTTTTTATATGTTGGCAACATGAAGGGAATCTGGTAACCACTGGAGCCGGCCACCGCTGCTCCACCTTTGTGCACAACCGTCTGGTTTTGTTAGCTTGATTTCTGTAAGTGTGAAATCTCATTGCAGAACCCTCTGAGGCTTTAGAAGTGGAAGCAAAGATCTTCAGAGACATGAAGAATAGAAGCATGTTGTTATGGAAAAAGAAAACTTAATGTGGTAAATGCTAAAAAAAAAAATAAATGTTCTTCCCATGTCTTAAGCTCTATATTCAGTAATGAGTCAACTACAGAAATTTCCTGAAAACCTTGGAGACTGATAGCATCTCTGTTGTGCTGAAAAGGTACAAAGTCCTGCTTGTAAAACACAGGCACGGAGGAGTGGCAAAAACAGCGGTAGCTCATTCAGTAAGTACCTTAGGAATAAGGAAGAGACAAATGCATGGATTATCCTGCGACGCAGTGGATCAGAAAAAGCTATTGACCAAGGCAAACAAATTGGGTTTGCTTAAAAGAAAAGGTAAAAAGATAAACTGAAAAATACCCCTGCACCAGGACAGGTTGGGGAGGATCTGCTGGAGAGCAGCTCTGAGGAAACAGACCTGGGAGTCCTGGTGGGCAACAGGATGCCCAGGAGCCAGCAATGGGCCCTGGTGGCCAAGAAGGCCAATGGCATCCTGGGGGGCATCAGGAAGAGTGTGAGCAGCAGGTGGACGGGGAGGCCCCAGCTGGAGCACTGGGACCAGTTCTGGGTTCCCCAGTTCCAGAAGGACAGGGAAGTGCTGGAGAGGGGACAGCAGAGGAGCCCCAAGATGCTGAGGGGCCTGGAGCATCTGTGTGGTGAGGAAAGGCTGAGGGACTTGGGTGTGTTTAGTCTGGAGAAGAGAAGGCTGAGGGGGGATGTGCTCAAGGCCTAGAAATCCTTGAAGGGTGGGTGTCAGGAGGATGGGGCCAGGCTTTTCTCAGTGGTGCCCAGGGACAGGAGAAGAGGGACCGGGCACAAAGTGGACCCTGGGAAGTTCCATCTGCACCTGAGGAGGAACTTGTTTGCTGTGAGGGTGTCAGAGCCCTGGCAGAGGCTGCCCAGAGAGGTGGGGGAGTCTCCTTCTCTGGAGACATTGCAACCCCTGGGGACACGTTCCTGTGGGACCTGCTGTGGGTGCCCCTGCTGTGGCAGGGGGGTTGGAGGAGATGATCTCCAGAGGTCCCTTCCAACCCCACATCGTTCTGTGATTTTTGTCAATATTCATACCTCAGTGAAGTGCTACAGGAAGTTATTTTTAAGATTTGGAAGTGCAAGTGGTCACAAGTGACCTCTACCTTCAGGAAATGCGATGTTTTTGCAGGAAGCAATAGCAGAGAAAGAGATCTGAATGCAAGCCAGGCACTTTGGCTGCAAAAGACCATTTCTTAGGGAAACCAGCTTAAAACCAAAATGCTGTTCAACAAGGATACACTGCACAGCAAAGTGCAGCGAGGCAGGAGAGACCAGGGGAGGCTCTGGGTGGGTGGTGATTCTGTGGACACGGATCTGGGCTTTGTACCAAGTTATGAGAGTCAACAGCAGTGTGACATAGGAAACTGGCACACAAGCAGGACAGCAGCGCATGGAAAAACCTCCACTTTGGTGCTTGAGGCTCATCTCTTTTGTAGCATTTAGTTCCGGTCAGTTTAATTCCCCACAGATTTGGATCACATGTGGGAAGCCTCTAGGAAGTCCCGGGAAAAATCAGAGGGTTCAAAAGTGTGACCTTTAGGGCAATATTGTAAGAGAAGGGGTCATTTCCTGAAATAGGGTAAAATGTGGCAGTATGTTTCATATTTTGCTGTGAATTTCAGAAGTATTTTATCATAGCATCCTACTTTCAAAAAGTTGGACGTGGAGGACATCTTTGCAAGCTCATCTTTGCTTTCTCTTCCAGAGAAAGAGCAAGGCTTCACCAACTCCCAAACACCAAGTTCCAGACTGAAGCTCAAGTACAAAAACAATGGAGCATCTGTGTTTGCCAAATAAATGCCACAAGCAAGACAGCCTTTTGCCCAAGTCAAGATTTCATGAGAACATCATTAACTTCTTCGAAATTGTTGTTTTAAGGTATGTTTTAACTTTGTTATGCACTTAATGCCAGTTTCCCATATAAGCAGAAGTATTAGTCTGTATAACACAGGACTTGAATGGCAAAGTACGAAATCTGCGGATATTTATGAATTAAGGCAGTAGAACTTCATCTTAAATTATTTAATTTCATTTTTCTTACATCAGAATTTCCATGATGTTTTTTAGAAACACCTAGGAGTTTCTTATCTCAAAATAAGTGCTGAATATCACTTGGAAACAGTTGATTTTCAGGTAGGAAAAAGGAGCTGGGAAAGAAAAGCCACGCTAAAAATAGCAAGTTGCAATCAAAAAAATTTCTTTTCTTACCGACATTTCCTTTGAAGACAAACAAGAATACCATGAGAAGCACATTTCTCATTTTTAAATGAGAGACATACCCATCTTGAAGTTACTTGCAAAGCTCTTATGAAATGGGCTTAAAGGGTTTATCTTCCCCTGACAGTCATTTATCTGGATAGTCTGAGCTGGGACCAAAGGAAATACTTTGTCAAAAGATTCTTTTCTAAAGGTCTTAAACTTTACCTACCCTATCTAATTATAAGGAACACCACCATCAGCAGAAATGCTATAATAAACAAAACAACACTTAGTTGCAGATTACTCATCCCCTTGAGCTAGGAGTATAAAACATTTCACTGAAAAGCCAAATCTCAAATGTAAATCTGAAGATGCTAATGGCAGGTGAGGCATTCATAACAAGTCTCTTATGTTTCTAGAAAACATATATTAATTTTTTTTTCCACCCCGCTTCATTCTTTTGACATTCAAATAATACGGCACAGTTTTCATGTCAAACATGGATTTTATTACCACGGTAAATGAGGAAGAGTAAAGCTCAACATTTACTGTGGCAAAACCTTGCTGCAGCTGAGCAGTTTTGGCTATTCTTTATTGGTGGATGATGCCAATGTATGAATTTTATCCTTTAGCTTGAGCTCATACGCGAGTCCTTGCTTATGCAGTAAAATGAAAGTTACCCAACACTTTGGTGGCAAAGAGACACAGAGAAAATGTTTTCTGTGTGCGTGCTCTGTGATGAAAGCCACACCATTCCTGGATTCTTAGAGATTCACAGCTTGGGCTGCTTACTGATTGCTTGGCACTATACTTCTATACTTTTTTTTTTTTTCCTTAATGCTTAGTCAACCTTTAAGCTTCTGAATTTAAAGTTTTTTTTTATTTGATGTGTCACAGGCTGTTTCAAATTTTAACTAAAATCTCAGCCAACTCTTCCCTGAAATAAGGTTAAAGTAAGATTTCCACACACAGGCACACTTTATCCAGCAGCTTTATTGAGAAGCCTGGCAAGTCATCAGATTTTTAACTCCCTTCTACTTGGAAATGACTTTGTCATCATCACAAGAATTCCCCTAAGACCACTCACAACCTGAGCCTCAAAGTTTCACATCTATTAGTGGTCTTTTTTTTTTCCAACTGGAATCTAAGGAGTGTTTTTAGCCATAAGCCCTCTGGGCCAGCAGCAGGGTGAGAAACAGCGATGGTACCACTGCTAATGTCAGCAGCACTGGGGGAAATAATCACAGGGCACCCAGGGAGTAAAGGGCAAGGAAATTACCCAACACAGGGCTCAGCCTGGTCATGGTAACAGAGATTTACACTCAAGCCAGAAATAAATAGCTGCTAAGGCAGAAACCTAGTACATCTGTGAGAGAACATCTATTTAGGAGCTGCACAGTACCTAATTGAAAGCATCAAATTCTTACTGGAGTTAAGGCATTAGAAGATGCTTCCTATGTGTTCTGTTGTGTCACAGAATAGTGTTCTTGTCCCTTCCATGCAGCATCATACTGAAAGCACAAGGACTCTGAGAAATACCCTTTTGCAAGTTCAGTGCAATTAACCCAGGCCTTAGGATGCTTTCAGAGACATTAATGCTTAGGGAATCTTCCCTTTTGAGGGTTCACCCACCCCACAGCACCACTGAGAAGATTTCTGGGTGGGCTACGGTGACAGGATGGATGCTGTACGAGCCCGAGCTGCACAGAAAGCTTAAGTGCTCCCATTCCACCTTGCCTTTGCCACTCAGATTCACATTCAGTGAAGCAGTAAATTTTTCATTATATTGAGTGGGTCTTTGTGGACAAGCAATGAAACTTCATATAAAGCACTGCAGGGAAAAAAAAAAAAAGCTAATACAGCAAGAACAGCATTGAGCAAGGCCACCCCGTGCAGCAGCACTTTGAAAGCAGGGTAGAAATCCATCAGATCTCTCCTTCACTGTCACTGGCTGATCAAACTTGTCCATGCTCCTCTGAGCCAGACACCCTCTGTGCCCTCCAGCTCTGCTCCCTCCTACCTTGCTTGCCTTTGTCCGTTTAAAATAATACATTACTTGCAATCAGAAGGAGAAACAAGTACCTCATTGAGTTTTCAGTAGAGTAAAACTGTTTTAATTAAGTTCTCCTGAGATCCTGTCTGTCAGCAGCAGCTTCCCATCCATCCCAGGAAAGTGGCCAGGGATCCCACTAAAAATTATCTGAACTGGTCTGAGCTTTATTCGCTGGAGAGATACTTAGCAGTAAGTGGTTTGGATTAAGCTGCAGGAACAGTTAAATGATGACTGCCAGGCTTTTTGCAGCACTAGGTTCCTCACTAATGGGAGATGAGCCTCCCAAATTGCCACCTTCTGGCACGGCAGCCGTTTTTCACTGTCCCCAGTCCTTCAGTATTGGCTGGATGGTGGGCACAAAGCTGAATCATCTGATCTTCTGTGCAGGAGGAGGCTCTGTGTGTGAGTCACTCCCTGTCAGAGTGCTCCAGTGGAGGTGACAGTCGTGCCACTTGGAGCAGTGAAAGCTAACGGAGTAATGCGGGGAGTAGGTAGAAGGAGGAAGTGAGTGTAATGATAGTTTAGGTAGGAGCTGAAAGGAGGGACAACCATGATATACTCCCAGTAGAGAATAAAATTGGCAAACAAAATAAGCTAGTTTGGAGCCTATCTATCTGTCACTTTGCAGTTCATCAGTTCACAGAATCACAGAATGAATCACAGAATGCTATAGGGTTGGAAGACACCTCTGGAGACCATCTCCTCCACCCCCCCTGCCACAGCAGGTCCTCCTAGAGCAGGTCCCACAGGAATGTATCCCCATGGGTTGGAATGTCTCCAGAGAAGGAGACTCCCCCACCTCTCTGGGCAGCCTCTGCCAGGGCTCTGACACCCTCACAGCAAACAAGTTCCTCCTCAGGTGCAGATGGAACTTCCCAGGGTCCACTTTGTGCCTGGTCCCTCTTGTCCTGTCCCTGGGCACCACTGAGAAAAGCCTGGCCCCATCCTCCTGACACCCACCCTTCAAGGATTTCTAGGCCTTGATCACATCCCCCCTCAGCCTTCTCTTCTCCAGACTAAACACACCCAAGTCCCTCAGCCTTTCCTCACCACAGAGATGCTCCAGGCCCCTCACCATCTTGGGGCTCCTCTGCTGTCCCCTCTCCAGCACTTCCCTGTCCTTCTGGAACTGGGGAGCCCAGAACTGGTCCCAGTGCTCCAGCTGGGGCCTCCCCAGGGCAGAGCAGAGCAGAGCAGAGGGGGAGGATGACCTCCCTCCACCTGCTGCTCACACTCTTCCTGATGCCCCCCAGGATGCCATTGGCCTTCTTGGCCACCAGGGCCCATTGCTGGCTCCTGGGCATCCTGTTGTCCACCAGGACTCCCAGGTCTGTTTCCTCAGAGCTGCTCTCCAGCAGGTCCCCCCAACCTGTCCTGGTGCAGGGGGTTATTGCTCCCCAGGGGCAGGACCACTCACTGTCTACCAGGAAGCAGACACCGTCACAATGGAGTTTATGGGGAAGCTCAGAGGATCCTGCAGTCACCATGCAGTGACCATAGCCCAGGCCACGATACAGTGACAAGTCATTAGTCTGTACAGAAATGGGACATGGAGGGGTTGGTTAGTTTTTAGTCCACCCCAGATCTGGTAGGAGCAGGGCAAGTTGCTCAGTTCCAAACAGAACAGTTCTCAGACTGTCAGAGTGCTCCTGGCATCAAACACACAACTGAAACATGGCTTTTATTTTGACAGTAACGCTAAAAAAGCCTGTCAGCTTTTAAGCCTTGCTTCGTGTTGGTTTGTGTCCAAATGAAAATTGTATTTTAAGGTAATGACAGAAGCACTGCTGTGTGAGCAACAAAGGGTGACAGTATCGGTGCCAGCAGAGCAGTAACTGGAAATGCAAACACAGACAGGGGTTACCGCAGCCATCCCTCCCACTGGTGTTCAGTGTTCAACACTCAGGGCATCCCATCTGCGAGCCAAAAATTATTCTCACTGTGGCAAACTGAGTACAAAACCAGTGTTGAGACAAAAAAAAAAGAAAAAAAGAAACCCACCCTCTATACAAGCATAAATTGAGACAACTGAACTCACAAAATAGACAACTGAACTCACAAAATAGCGTGCCTGTGACTGAAGTGCTACTCTCAGCCAACAAAACAACACTTCAAGACAAACAGGATAATAGCTTGTTTTTTTTCTGAAACTGAGAGCTTGGACAATAGAATTTGGCAGTCTTTATGTGACGTAAGCTCCTCCGTGGCTTTCTAAACATTAGAAACACAAAACTTGGGAAGATATATAGTCTTTTTATTTTACTTCACCCAGAAAATTGGTTTCTATCTAGAATTGTTTAAGTGGAACAAAGAATTTCTCTCATCCTTTCCAGCCTCTTTTCTCCAACCTAAGACCATGCCAGCTGCCTCAACCACACCAATCCCAATGAAGCAGCACATCACAAGGCTGCTTCCCACTAGATTGTATCTGTGTTTATTGGGAAAAAATCAGCAAGAGGCATGTAATTATTTGATTTAAATCTATGTTAGCACAGAAGTGTTATTGCCCAATACGAGATAGGTATGAACGCAAACAGAGCCCGTGATCTGGAGTGTATTCTTTTCTCCTCCTTAGCTGGAAGACCCACCTCAATACAACACTCACCTTGGGAATCTCTATGTGGTCTACAGGCAAGATAAGACAAATAGTTTATTTACAAATCAAGAGGGAAGGGGAATGAATATGAATATACATCAAAACCAGGTGCAGCTACCCAAAAAGCATCCATTTCTGATAAAAACCACAGCATCAGGCCCAGAGTTAAGAGACCAACATCTTCCTTCCAGGTATTTGCTGGGGTCCCACACAAGTAAAAGGGGGTGTGAACTACCATTGGAAAATAATAAGGTGTTTCCTCCCACACCAAAAACCACCTCAGCCTGCTCCAAGCAGAAGGGAGTCTTAGAACAACAGCTACAAACCCTGCTCCTTCTCTGCCAGGGCTTGAGCTAACACTGCTTTTGGGGTGAGTTACTGTCCTGTGCAATTGGTACCTTTAGTCTAATAATGCCAACATGGGTTTGGGGAAACGTGACTCAAATACACACCCTTTCTCCCCCCTCTTTGCTGCTTAGTATGTACTCCTTGGAACCCAGACAGCAGCACACTTAACGTGAAACTAATTGTAGGGTTTGGCATTTTCCATCCGGGATCACTACTTGGAGCTTATTACAATTAAGGAATATTTTACCTCCTCACCCAAGTTCCCAGGCAGTGGAAGATCTGATTTGGCTTCACGAGAAATTAAGCGGAAGACACTGCCTCTGGAGCAAATCAGGGTTGAATCCTTAACACTGCACCACAACCAAAGGTCAGATTTGTTCCAGAGGCAACTCTGCTAGTCTTGGATAACTATATAGACTAACGAGGAGAAAAAACCTGTCTATTAAGTTTATAGCAAGGGTTTAACCTGAGTAATATCATCTCTCTAGAAAGAGCTAGTTTGTAGGAGGACTGCACAACAGCAAAGTGGAGTGGACTCTTCCCGTACCTTCCTACTTTTGCTAAGTGTTGGCTTTTGCTGACTGGGCACACCAGCAGTACACTCTCTCTGAGTTGTTCTCATTGTTTGGATCCATTGAATACTTCTCAATTTCCACTTACTGCCTGAGTGACTTGATTTTGATCACACACTGAGCAATTAACACCTCTCCTGGATAACATTGATAGGTTCCTCTAACTGAGGTCAGAAATTTTACATACCCCTATCACACCCAGGGGTCACCTCAGGGGTGTTCGGCTGTTGAGTTTGCAGGGGGTTTCTATCCAAACATTTCCCCCTAGTCATCCTTGTGCCCTTTCCTGCGTTTTTCCAGGCACACTGGACAGCATTTGCTTCTGTATCCAAAGCAGCTTATGCTGAGAAGTATATATATTTGATGGGCTATTAAGCTGTCTTCATCTGTCAGTCTGATTACCTACCTTAAATAACATTCCCTGCACCAGCCATATGGTAACACTGCTACCAGCAAGTTGCTTTAACACCTAGTTTTATCCACTAGAAAATAACAAAGAACCCCAAGCACCCTCTAACCTTGTAGACTAGGGTCACCTAAAGACTAGTGGCATTTCAATGAAACCCTCAGCCTTGGGATTTTAGGCTTCAATTTTAGCAGCACTTGAAAACCAGTAACTCTTCTAAAGGCAGAGCTAATGATTTCCCTCAAGAGAGACAGTTGCTTTTCTGTCACTGCAGAACTTACCATACCTTTCATTTCACATGCCAGAAAGCTAAAATTTCAGAATCCCAGAATGCTATGGGGTTGGAAGGGACCTCTGGAGATCATCTCCTCCAACCCCCTGCCACAGCAGGGGCACCCACAGCAGGTCCCACAGGAACGTGTCCCCATGGGTTGGAATGTCTCCAGAGAAGGAGACTCCCCCACCTCTCTGGGCAGCCTCTGCCAGGGCTCTGACACCCTCACAGCAAACAAGTTCCTCCTCAGGTGCAGATGGAACTTCCCAGGGTCCAGGTTGTGCCCGGTCCCTCTTGTCCTGTCCCTGGGCACCACTGAGAAAAGCCTGGCCCCATCCTCCTGACACCCACCCTTCAAGGATTTCTAGGCCTTGAGCACATCCNAATTAGTCAGCAGGCTCCAGTTATCCTGCTACAAGGAGTGGTCAGGCCAAAGTTTTCAAAAAAACCTTTATCCATAGATTTTAATGCCACGTGGGAGGCTATTCTCATCTGTAGAGACAGCTGTTATTATAGAACTATCTCCTCACTTGGTTTAAGGACATTAATGCATCGAATGCTGGCATCAGCTACTACTGCCTGTTAAAATGATGTATAAATAGTGTAATTCTTGCCCTTTCTGCTCTTTTGAGGAGAAATTATTTCTGGTCCCTCACTACACCCACGTACCATACAGACACCTTCACCTAATGGGGAACTGCAAGCTGAGGGTCAGTATTCTCAGGATTCCCTAGAAAATACCCACTGATGCAGACTGATGGCCTTTGCATCACAAGTCATGAGGTGCCTGGAGCACTGCTGTGGGAGCAATTGGCGTCCTACCAGTCTTCTCCCTGTCTTTTGTTGCTCTTTTACTCATCTTACAACCCTCCTTTTGCCTTTAGCACCGCTGCACATCACCATACGTACCATCAGCCCTGGTGGAGTCAGTGAAAGTGTGAGTCCAGATGCAAACAAATCGAATGAGGGTGATGGGATCCCATCACCTGAGGATCTGGAGGATGCATGCTCTACCCTGAGCTCCACGCAGTTTGGTTGCTTATCAGATCACACGGTATGTAAATTCAACTTCTTAATCTTCAGGAGTCTTACATTTCCGTGGCAGCAAATAAGTTCTGCCAAGATGCTCATTAAAAAGATTAACATCAACACAACCCATAGTTTGGGACATGCCATAGGTAAAGTAAATTAAGCCAGTATTTAGCACATGCAATAGCCATAAGGGAAAATACCAGATCTCTGCCCAGCCCCATGAGTGGCAAGGGCTGGAAGAAAGTTTTCCCTGCTCTGAGATTTTAACTCAAGAAATGGTTCTCCCTCACACAGTTACATTCAATTAATTACCCTTTCTCCAGCAAAATACTTGAAACTGGTCCCACTGCCTTCCATACTTTGCAGCTCCCGAGTATGGTTCAGATTTAAAGAATAAAGCACTATTTTTCTGTAGATGGAGTTAGGTAACAAAGGGTACTTCACACTCAGATGCTTTCCTCCTGCTGGCGGTAGTCTGCTACCGATAGAAAAGCAAAATAAGAGTATGTAAAACTTTTCTTAGTCACTGGGGTGAAAAAATGGCCAAGTCACCCCTTAGAGAGTTGTTGTGATTGAAATGAGTGGTTCCCTGACTGAAAGGGGTTGTCATTGACTTAAAGCATCCCCCCTTCTTTTTTTTTTAATTTTTTTTTTTTTTTAAATTAAGGAGAGTTTTCATGCTGATTCCCTTCAAAATAACGGTGAAATTCAGGTTGAGGTCTCTTCTGTGTGATCTGAGCACAGTGATGCTGCTGGCACTAACAGAAATACAGTGTGGTCTGTTAGAGGCAGAACCCCCACAAAACTTGCTCTAAAACCCCCTACTGAGCTTTCCCCACTCCCATTCACAGCAAAATTAACAGAACCCTGATTCCTGGCATATAAACTTCCCAAACCCAGCAGGGCAATGATGTTAACCAGCAGCATCTGACAAAGTGACCTTTCAAACATGATTCCAGCCCTCTCCCACTGACAGCCATTTGTCCAGTTAATGTGGGGGACTGGAGGGTGGGTGGGAAGCAAAGCAAGTGACACAAATGGCTTTTCTTGCTCTTTTCCCACAGCTCTTGGTGGCAAAGGGCTTTTCTCTGTCAAAGCCCTGAGCCCTGCACAGGGATTAACCCCCCAGCCCATTTAAATCCGCACTTCAGCATCGGCAGAGATGCTTTCCCCATCACACACTGGTCCTTGCTGGTCACTGTCACAGCCCTGGGACCAATTTAAAGACGATGCAGGGAGGGTGGCTTAGCAGCAGGCAGATGCCTGGCATCACCAGGAGCCCTATGTTATATCCCCAGATATAAATTGGGGGTGCCTCCAACCCCACCTCAGAGCGTCGNTAGCCCCTGGTGCAGCAGAGAAGGGAGAAGAGACCCTGCAGCTCCCGCCTGATGCAGGGAGGAGGCAGAGGAAGGAGGGACTGGGGAGAACAGCCCAGAGATGGGCTGGGGGTGCAGGGGTGTCACCTGCAGCCACCTCGGTCCTGCTGGGCTAATCAGGGTGGTTTGTTTTCACTGCAGAACCGCCCCCTTCTGCTCTTTTTGAGGCATCCCTTTTGCCTTTTGAAGCTGGTTGTGGGGATTTGACAGTTCCCCCCACACACAGATGCCAGCCCCCTGGCCCTCCCAAAGTGTTACAGCTGGGGGAGCAGCACTTCCCCAGTGCACCCAGTGCTGCCCAACACAGCTCCTGTCCTGCTGGGCTGCAGCACTTAGACCCAGCCTCTCCAGGAGAGGGTAAGGGCAGCTTTTCCATCAGCAGCAGGAAATGGGGGGAAAAAAACCAGTCTGTGCAGCCCAGGTATTGCCTTATCTGTTTCTGCCTCCCTCAAAATCCCCCCAGATCCCACTCCCACCCCCCCATAGCCAAAACTGGTAATATTTATCTCGCCACAGCCCCCAGAAGCTTTTTCCTACCTTGTTTGACTGAAGGGTGGAGGAAGGGGATCTCAGGGAGACAAATGGGTGCTCCAGGCCCAACTTGCATCCAGAGGGAGAGAAGAAGCTCTAAGGCTCTGTATTAAACTGGAAAAAAGCATCCCTGCTCTCAAGGGGCTCCCCCACAGCACTGCTCTAAGGGTACAGGTCACCCAAACAGCCCTTTTACCCAAACCCAGCATAAACAGATAACAGAAACCTTACCAGAGCCCAGGAGAAGGAGGAATTCTGCCATGAGGCTTCAACCAGGCTGAGCATTTCCAGGTGTAAGCAGGAAGGTAAAAGTCAACAGGAAGGTTTTAACAAGAACGTGCTCCAGCTTTACTTTATCAGCCAGCAGGAGTAAAGAAAAAAATAAAAAATTAAATCATATATTGATACTAACTCTGGAAGTCCAAACAGATGACTGGGAGACACACATGCTTAAACCTAATGACAGCAGGAAACCAGAGCCCCCCCCCCNAAATTAACAGAACCCTGATTCCTGGCATATAAACTTCCCAAACCCAGCAGGGCAATGATGTTAACCAGCAGCATCTGACAAAGTGACCTTTCAAACATGATTCCAGCCCTCTCCCACTGACAGCCATTTGTCCAGTTAATGTGGGGGACTGGAAGGTGGGTGGGAAGCAAAGCAAGTGACACAAATGGCTTTTCTTGCTCTTTTCCCACAGCTCTTGGTGGCAAAGGGCTTTTCTCTGTCAAAGCCCTGAGCCCTGCACAGGGATTAACCCCCCAGCCCATTTAAATCCGCACTTCAGCATCGGCAGAGATGCTTTCCCCATCACACACTGGTCCTTGCTGGTCACTGTCACAGCCCTGGGACCAATTTAAAGACGATGCAGGGAGGGTGGCTTAGCAGCAGGCAGATGCCTGGCATCACCAGGAGCCCTATGTTATATCCCCAGATATAAATTGGGGGTGCCTCCCACCCCACCTCAGAGCGTCGGGATCAGCATCCCCACCTCACACACACAAACCTGTTGTTACCACAGCTCCCAGCTACAGCAGAGAGGGAGGAACAGCCCAACGGCTCCAAAGCAGCTCTCCCTTTCCCCCTCACCCCCGCCAACCCCACTCACAGAGGGTACCCCCCCCACTTACGGGTGCCGGAGCTCTGTTGCAGCCACCTCTTTGGAGGAGGAGGAGGAGGAGGAAGGCTGTAGCCCCTGGTGCAGCAGAGAAGGGAGAAGAGACCCTGCAGCTCCCGCCTGATGCAGGGAGGAGGCAGAGGAAGGCGGGACTGGGGAGAACAGCCCAGAGATGGGCTGGGGGTGCA